>CM071802.1:23991419-24591419 GCA_036559045.1 Platycarya longipes | reverse complement strand
GCATCCCTTATTGCATTAGGCCAATAATAGTCTACTCTGACCGCCTTTCTGGCCAAGGCCCTTCCCCCCGAGTGATTTCCACATATTCCTTCATGTATTTCTGCTAAGATGTATTGTGCTTCTTGGGGCGAAATGCACCGCAACAAAGGGGTTGAAAAACCTCTTTTGTAAATAATTTCATCGAGGAGCAAGAACCTACCACTAGGTATTCTGCTACTTCTTACTTTTCGTGCTTCTTCTCGCACCTCTAGTAATCTACCTACCTCTAGGTATTCTACTACTTCACTTGCCCATTCAGGGATATTGGAACTCAGCGTTACCACCTCCGCGCCAACGGGTGGTGTTTCAACTTGTCAAGGAAGATGCATTTCTTCAATTCCAGAGTCCATCCGAGCCAGCCTGTCCGCCACTTCATTATTCGCCCGTGGTATCTGGGTTATAATGAAATATGAGAAAATATCATGTACTTCCCAGACCCGCTTCAGATATTTTTTTAATTTCTCACTTTTTGTAGTGTACAGGCCTAATACTTGGTTGACAATGATCTGTGAATCTAACCTGGCCTCTATCTCTGTTACCCCGATCTGGGCAGCTATAGAAAGCCCGGTTACTAGCGCTTCGTATTCGGCCTTGTTATTTGTTACTTTAAACGTTAAAGTAGCCATGTAATGCCTCTCTTCGTTATTGGGGCCTAGCAAATATATCCCTAGGCCACCTCCCGCCTTACCGAACGAACCATCTATGTGCATTACCCATGGCTTGCCCGTTGGTGCTATTGTGGCTTCTTGGGGAAAATCTGATAATTCTGCCACAAAATCTGCTAATGCCTACCCTTTCACCGCCTTCTTTGGCTCGTACCTCAAGTCGAATTCACTCAACTCAATTGACCATCCTATCAACCTTCCTGTGCAGTCTGGTTTCCTCAAGATTTTCGCTAGCAGTGCTTCTGTAAGCACCCTTGCTATGCAGGCCTGAAAGTATGGGCCAAACTTCTTGGCTGCCGCTGCCAAGGCAAAAACTAGCAGTTCAATATTGGGATATCTTACTTCTGCTCCTCTGAGGGCTTGGCTTTCATAGTATACGGGGTGTTGGATGGCCCCTTCTTCCTTTACCAAGACGGTTGATACTGCATGTGAGGAAACGATTAGATACGCACAGAGTACATCGCCCTTTTCTGGTTGCTTTAAGAGGGCCGAATTGACTAGGTATTGCTTCAATCTTTTGAACGCCTCATTACACTCTTCATTCCATAGATGTGTCTTGCGTAATACATGGAAGAAAGGTATACACTTATCCATATATCTTGCTATGAATCTGCCTAGGGTGGCTACTTTTCTTACTAACCACCGTGTCTCATGCAAGTTTTCCGGTGGCTTCATATTGATCATGGCCTCTATCTTTTCTGGGGAGGCCTCGATTCCTCTCTCAGACACGATGAACCCCAAGAACTTTCCTGACTCGACTCCAAAAGCACACTTGGCAAGATTCAATTTCATCTTGTACTGACGTAGCATATCAAATGCTTCTCTCAGGTCGTGGAGGTGCTGGGCGGGCTCCTTGCTATTCACTAAGAGATCATTCACATAGACTTCCATGGTTGTCCCTATCTGATTCGCGAACATTTGGTTGACTAGTCTTTGGTAGGTTGCCCCTGCATTCTTTAACCTAAACGGCATTACTTGGTAACAATACAGTCCACTATCTGTTATGAAAGCAGTCTTTTCCTTATCCGCCACATGCATTTGTATCTGGTTGTATCAGGAGTAGGCATCCATGAAACTCAATGTTCGGTCTCCCGCCGTTGCGTCCACGATAAGATCGATGCATGGCAGGGGGAAGCTATCCTTTGGACAAGCTTTGCTGAGGTCAGTGAAGTCCACGCACATCTTCCACTTTCCGTTCGCCTTCTCTACCAGGACTACGTTAGATAGCTACTCTGGGTAATGGGCTTCCTTGATAAAGCCGGCGGCGAGTAGTCTTTCGACTTCCAAGCTGATGGCGGCATACTTTTCCACATTGAATGACCTCTTTTTTTGGCATATTGGTTTGTGTGCAGGGTTTACCCCTAAGTGATGCTCAATGATGGCATTGTCAACGCCAGGCATCTCTTCATGGCTCCATGCAAACACGTCTCTGTGTTCCATGAGTAGTTGCTTCAGATTTTCTCTATCCGCCGGGAGAGCATTCGTGCCGATCCTTATAGTTGTTTCTAGGAAGCTAGGGAATAAAGTTATGAGCTCTAAAGGCTCACTGACTTCGGTGTGCTGCTGACTCTGTTCGTCTCTAGTCTCTATGTCTTTTTCCTAGGCTTCCACCATGGGTGCTGGAAGAGGCGGCGTGGACGTCTTTTTCATCTCTTCCACGGTACAAACTTCGTTCCTGTTTTTCCTCAGTTCTTGCACATAACACTCTCGAGCCAATGCCTGCTCACCTCTTAACTCTCCTACCCCACTATCGGTTGGGAACTTCATCTTGAGGTGATATGTTGAGGTTACTACCCTGAGATGGTTAAGTGTTGGCTTCCCTAGTATAACATTATAGGAGGATGGAGATTTAGTCACCAAGAAATCGGTCATGGTAGTCGCTGCTTGTGTTCTAGTTCCGGCGGTTATTAGAAGTGTGATGGCCCTAACAGGTTGGATTGCTTCACCGGAGAAGCCCTTCAACGGCGTCGGAGAAGGTTGTAATTGGTCAGCTTCGATCCCTATTTTGTTGAATGCTTCCCAAAATAGTATGTCGGCTGAGCTTCTATTATCAATTAGCACCTGCTTGGTCACGTAATTAGTTAATAAGGGTGACTACTAAAGCATCGTGGTGTGGGTACAACACCCTTTCTTTGTCCGTCTCTTCAAAGGATATCACTACCCAGTCATTGTTGAGTTTTTGCTGTTTGGTCGCTCGGTCCGCTACATAAACTTCCTCGTACCTCGCCTTTCATGCATATGCCTTTCGATTGGATGTGGACATCCCGCCTCCAGCAAAGCCCCCTGCTATCATTCCTATTTCCCCAATAGGCGCTCTATTATTGTCATCTCTTGGGGGTGATCTGTTCTTGTCACCTCTTTGGGGCGATCTGCTGCTGTGGCCTCTCCTAGGCGCCCTGTTTCTGTTCTCATCTCTTTTTGCTGTTGCCCAGTTGCTATTGCTCTGGCGGCTGGTATCTTCGGGGTTGGTACTTCTTTTGACTCCCCACCCATACTCTTGCTGTCTTCTGGGTTTTGACCGTTCTGCCACCATTCGTTCTAACTCCCCAGTTCCCGCCAGATCAATGACCTTTTTTTTGTGGTCGTGCTGTCCTCTATCCAATGTGATCCTGTCTAGTGGTACTTGCAATATCGACTGCCTTTCTGGGGCAGGTGCCCTTTGCCCCTGTCTTTCTCCTCTTCTCTAACACTCAGGTTGTTATGTATCAGTCTGGTATTTTGATATGGATGTCTTTCTTGCCTCCTTTCTCGCCGACTTGCTCCAACCCTTTATCATCCCGTCCGCCTCTTCATTCGCCCCTTCTGTTTTCCTTCCATGGTTCTACCAAGGCCTATAATGTATCCTCCGCGTTGACAAAAGTGTCCACCTGATCCATGAATTCCCTGAGGGTGGAAGGGGTCTTCTTAGTTAGCTCAATCATGAATGGGCTTTGCAGCTAGAGTGATCTTCTCGTCTTGGTCGTCTGTCATCAACCGCTCCTTGTTGAAGCGAGTGAGGTAGCTCTTGAGGTCTTCATCTTCTTTCTACTTGACCCTGAGCAGGTAGGCGGCTGGATGCCGGTGCCTTCTGCTGGGCATGAACTAGGTTATGAATTATTTGGCCAGGTCTTCAAAGCTATCAATTGACCTTGATTTAAGAGTCCCAAACCATCCTCTCAATGTCCCCTTTAGGGTCAGAGGAAAGGCCTGGCAAGCAATCTCGCCCGGGAAACCATGGAATGCGATGTGAGCCTTAAAGTTCTCTAGATGGTCCACTGGATCCTTAGACCCATCGTACAGGTCTATCTGGGGAACTTTAAATTTTGGCAAAAGTGGGACCTCCATAATTCGCTCGCTATATGGCAGGTCGATCTGGTTCAGCAGGCAGTCGACTGAAGAAGACCCTCCCATCTTTCTTACTATTTCCTCATATTTTCCCGCAAAATCCTTCAGTTCATCGTGCATCTTTTGTTTCTCTGTGCATTCTAGTTTGGCTTCAGTGTTACTATCTGCTTCTTCTTCACCTTGCTCACTATGAGCAGGTACGGCGGTATCTTTGGTTTCAACATTCTTCCGCCATAAATCCTCGTTTTCTTTCTACAACCATTCCAGGGTGTTTAATGCCTTCTTCAATCTTTCCTCTGCCACTGTTAGTTGGGTGGCCAGCCTCCTACTGCAATAAAGGAAATAATTCATCAAAATTCTTCTATATCAAAACCAAATTGATTAGATAATGCTTGCTGAGTAGATTGTCTTGAAAGGAATCTTCCAAGTAGCATACATGGGTATTTTGTTACACTACATATAAAAACAAATTTAAAAAAACTCATCCGGTCATATCGTTTGTTTACCAATTCAAATTTCCAAGACATACATTTCCAAAGCCACTAGTGAAGTTTAGGTGGAAAAGAAAAAGATTCTAGAACATCAAAAATCGAAGTTGAAACTCACTTGAACACCTTAACAAATAAGCCATGCGTGATAATGATGTGACAAAGATAGAATAAAAAGATATTGAACTATTAAGAACGTGTCTCGCTCCCCTCCTGCAACTGTTCTCCTGCAAGAAATTGAAAAGATTCAGCGGTCCCCGCCTGAAAAAGCTCCGATGCCTAAGTTAATAATCTCGCTAATTATTTGAAAAGTAGCCTGAAAACCAGAGAGAGAAGTCCCCCCTTATGGAGGGTTACCTGGTTTATATAGGCCTCGTGGTGATGCTTATCCTCTGCAGTGATTTTCGTTTTTCATAAGTTATCCTCCTGTAACTGACATGATCACGTATCTGCATGAAATCCCGTAGAAGGTGGTGAGGACTAAGTATTAGTTTATTTACGTGACTCTGCAGGGCTCTATACTTATTCATTCTGTTGGGTTAATAATTGGGCCCACCGTGTTATTTTCTTTTTATACGGGCTCTCATTCTGATGGGCTTCCAGGCCTCTGATTTTAAATAAGCCCTACAGAACACCTCCTTAAATACCAAGAACAAATTTGACAATGTTAAACAAAAGTACTGGTGATGAGAATTGGAGTAGCAGAGTATTGTGCAGCATATCTTACCATCAGCTACTTCTCTTGGACTCATCATCACTGTCATTTTCGTCATCGTCAGTAACGTTCCTGAGGAATCAAAGTATTAAATATTACTCATAAAATAGCTAATTTTTTTTCACTATCCTAAAGTCACAAAACAAAGTTTTTCCAAACCTTCTTTTGGCAGCAGAACTATCTTCATCAGTAGCATCAGAACCAACTAGATCTGGAACTTTGCTAACAATATCCCTCAGAAAATAAAAAATTTTAATGTCTGGACATACTGTTTCCTATAAATACCAATCATATTAGAGCACCTAAGAATTACTAACTAAGAAAATTAACAAATAGTATCATCTTTCCCCATAAATAGAATGGATCCCATATTGTTATCAAAAAAAGAATGGATCACATATCATAACGTGCATGTCATACTTGTGCATGTGGAGGCAGATAGAGTTAACATATCTAAAACCATTTTCTCTCTAGGTATTTGGAGTTGTACAAACAAAACATTCATTCGAAATACAAGTTACAAAAGGCCAGTCTCAAATAATGACACGTAAAAGCGTAGAGGTGCAGGAAATGTATTTGAAAGATTGGGACAGAGTTTGATACTCAAAGAACTATAAAAAACTTAATCATTCCTATCCCAAAGAAGATATTTACAAACTAAATGTTAACTAATGTAATTTCACTCACAAATGCAAAGAATTCATGGTCTTTGCTCCTCTCTTCAAAGTAATTTTGTATGTGTGTGATCACACAAATCTTGCAAAAATAGCTCCAAAGCTTTAGCTGCATGTTACACAATAACATGTCATAAATATCATAAAAAAATAAGAAAACCAGAACATTATTCTCATGAAATAAAGAATATAAAGCCTAAGAAAAATTTTGAAAGTGAAAGAAGATCTGTGAACTACTGACTACAGAATCATTAAAAAACGAATTAGAAATAAGTTATATAAAGGGAAAAAAGTGTTAAGAGTTTAACAAATTACTCACAAATTAGAAGAGGCACAGCCATGGTAATCTTCCCAACATCCTCATTATTAGGAATCTAGACCTCCCAAATTGTTCCCACCAGGATCTATTTTTGACAAAATATCAAGAAAAATAAAGAATTAATAACAACACAATAATTTATGTGGACAACTCCAAAAACATGAGAAAAATTACCAGATTTAGAGAAAAAAATTCACTGTATAAAAATTATTTCAATACACAATTTTTTTCCTCACCCCAAGAACATCCACAAAACTTTTCCACTAGCAAAATTTTAACTTTTACCTTCTTCCATTTTTTCATACAAAAAGGACAATAGCGCATTATTTTTAAAATCAAAAGTTACTAGATAAGTTTTTAACTGGTGTACTTAAACTAAGAAGGCTACGCCCCCTTAAATAGGCCCATGACCTTGCCCCCTTTTACAAATCCCACTCATATGAGATTACAAAGGAGCAATACTCAACAATCTCCACCTTGCGACTTTGACTAATCTCACAGTCATGCTCCACCGCAATAAAGATCTTCACAGCTTTCGCTATCATGCTCCACCATAAAAGCATACTCATTCAGAATAAACCAATTCCAAGCATTTCACTTCGGCCCATGTCGAAAAATAAATTTGCTAAAAATTATGATGTAACTCTCATATTTGACTTTTTCTGAAAGTTCATCAGTCATCAACATGAATTTCTACCACATACCCTGCATCAATATCAAACCAATGCCTATATACAAAGTTGTGGAATAACTAACATTAACACATCCTCTATCATGGCAACTTTGGGATTAGCGGCATGCCATGAGGATTTACATGTCCATTTTCAAAGAAAATCTATGGAGAGAGACGCAATGTCAACTTCGTTATCAGTATCTCCATTTACTGACTTCGAGTCTCTCGCCGAACATACTCCACCCTTTTAACTTTCTTCCCTTTTTACATACAAAAAAGACAATAAATTTTTTTTTCTAAAGTCAAAAGTTACTAGATAATTTTTTGACTGATGTACTTAAACTAACAAGGCTAAGCTCCCTTAAATAGGCCCATGGACTTGCCTCATTTTACAAAGGAGCAACACCCTACTCTTGACTTGTACTTGCCACAAGCCAAAATTGATTCTCCCATCAAATTTTCTCACTTTGCGACTTTGACTGATCCCATAGCCACGCTTTACCGCTGTAACAATCCTAAAATTCTCGCCTTAATTTAAATGTTTAATTAAACACTAATATAAGAGATGAGTGATAATTTATAAGAACAAGCCCTAAAGAGATGGGTTTGGAAGTGAAGCCTTGGAGGCATGGATTGAGTGAATGGGCCAAGAGAGTAGTAGTAAGCCCACAAGCCCATAAGATGAACTCATGACCCACCAAGCCCACATTAGAGACATATGTCACTTGTAGTAAAACCCTAGAGAGTCATCCAAGACTAGTTGGAAATTGCTAGTGGATGAGAGTTGACTAGTAGGTGGCCATGTAGGATGGAGTGTGGAATCTCTTGAAGAGATTTTCCTATCATGAGATCTTGGAAGTACAATGCACCATCCCTTGACTTTCCAATAAAAGTCATATTGCATGAGAATATGACAAGTGGCATGAGGACAAGGATGGATGAATGGAGGAAGGGAATTCGGTGGAAGCATTGCCTTGAGCTCCTTGGAGGATCTTCATAGATTGTTGCCACCAATAGTTGATGAGACATGAGAGAAATGTGTAAGTGGATATAGTACAAAGTGTAAGAAGGTATGGTGATGGGAAGAGAGGTATGGTGTATGTAAGTGATTGAGATGACAAAGGAAGCAGACAAAGGAAATGGGAGGGTTTCGGTTGAAGCAAGGCAGGCCTTGGCCGAACCATGCATTGCCCAAATCCCAAAAAGCACGGCCTTGAGATCATTGGTTGGACACATGAGATGATGGAGGGAAGGTGATTGAGTGAAGTGCAAGAAAATGGAGACCAAACACCCAAGAAGGGCGCCAGCCATAACAAGTGAGGGGGAGGATCAAATCCTCCAAGGTATGGCCAAGACTTGATCTTGGAATGGCCTAGTGATGTCAATCTTTCAATCCATCATTGGCCATACCTAAAAATAGTAAGATGTGTGCCAAAGACTCTAGTGGGAGGGTTTGGCCGTGTGACCCTATGCATACATTCCTTGACTTGTTTCATTTGGACACAGAGCAAACACATCTCCATCCCATTCTCTTTACCTCTCGGCCTAAGCTATCCATTTGCCCTCACCATTGCTTCTTTTTCTTTTACCACATAACTTGAAGAGTTCTAAGTTAGTGGAACTAAGATCAAGGGTCTTGAAGTGAATATTGCTTTGGAAAAGGTTAGTACTTAGACCTATGCAAGCCTAGGAAGAACACACACACACATGACACCTTTGTTTTAGCTAAAAAGAAATAAGGGTCTTGAAGTATATGACTAATATGAGTTGTGGTGGTGTATGCATGCATATGAAAAGAAGTGATGACGTATATATGATGACTAGTAGTTTTTATTTGGGATCTTGTGATGTTTAAGGTTAAAATTAGAGGATTAAATTATATTGATTATTTTGTGAAATTATTTAGTTTAAGCTTATAGAAGATACTTGTTGATGTGGGAGTTTTGAAGGAATTAATAGTAGAAAATCTTTTAAGTTAAAAAGGTGAATGAAAGAAGTTGGAATGAAACAAGATTGGATGTAAAAATATTCATTTATTGGATAAAAGAGTTTCGGTTAACCCTTTTAAGAAATGGTATATATTTTAATTAAATACTTTTAAGGCTTGGAGAATACTTGGAATGAAATGATGAAGAGAAACTCTAGGAAACACCCTCGGTCGTTTCGGCCCCACTAGTTTGGACATGGGCCGAGTACTCTATTTCAATCCCAGGCCCAAATTTGGGTGTTAGGGTGTAGCTGTTAAGTAGGGAACTGTAAAGTTCGTCTTGATGAAAAAGAAAATCGACCATGAGTGCACTCGAGCTCGCCTCGGGTTTTACATGAAAATGAGTAAGTGTTGCATGTCCCATGCATAAATCATGAAAAGCATGTTTTTAAAGTCAAACATGTTTTTAAGAAAAAGAAAAAGAAATTTAAGTTTTAAAAGAACCCCAACGGCTGGGACGGGGTAGTGCCCCAGTGGAACTCCCTATTCCTCAAGAGTGTTTAAAATTGAGTGAAAGCCCCTAGGTCGATGAAGAATAGTCGGCGGACCGTGTATGGCTCCAGAAGGTGTCCAGAGCACGATCGCACCTAACACTGGTGGGTGCCAAAGACGGGTAAGGTGTAAGGACCTGCCGTACTATAAGCTACGTGACGCAGTCACCTTAAGGTGATGCGGTAACCAATAGGGAACACGCTGTGCTTAGGAGAACCGTGTCGTGTCTCATATATGCTACGCGATAAGTCATGACAAGATGGGCTTTCGAGCCATAAAAAAAGATCAGTATCTGATAAGTGGCGCCTAAGTAAGAATAAAAGATATGGAATGTTTTAAAGAAATGATTTGGAAAGCAAGTATATGAAAAGAAGTTCGAAAGAAGCAAGTTTATATGAAGGTTTACACGAGGATGTGCATGAGTCGATCATCCATCTCATATGCATTAGTTATGATTGCATGGTTCACTTATCTGTATGCCTGAAATGTTTCAGTTAAAATGCTAGTGTACTTGCTGAGATTTCTCCCGAAATCTCACCCCCTTTTTATTATCTTCACTATCGCCCCTCTTGGAACGATAGAAGTTATTGCAAGGGAAGATGGATCCGCGGATTACGACTCCCGAGATGAAGTATCGGACCCCCAAGGGCCCCATTAAGATGGCTTCTACTGAGCCAGTGACCCTAGACCTGTTGGGTCAGTGGGCAGCAAAGTCGCTTCCTATAGGGACCTACCTTTTTGACGACTTACGCCCTACGAGGTGTTGTCTGGTTTAAGAGTAGACGGACTCCTCCACATGAGACGCCTATTTACATCATCCTCTGGGATGATGTGTGAAGTAGGTCCGAGTCTAAATTTGGACCGTCTTCATTACGGTCCTAACTTTAAGAAAATAGAGGAAGAAGCCGCCTACTAGGATGTCTGGCGGAGAGGGATCGTCAATGCATCTATTTTGTATTACCAATGTATTTTGAGGAAATCTTTCCGTTATTTTGGGAAGTGCTTTTATGGAACTGTTAACATTGGTAACTTTAACTTTTGATGTATATAATGTTTAATTTGGGTTTATATTTCGTTAACCATGTGATGTGCGACAAGCATAAATGCCTTGTCGGAGATTTTGGCTTGACTTTTTCCGCTGTAAGATTTTGTTAAATTACGGCTCTTGCATTGTTTAAAAAAAAATATATATATATATATATATATAATGCCTTTACATGTAACGATGAGGGATAAACTTCCTTGAGATGCTCATCCCCAGCATCTCCGTTTACGTGCGAACCCAAGCGTAAACGGGGGGCGCCGACAGCGGTGGTATCATAGCAGTTAAGTCTCTGGGTAAAAAAAAAAAAAAAAAAAAACCACAAGTCCTAGGAAAAGAATCACATGGTATAGGTTATGATCCCTTAGACATAGGTTTGAATCTTTAGATGGTCGGTTGGAGATGGTAGTCGTATGCAAATATGACGCTGTGAGTTACGAGAATCGGAAGCGCAAGAGTTGGGGTAACTCATACGAGGATTATGTGCTTTTCAGGAAGGAGATGGCAGGAGGACGACGACGTGCCCCTACCCCAAGACCTGAAGCACTGCCAGAAGTGAACGTTTCGAGTCCAGTCATACCGGCGATGGGGAATACGCCACTAATTTCGCCACCTCAAACCGGAGGAAGGGAAACTCCGAATGCCCCACTGGACGGCGGACAAGCAATAGCGGAGGCTATTCGCCAGATGACGGAATTAGTAAAGAATCAAATGGAGCAAAGCTAATGTCACCCGAACACCGGTGGAGGAACAACAGGATGCCCATACGAGAAATTTCTAGTGAATCGGTACCCGAACTTTATGGGAACCGAAGGAGCTATGAAAGCAGATCGCTGGATTATGGACTTGGAATGCACTTTCGAGATTAGTGGGTGCAATGAGACATAAAAAGTACAATATGCTGGTCACCTACTGCAAGGGGAGGCCGGATTATGGTGGGATACAAAGAGGAAGCTACTGAAACAAGAACTCGGAGAAAATGTAGCTCCTACCTTGGAAAGATTCAAGACAGAGTTCGATGATCGCTTCTTTCCAGAATCGATTAAACAGTAGAAGGCGATAGAATTCACCACGCTAGTACAAGGAAGCATGATAGTGGACCAGTACGCTGCCAAATTTATGGAATTAATGCGATTCGCTCCTCATTTAGTGTCAACAGAGAAGATGCGAGCAAAGAAATTTCAGGATGGATTGCAACCAAGGATTCGTAACCAAGTAGCCTGTTTGCGAATCGAAAACTTCCAAGAATTGGGGAATGTGGCAACCATTGCTGAAGCAGAGCAGAGAAGTCTGATTAACCAAGCCCAGACCTACAAGAAAAGAAGTTTCCCGTACTCTTCAGGAAAAGATGGGGGCAAAAGAAGGAATATTCATCCCACAGATAAAGGGAAGGGCAAAGTAAGCGGACCTGGAGTGCCGACATCGTCGCCACCATGTAGAACTTGTGGGCGACCGCACAAAGGTGAATACCGAGTGGCGACAGGAGCTTGTTTCTGATGTGGTCAGGTGGGCCACATGATCCGTGACTGTCCTCAGATGGCTTCTAGCGGAATGGTGGCACCTGGAGGAAAGGCAAAAACCCCCATGAAGTCAAAGGTGTATGCCATTACCCTTGGAGAAGTAGATGTGGATGATGAGAAGGCTATCAATGCCAACATCATTACTGGTAACGATCCTATTCTATCTGGAATTAAAGCATAAATAATTCTCCTTAAGATAACCATAGGAAAATTTTATATAGGTGAAATTATATTGATGCGTAATGTGGTATATGCTCTGTTTAACTCCGGCGCGACAAGGTCTTTCATTTCATATGATTGCGTGTGGAAGTGTAAGTTAGACGTAGAGCCTTTAGCTCGGAAAGTATTGGTGACACTCCCTGATGGGAAGACGTTTGGATGTCAGCGGATAGTGAGGAACTGCCCGTTAGAGATCGTTGGCGTAAGGTTTAACGCCAATCTGATAGTTTTCCATTTGTTGGGATTTGACGTGATATTGGGCATAGACTGGCTGTCCGAATATTACGCCAAAATTGACTGTCGCAAAAAGGAGATAACATTCAAACTGCCTGAAGAGGAAGAGTTGCATTATGACTGGGAGATAGTTCATTTTGTTTCCTCTATAGTGATGGCAAAAAGAATGACGAAAAGCCTAAAAGGAGGAGCTGAAGGGTTTTTGATAATGTCCTTGAACGCAATAGGAAATGCCAAGAGTATTGAAGAAATCTTGGTAGTAAAGGACTTTCCGCAAGTATTCTCGGATGATCTGCCAGGATTACCCCCAGAACGCGAAACCGAGTTTACAATTGAATTGGAACCTGCTACGGCTTCAATTCACAAAGTGCCTTACCGGATGGCACCAACAGAGCTGAAGGAATTGAAGACTCAAATTGAGGAATTACTGGAGAAGGGGTTTATACGGCCTAGTTCATTGCCGTGGGGAGCCCCAGTCCTGTTCGTGAAGAAGAAAGACGGAACGATGCGAATGTGCATCGACTACAGAGGACTCAATAAGGTCACTATTAAGAACAAATATCCGTTACCCTGGATAGACGATTTGTTGGACCAACAGCAAAGAGCCATGGTATTCTCTAAGATAGACCTCAGGTCAGGGTACCATCAACTTAGGGTTAAGCAGCAAGACGTACCCAAGACCGCTTTTCAAACTCGTTATGGACATTTCGAGTTCCTAGTCATGCCTTTTGGACTGACAAATGCCCCAGTAGCCTTTATGGACCTGATGAATCGAATTTTTCGACCGTATCTAGACAGTTTCATCGTGGTCTTCATCGACGATATTCTGATATACTCTTGAAATGACGAAGAGCACAAGGAGCATTTAAAGACGGTGCTGAGAATTTTACAAGAACACCAGCTGTATGCCAAACTCAGTAAGTGTGAGTTTTGGCTCCACAAAGTTAAATTTCTGGGCCATGTAATTTCAAGCAATGGAGTTTCAGTGGACCCGGCAAAAATTGAGGCAGTAACCGAATGGCAACGACCGACGACCGTTCATGAAATACGTAGTTTCCTTGGATTAGCAGGATACTACAGAAGATTCGTTGAAGGGTTTTCTAAGTTATCTGGTCCTCTGACAGCCTTGACCAAGAAGAATGCCAAATACGTCTGGAGAGATCAATGCGAGCGGAGTTTTCAAGAGCTTAAAAGGAGACTAACTTCCGCACCAGTATTGGCATTACCAGAGCCCCACAAACCATATGTAGTATATAGTGATGCCTCAAAAATGGGTTTGGGATGTGTAATAATGTAGGAAGGACGAGTAGTTGCCTACGCGTCCCGACAACTTAAGGATCATGAACGAAATTATCCCACTTATGACCTAGAATTGGCAGCAGTAGTGTTTGCATTAAAAATTTGGAGGCACTACTTGTATGGGGAAGAATGTGAGATATACACCGACCATAAGAGTTTAAAGTATCTGTTCAGCCAAAAGAATCTGAAGATGAGGCAAAGAAGGTGGACTGAGACCATAAGCGATTTGCAGTGTGAGATCAAGTACCACCCAGGAAAAGCTAACGTGGTGGCAGATGTTTTAAGTCAGAAATCTCAAGTGGAAGAATCCCTAATACTGACAGCCATGCGAGGTATGTTGGTTAAGAATCAGCCTAAAGAAGCGGTGTTGGCAATAACTCAAGAAATTATTTCTCTAACTGAAGATGAAATTCGAGAAAGACAACGACAAGATGCCAAATTGGAGAAAATCTGAACAAAATTACTAGAAGGGCAAGGATCGCCCCATTTTACCATATCTGATGATGGGACACTATACTTTGGAAAAAGGATAGTTATACCAGATAATTTAGAGTTGAAAGAAAGGCTTATGAAGGAAGCGCACTGCACCCCTTATACAGCTCATCCCGAAAGTACCAAAATGTATCGAGACCTAAAGGAAAGATTTTGGTGGGAAGGTATAAAGAAAGACGTAGCTGCTTTTGTGGCAAAATATTCCGTATGCCAAATGGTTAAAGCGGAGCATCAACATCCAGCAGGAATGTTACAACCCCTCCCAATTCCGGAATGGAAGTGGGAAGATGTTTCTATCGATTTCGTAGTAGGATTCTAAAGAACCGCGACAGGAAAGAACACAATTTGTGTAATAGTTTATAGATTAACAAAGAGTGCCCACTTCCTACCGATTGCAAATACTGAAACAATGGAAAAGTTATCACAAATCTATGTAAAATAAATAGTTTGCTTGCATGGTGCGCCTAAGACAATTGTTTCGGATAGGGATCCAAGATTTACCTCTCGCTTTTGGCAAAGCTTACAGAGGATGATGGGATCAAACTTGAAGTTTAGCAGTGCCTATCATCCACAAACCGATGGTCAGACAGAACGGACTATTCAGACCTTAGAAGATATGCTGCGGGCATGTGTACTAGACTCCAGTGGCGATTGGGAGAGTCTCTTACGTTTAATCGAATTCGCCTACAACAACAGCTTCCAAGCTACTATTCAAATGGCACTGTATGAAGCCTTATATGGAAGAAAATGCAAATCGCCCTTATATTGGGATGAAGTTGGTGAAAACAGAGTGCTAGGGCCTGAATATTTGCAAGAAGTCAAGACCCAAGTAGAACTGATACAGGAAAGGATGCGAACTGCCCAAAGCAGGCAGAAGAGCTACGCATATCAAAGAAGAAGACCTTTAGAGTTCACAGTTGGCGACTAGGTATATATAAAGATTTCACCAATGAAGGGAGTAGCCCGATTCGGTAAGAAGGGAAAGTTGAGTCCTCGATACATCGGACCGTACGAGATTTTGGAAAAGGTCGGACCGGTAGCTTACCATTTGAATCTGCTTGTGAAGTTACAAGGAGTCCACAATGTATTTCATGTGTCGTCTCTAAAAAGGAGTCTCGGTGATGGACCGGCAACGGTAATAGATCCGAGTAGTATTTGATTGAGCCCTAATCTAACTTATGAAGAGCGGCCAACACAAATTACTGATCGCAAGGAACAAGAGTTGAGGAATCGAAAGATCTCCTTGGTAAAAGTGTTGTGGAACAACCCAGCTTTTCAAGAAGCAACTTGGGAACGTGAAGATACTATAAGGGCTAACTACCCTCATTTATTTGAAGATTATTAGTGTATTTGTTTTTCGTTTGACTGAACCTTGTTGTGAATGAATGGATGCTTATATAAGTGTATGAATGATTGATTGATGTTTTGAGTGTTATATTCCTTGAATTATTTCATAGAACCATAAGTAATTTTTGGATAAAAATTTAACCAGGTTAAGGCCCAAACTAGAAGAACCCCACGCATGTTAGTAGCTACCACGGCCCAATTAAGAGAGAGAAGAGAAATCAGGCAAAGGATAATGTGTAGAAGGCGTGAAAGAAAGAGAGTGCAGAGGCTTAAGCATTTGGAACGATATGAGAAACACCGTACCCATTGGATGGACATAGGGCCTAGAGGAAACCTTGTATTTTGTAGAGCTATGCCAAACGAAGAGCAGCAACCCCCTAACCAGTGGATGAAAGGAGAGAGAGAACATCCACGTAAGATACTACGGGGAGAAGTGAGTGAGCCGAATATAGAACCCCTGGAAAATTCTGACACTTCTAATGACTGCTTAAGACAAAGAATAGAAGGAATACCGCGGGTGGAAACGGAAGAAGAGATAATGCATAGATTAAATGAACTAAGGAAAAATATGTACTACGACTCAGATGTGGATGCCGTGTTTTATTTCTCCCAAGACTCTTTGATCGAGGAAGAAGACGTACCCACATATTCATCGTCAGAAGAGTCCACTGCCACTAGTACTCAAGGTACATTGTTTTTGTTATTTTCCATATCATTGCATGCGTCGATTTCGAGGACGAAATCTTTTTATTAGTGGGGGAGGATGTAACAACCCTAAAATTCTCGCCTTAATTTAAATGTTTAATTAAACACTAATATAAGAGATGAGTGATAATTTATAAGAACAGTCCCTAAAGAGATGGGCTTGGAAGTGAAGCCTTGGAGGCATGGATTGAGTAAATGGGCCAAGAGAGTAGTAGTAAGCCCACAAGCCCATGAGATGAACTCATGACCCACCAAGCCCACATTAGAGACACAAGTCATTTGTAGAGAAACCCTAGAGAGTCATCCAAGACTAGTAGGAAATTGCTAGTGGATGAGAGTTGACTAGTAGGTGGCCATGTAGGATGGAGTGTGGAATCTCTTGAAGAGACTTTCCTATCATGAGATCTTGGAAGTACAATGCACCATCCCTTGACTTTCCAATAGAAGTCATATTGTATAAGAATATGACAAGTGGCATGAGGAGAAGGATGGATGAATAGAGGAAGGGAATTCAGTGGAAGCATTGCCGTGACCTCCTTGGAGGATCTTCATGGATTGTTGCCACCAATAGTTGATGAGACATGAGAGAAATGTATAAGTGGATAAAGTACAAAGTGTAAGAAGGTATGGTGAGGTGAAGAGAGGTATGGTGTGTGTAAGTGATTGAGATGACAAAGGAAGGAGACAAAGGAAATGGGAGGGTTTCGGTTGAAGCAAGGGAGGCCTTGGCCGAACCATGCATTGCCCAAATCCCAAAAAGCATGGCCTTGAGATCATTGGAAGAACACATGAGATGATAAAGGGAAGGTGATTGAGTGAAGTGCAAAAAAATGGAGACCAAACACCCAAGAAGGGCGCTAGCCATAGCAACTGGAGGGAGGATCAAATCCTCCAAGGTATGGCCAAGACTTGATCTTGGAATGGCCTAGTGATGTCAATCTCTCAATCCATCATTGGCCATACCTAAGAATAGTAAGATGTGTACCAAAGACCCTAGTGGGAGGGTTTGGCCGTGTGACCCTATGCATACATTCCTTGACTTGTTTCATTTGGACACAGAGCAAACACATCTCCATCCCATTCTCTCTACCTCTCGGCCTAAGCTATCCATTTGCCCTCACCATTGCTTCTTTTTCTTTTACCACATAACTTGAAGAGTTCTAAGTTAGTGGAACTAAGATCAAGGGTCTTGAAGTGGATATTGCTTTAGAAAAGGTTAGTACTTAGACTTATGCAAGCCTAGGAAGAACACACACACACATGACACCTTTGTTTTAGCTAGAAAGAAATAAGGTTTCTCTTTGAATCTCTATGTTTATAGCTAGTTTAATAAGAGGTTCTATGTGTATATTTTCATATTATAAGCAAAAATCTAATAGGAGTATAGTAAGTATACTTTCATCTTTTCTTTAATATTTTTTGTATATAGCTAGGTGATCATGCTTGTTGGATTAATTGTTGTATTGCCATGGTTGGATTAAATTGATTGGTGATAATGCTTGTCTTTGGTATGAATATTCATGTGTAAATCTCTAAGTTAATATGAGGTTAGAATATGAGCATAAATGATGGATTAAGTATTAGTAGCAAAATGCAAAAAAAAAAATTGGAAAGCATGAGTATTATATGAAATGATGAGGTTAATGCATGCTTGATCTTAGTATTAAGCTTATAAAATTTGGTGTTGCTAAGATTAAATTTACTTAAGGAAATATGTAGTATGATTGACTTATTTAAGTAGGATATTGTCATAAAGAAATGAAGAATTGACATGAAAGAAAAAAAAAAGTATATGACTAATATGAATTGTGGTGGTGTATGCATGCATATGAAAAGAAGTGATGACGTATATATGATGACTAGAAGTTTTTATTTGAGATCTTGTGATGTTTAAAGTTAAAATTAGAGGATTAAATTATATTGATTATTTTGTGGAATTATTTAGTTTAAGCTTATAGAAGATACTTGTTGATGTGGGAGTTTTGAAGGAATTAATAGTAGAAAATCTTTTAAGTTAGAAAGGTGAATGAAAGAAGTTGGAAAGAAACAAGATTGGATGTAAAAATATTCATTTATTGGATAATAGGGTTTCGGTTAACCCTTTTAAGAAATGGTATCTATTTTAATTAAACACCTTTAAGGCTTGGAGAATACTTGGAATGAAATGATGAAAAGAAACTCAAGGAAACACCCTAGGTCGTTTCGGCCCCACTAGTTTGGACATGGGCCGAGTACTCTATTTCAATCCCAGGCCCAAATTTGGGTGTTAGGGTATGGCTGTTAAGTAGGGAACTGTAAAGTTCGTCCTGATGAAAAAGAAAATGGATTATGAGTGCACTCGAGCTCACCTCGAGTTTTACGAGAAAATGAGTAAGTGTTGCATGTTCCATGCATAAATCATGAAAAGCATGTTTTTTAGAGTCAAACATGTTTTTAAGAAAAAGAAAAAGAAATTTAAGTTTTAAAAGAACCCCAAAGGCTAGGACGGGGTAGTGCCCCAGTGGAACTCCCTGTTTACTCAGGAGTGTTTAAAATTGAGTGAAAACCCCTAGGTCGACGAAGAATAGTCAGCGGACCGTGTATGGCTCCAGAAGGTGTCCGGAGCACGGTCGCACCTAACACTGGTGGGTGCCAAAGACGGGTAAGGTATAAGGACCTGCCATATTATAAGCTACGTGACGCACTCACCTTAAGGTGATGCGGTAACCAGTAAGGAACACGCGGTGCTTAGAGGAACTGTGTCGTGTCTCATATATGCTACGCGGTAAGTCATGACAAGATGGGCTTTCGAGCCATAAGAAAATATCAGTATCTGATAAGTGGCGCCTAAGTAAGAATAAAAGATATGGAATGTTTTAAAGAAATGATTTGAAAAGCAAGTATATGAAAAGAAGTTCGAAAGAAGCAAGTTTTATGAAGGTTTACACGAGCATGTGCATGAGTCGGTCATCCATCTCATATGCATCAGTTATGATTGTTTGGTTCACTTATCTGTATGCCTGAAATGTTTCAGTTAAAATGCTAGTGTACTTGCTGAGATTTTTTCTGAAATTTCACCCCCTTTTTATTATCTTCACTATCGCCCCTCTTGGAACGATAGAAGTTATTATAGGGGAAGATGGATCCGTGGATTACGACTCCCGAGATGATCTATCGGACCCCCAAGGGCCCGATTAAGATGGCTTCTGCTGAGCCAGTGACCCTAGACCTGTTGGGTCAGTGGGCAGCAAAGTCGCTTCCTATGGCAACCTACCTTTTTGACGACTTACGCCATATGGGGTGTTGTTTGATTTTAGGAGTAGACGGACTCCTCCACATGGGACGCCTATTTACATCATCCTCTGGGATGATGTGTGAAGTAGGTCCGAGTCTAAGTTTGGACCGTCTTCGTTACGGTCCTAACTTTAAGAAAATAGAGGAAGAACTCGCCTACTAGGATGTCTGGAGGAGGATCGTCAATGCATCTATTTTGTATTACCAATGTATTTTGAGGAAATCTTCCCCTTTTTTTGGGAAGTGCTTTTGTGGAACTGTTAACATTGGTAACTTTAACTTTTGATGTATATAATGTTTAATTTGGGTTTATATTTCGTTAACCATGTGATGTGCGACAAGCATAAATGCCTTGTCGGAGATTTTGGCTTGACTTTTTCCGCTGTGAGATTTTGTTAAATTACGGCTCTTGCGTTGTTTAAAATATATATATATATATATATAATGCCTTTACATGTAACGATGAGGGGTGAACTTCCTTGAGACGCTCATCCCCGACATCTCCGTTTATGTGCGAACAGCGTAAGCGGGGGGCGTCGACAACCGCAGTGAGGATTTTCACAAGGTATTGAAGGGCAGACCAACCCATGAAGTCAGCAATTTGCTGGAGGTGTGGATAATCTAGGCACATCAAGAAAAGTTGTCAACGAGTTGGAACAAGTTTGGCAAGTGATTCCAAGTCAGTAAATGGAAATACTAGTCCGAAGCTAACGTTGTATCTCTCTCCATGGAAGACGATATCTGTTAAAAATGGACATGTACATCCTCATGGCATGCTGCTAATCTCAAAGTTGCCATAATAGAGGATGTGTTACTATTAGCGGGTCCACAAGTTTGCACACAAGCATTAGTTTGGCATTAATGCAGGGTGTGTGGTAGAAATTCATATCGATGGCTGATGAACTTCCAGGAAAGCCAAACGTGAGAGTTACACGATAATTTTTCAGCAAAATTATTTTCAACATGGGCCGAAGTGAAATATTTGGAATTAGTTTATTCTAAATGAGTATGCTATTATAGTGGAGATTGATATCAGAGCATACTCACAAACTAGAAGAGGCACAGCCATGGCAATCTTCCCAACATCCTCATCAGCTTGCATAATCTTCTTAATACAAGCTAGTAAAACAATTGTATCAAATCAAAGAAAATGATCAGGTACAAAAATCCACTGCATTGAAGGAATGCCAATACGTGACACAATGTAGAGACACAACGCATACTCCATTACTGAAGCATCCCAAATGAAGAAAAATAAGGGATACAACAGTGGCGGTGGCGGTAGCGGTAAGTCCAAGGCCACTTGTCAGCAAAAAGTGGCATGATATAACAACACCAAGAGATTAAATCTGCAGTGATAAAGCTAATCACAATAAGCTCCCCTTTTGAATATCATTTATGAAGTGCACACACGGTATAATTTAGTAGAGGTTCCTAGAATGTACCAAATCCATGTCAAGTCTACCATATAGAAATGCTAATTCTAAACTGTCAAGTTCTACAGATTTAGACTGATGTCATCCTTTTAGAAAGATTGATGTCATCCCTGCATGTGGGTTTACTGCTAACACAAAATTAATTAATGAAATCAAGTGGAAATTAACCTTTCCAACTCAGACATAGAGTGTAATGCTATAGAATCAAAAGGTTTTCCAGAAGCATAACATAAATGACATATAAGACCAGTTCAGAGAAGAGGAACGGGAATGACAATCAACAGAAATTCAATGAAAAAATATCACAAACTGTAGATTTTCTTTGTATTAAGTAACTCGGATGCAAATAAATCTATGCAAATTGGAGATGCGATAGCACATGGTTCTCCTGTTAGTCTAGAAATTTCTCATGTTGGCATGCCCTAAGAACCTAAGCATCCGTAAATATGTCATGTCCATCAAATCAAGAACAAATGCAATGCTTGGATGCTAATAATCTATTGTATATATCTCATTAACAAAGACCAATTATAAAATAAAGATAATTTTTAAAAATGATAAATTTGTAGAATGAGTGGCGTATTCTTAAAGATATATATTTCTTTTTGTCCAAAATCAAAAGGGTGATTGCGCTATGGTGAGCAGAAACAAGAAGCCTACTTAAAAACAATTAGAAGAATTAGGCCCTCGTTTGGATAATGAGATGAAATAAGAAACAATTCATGCAGCATGTAGTTTAGCCAAATATGAGATCCTTTTTGGCAATTTAGACAGCGAATAAATGGAGGGACTCGAGTTAGACGTTGAGATACTAACTAAAATAAGATCTGTGCGGTGAATTGAGATTAAATATATTCTCTTTCCGTAGAAAGAGAATTGCACCGTAGCATGTATTTACTGCATGTGCTTTTGCGACCAACAATAGAGGTGAGTGAATGAATCCCTACTTGCTCACCATGTGAGTCCTGTGGATCATAATTGATGACTTTAATTTATTTATGCCCTTCAGAAACCTTTGACTATGTCACGAGGTTAATATTTTAGTGTCTGCTACTTTGACATGTTATCTACGGCCATGAATGATGCGATTTAAAGAGGTATTGCTAGAAAAGTGACTGAATTGAAACTAAATGACATGAGGGCAAATATTTGGTAACACATTGATATTGGTGTGTATTTACTGCCGACAAGTTACGTTACTTCTTGAAAGTTACGACATAGCTGTGAGTACATCACGTTCCATAGAGAATTATTTGGACTCGAGAGAGATTAGGGATGCTTAGTCTGATGTGACCAAATGAGTCGAGGCATAACGAGACACTTTTCTAAATATTTCTATGCTAGTCTTCTCTTGAGGAGATTTGGTATAGTGCTTCAATTTTTTTCTTTTTCAATTGTGCTCGATGGTTGCACAGCCTATTTGCTCAATGGTTCATTCCTTAAGCCACTTCATAAGCTTTGATAGCTAGCACTTAATGGCCAGACAGGAGTTATGTCTAAAGGGACTATTTATATAGGTTCTCCTCCATTTGGATAGGCACATGTGTAGTAGTACTAGCAATAAGAGCACTCTTTCTCTCTCTCTCTCTCAAATGGTTATTTTTAGTCCCAGCATCTAGGCTACAGAATTTGAAGGTATTGTTTTAATTTTCTACCATGTAGCACACTCCACAATCATTTTGAAGATATTGGATGAACAACATCAATGCCGTAGAATCTATGAAACAACGCTGTACTAAATTCAAGATATTTTTGACGAGATAATATTGTTTTTGCTTTATATTCTGATCTAGTTTTTCTAACATTAAAAGAATTTTCAATCAATAAAAGAGGCAACTAATTTGTTTACTGTGAAGAAACAATTCTTCATTTATCCACAATCTGGAAGGCTGGCAAGATTCCCAATCCCCACTAACATAAAAGAAATGAAAATGAAAGACCAACCTTGTATTTACAATCCTTTTGCAACCGGGTCCGAAAGATATATTTATATTTTTATCCTTTCCTCTTTGTCATGGTCATGTCATCATCAATACAAGTATACTAAGGCAACTAAGACTTGAGATTTTCTACTAAGAAATGCAAAATGTAAATTTTTTAAAATATTTTTAAAATCCTTTTTAAATATTTTTTAAAATAATTACAAACTCATTTAAAAATACTTCTTTATCAATTAAGTGAAAAAAAAAATCAATAACTTTTTATCGGAATGTTTAATCAATGGATGCATCATTTTCCTACAATATTTCCTACTGCAACATCGACAAAACAAAAGTGTCTTGAGAGCACAAATCAAGGATGCATGCTTTTTCATGGACTTGAATATTGAGGTTAAGTGTTTTCATTAAAAGAAAATTATTTATTTATTATTAATTATTGAATAAAAAATGAGTATTTTTAAAAAGAATGAGTCAATTCTCATCATAAATAATTATTTTTATCGTAAATACTCTTTTTTTTAAGTGTTTTCTGCGTTTTCAATTATGGCCTGCAATTTTGTGCATGTTACGCGTTTGTACCGCATTTTCATTGATGGCATGTAATTTTGTGCATCTTTAGGATCGATATGAAAATATAGTTTATAGTTTTAGGGTATAATTTATTAGTTAAGTTATAATTTAAGTTAAATCCATAATTTGTGTAAAATACTTTCACATATGTTGTTGGGGATAAGATCGAAAGAGACTAATCCATTGAGAACCTATCTTTTTTCTTTTTTCTTTTTTCTAATCAAGCATTGATATATTATAAATTGATAAAAGGAGTCTTACATAGAACTAAATAACAAAAAGGAGATCCTTCCCGCTATCCAAAAAAAAATAAAGCACCTTGAAATAGAATTTGTGGGTATGCAACCAAATACATAATTTGTTGCTACCCATTGCACTGCTGAGTACTCACTGATTCGCAGATCTGTGTATTTTTTCAAATTTTCAGTTGGAATCATGAGGTGCAGCCAATCAGTGATCGATATCACTGATAATGGAGGAAATTCGCCAATAGGAGTCTTTCTTCTTGATAGTGTCGAGTACCATTTGAGAGTTTCCTTAAAAAACAGCTTGTTCTTGCTTTCTATTGGAAGCCATCTTCACTACTAAAAGCACTGCTCTTGCTTCTGCTATTAAGGGAGATGGTGAGTTGATGTGCTCTATTTGTATCTCCTGTATTTTGCCTGTATGATCTCTACAAATCGCCGTCGCTACTGAATAGGATTGTCTAATTGCTGCATCGAAGGAAAATTTTAGTTGGTTTTGAGAAGGTGCCTTCCATGTTGCATTTGGGGATTTCTTCTTTTGCCAAGCATGCTCATAATCCTGGTAATCTTCATTATCTAGATTTGTGCTTGCTTTAAAGAGAAGATAAGCTGATTATGAATAATTTCATTTCTCTTTTTCCAAATGAAGTCTAACATTATTGCAGCAAAGATTTGAAACTAATGAGTTTCATTTTCTGTCAACCCTAATTCCTTTTTTGAAGAAATTATCATTTGGATCCAATCTGAGATGGACTGGATTGGAAAATTCCCTAAACGGAGTGGCCACGGGCTTTGGAGCTAGAGTTTTTGAACAACAGGGCATTGGATGAATAAGTGCAGTGTATATTCTTTTGTTGATTCACATAGGGGGCATGTTCCGACTTCTTCATCTTTTATAACTTCATTTATTCTTGACTTTGTTGGCAATATGTTCCATAGCATTTTCCATAGGAGTAATTTGTGCCTATCATGAATCTTTAATTTCCATAGAGATTTGAGTAAATTCTTATTCATATGTGTTGCTTGCACCTTTTGATCAACTAGCATGCTTTGATATGTTGTTTTAATTGTGAATTTCCCGCTTGCACTTGGTATCCATATGACTTTGTCTTGTTGGGAGGAGAATGAGGGTAGAGCCATTTTTGTGATTTCATTTATGCTTGCACTGTCAAACAGAAACTGCATCTTTGAAACATCCCAGCATCTTGGACTATCCTTGATAATATCCGAGACATTTAGAAAGGGGTAAGTCTAATCCATTCCTGAGATATATCTTTGTTTGAATTCATTCAAGGTAGGAACCTAAGGCTCTAACCATAGGTTGGTGTTTCTCCCATTGTATACTTGGATAAATCTTCCTTTTTTTAGGATTTCTCTAGTGCTTAAAATTCCTTTCCACATGCTTGAGTCCGATCGTTTTGGGTTAGCATTCTAGAGGTCTGAATAGTTCAAATATTTTACATGTAAGAGTTTATGCCAGAGCTTGTTTTTTCCTTCTCCCATTTCCCAACCTGTTTTGGCAAGAAGAGCTATATTGACATTTGACATGAGTCTAAGTCCCAATCCTCCTTGTATTTTTGGCTTTCAAATTGATTTCCAAGACTTGAGAGTTAGATTGCGATTCTTTTCTTTTAAGAAACCCCACCAGAAGTTTTTTAAACTTTTATCAAGGGATTTGCTTACAAATTTTGGGACTATAAAAGAGGACTTATAATAGGTGGGGATGGCATTGACCACTGATCTTATCAAAGCTGTTCTACTAGCTTGAGAAAGAATTTTTTGTTACCACCTAACTAGTTTTCTCTCCACTTTGCCAAGAAGTTCTTTATAGTTTTCGTTTTTGTGATGCGCCCAATCTACGCTTGGAATTTAATGTAAACTGAAGCATTAGGACATGTAACACTAGGCTACATACCCCTTCGTACATGTTGGAAATATTATGCATGCACCTAAGTTTACTAGCAACATGCAATATGTATCGCTGTGGAATAAGGTCAATTCTCTAAAATAGATAAAGAAATCTAACTCTGCAAAATAATCACATGCTAAGCTATAACAAAACCTATAAACTTCATAATATGTAATAATATAAAGTATCAAGTCTACAAGTTCCAGTTTTCAACATAATATAACATAACATCCTCTTATACAATTATCCATTTACTCACAGCAGGGGCTCTTTCTTCACTTCCTTGTAATTAGTACCAAAATGAAACTGACTCATACTTATATTATTTCCCTGTTGGCACTTTATCCCCATTAGCATTGCGTAGACGCTGTCTAGGGATAATAAGCCATCTGAGCTCAAAACCATGTAGCACCCCATGGGTCGTCGTCCATCCAATGACTCTATTGCATCCTGCCACAAAATCTCCAACATATGGTCATATAGGGGATGGGTCATCCCATCAAAAACAAAATACTCTATGGTACCCTTAGGGCGCCTCAAAGCCTCCTGGGAAGTTTAGGTCTCACGCTGGACCATCTATTCCTGTAAATGCTTCTATCATTCCATGTGAAATTAAAATATCACCTTGGAAAGGCAAATGTGATAGCCGATGCCTTAAGCAGGAAAGCTCAAACTGAAGAAATATCGGTGTTAGTAGTAATGCGAGAGATTCTTGTAGATAGATTATCACAAGAACTCAAGTTAATGGTGATTCAAGAAATTGTTCCTTTAACAAATGAGGAAATCAAGGAAGGACAACAGCAAATACTGGAAGGAAAAGGGTCCTCACACTTTATGATTTCAGGTGATGGGATGCTATATTTTGGAAATAAAAAAATAGTGCCAGATAAATCAGACTTGAAAGAAAGATTGATGAAAGAAGCTCATGGTACACCATATACTGCTCATCCTAGAAGTACTAAGATGTACCAGAATTTAAAGAAAAGTTTTGGTAGGAAGGAATGAAGAAAGATATTGCAACCTTTGTAGCCAAATGCCCAGTGTGTCAATTAGTGAAAGCTGAACACCAAAGACCAGCTGGTAAGTTACAACCCCTACCAATACCTGAATGGAAATAGGAAGATATATCTATGGATTTTGTGGTAAGATTACCAAGAACGTCGGTAGGAAAAAATTCTATTTGGGTAATAGTTGATCGGTTGACAAAGAGTGCCCACTTTTTGCCTATTTTAAATACGGATTCTATGGAAAGATTGGCAAGAATCTACGTAAAAGAAATAGTTTGTCTTCATGGAGTGCCCAAGACCGTAGTATCAGATAGAAATCCTAGATTTACGTCTCGATTTTGGCAAAGTTTACAGAAGATGATGGGTACCACTTTAAATTTTAGTAGTGCATATCATCCGCAAATAGACGGGCAGACAGAAAGAACTCTTTAAACTTTAGAAGATATATTGAGAGCTTGTGTATTGGATTTTGGTAACGATTAGGAGAGTCTGTTACCATTAATCAAATTTGTTTACAATAACAGTTTTCAAGCTGCCATAAAAATGGCGCCTTATGAAGCACTTTATGGAAAAAAATGCAGGTATCCTATATATTGGGATGAAGTTGTTAAAAGTAGCATTTTAGGACTTGAGTATTTACAAGAAATTAAGGAGCAGGTAACAAGGATTAGAAATCAGATAAAAACGACGCAAAGTAGGCAAAAGAGTTATGCAGATAATCGCAAAAGAGCTTTAGATTTTATGGTGGGAGACTGGGTGTATCTGAAGATTTCGCCTATGAAGGAAGTTATGCGATTCGGTAAGAAAAGAAAATTGAGTCCTCGTTATATTGGGCCTTGTGAAATTTTGAAAAAAGTAGGTCTAGTGGCTTACCGTCTAACATTACCTGATAATCTGCAAGGAGTTCATAATGTATTTCATGTATCTTCCCTGAAAAAGAGTTTAAGTAATGAACCAGTGGCGGTGATAGATCCAAGTTCTATTAATTTACGTCCCAACTTAACTTATGAAGAGTGGCCAGTACGGATTGAAAATCAGAAAGAACAGACCCTTCGGAATCGCACAATTTTATTAGTGAAAGTACTCTAGAACAATCCTATTTTTCAGAAAGCCACCTGGGAACGTGAGGATGTGATGCAATCTAATTATCCTCATTTGTTTGAAACTTAGTTGTATTAATAAGTGTTTTACATTTGAACTCAGATGTATGTGCATAATGTTATTCGTATGATACTTGTGTTCTCTTTATGTCTATAGTCATTAATGTTTGGCCTTACTCAGAATTATGGCTCCAAAAAGAAATGGTCGAATATCAGTCAATCCTGTAGATCAGTTAAAGAAAAGATTTGAAAGGATTAGAGAAAGATTTTGTAGGGAAAAACTGAAATAATGGAAAGCAGATAGATTAAGTTGGTTAAATAAGAGTGAGAAACATAGAACACATATCATGGACATAGATGAAAAATGTAACCTAGTATGTAGACGAGCTTTGCTAGGTGAGGAGAGGCAACCTACTCAAAAATGGCTAAAAGCAGAAAGGGAATTTTTGAAAAGAGAAGATAAAGTAAAATCCATCATATTGGAGTAATCTGATGGGTTTGAAGATCGAAAATGTCGATGTGAGGAAGGACCAGTCATAGAAAAAATAGAATCGAAAATACTGCATAAATTGCAAGAGATTAATATGTATTATGATCAGGATGTCGATATGATCTTTTACTATTCTCAAGATTCACTGTCAAATGGGAAAAAAATCCCTACCTCTTCAAAAGAGTCTACTGCTGCAAACAACCGAGGTATTAATTCATTGAACCCTTAATTCATGTTTTAGCGATTTCGGGGATGAAATCATTTTTAAGGGGGAGAGGATGTAATATCTCAAAATTTTTAAGATGAATTTTTATTTCAAATTCTTTTTAGAATGATTATATATATTGGGTATATTTTCTAGGAAAATAAAGACGAAGACTTGAATGAGAATATTAAGTTTAGAATAAGTGAAATCATGTATTATAAAAAAAAAATATTGTGGAGGAATCTTTGAGATTTGGAACAAGGTATCAACTAGAAAAATTCATTTTAAGCTTAGAAGGAGTTGAATTCTCAAAAATTCATTGCAAGAGGAAGTGATTGAACTAAAGATTAAACACTTGGTGCTCATTTTCAGATTAAACTGTCTAGTTTTAGTGTACTAAGCATAAGTTATTCATATGAGGTCCAAATGAGGTGATTCTAATTCTTATAGAATCCTAAGAGATAGATATAAAACTTTCATGTTATGAGTCTTTGAATATTTGGAAAGTATCAATGACTTATTTTGGACTCAAGTGGATAACTCTAGACTGAGCTTAAACAGAACTCGAGTTAGAGAATATGGATCCAAATTGGATTCTATCCTAACTAAACCAAGAAGGGCCTTCTAGAACTTGTTAAGTAGAGTCTTAAAGGGGTTAGCATGTAACTAAATGGGTTAGGGGAAGGTTAAGGGGCGTGGCTAACTAGATGAAGGCTAAAAAGGGTGATGCATGCATGGTTAGGTGAGATGCCACCTCATCCCTTATCCCATAAGCTTCCACCTAAACCATTGATCAAATGGGTTGCAAAAATATCTCAAATACTGACCATTGGATGATCATTTCAGCTATAAAGCCTAAGATTTTTGGGGAATTAGTTTAATTGTAATAACCCGGATTTTTAGACATCCGCTTAATTTTCATATGTGGGATGATTATGTCTCTCCAAGACTATTTTTAGGAATTTTGGAATATATGTATAGGATTCTTATATTGAAAGGTGGGGAATAAGGTTGGATATAAATGTGACTTGTATTAAGGTGAAAAAGTGCCTAGACCCGAGATCTCGCTCAACTCTCGCTTGATGTCTGGCTCGAGCGAAATACAGGGACAGACAAACGTCTTTTAGTATAATGATCATAACTTGCTCATTTGATGTCGGATTGCAGTGATTCAAGAGGCTATGGAAAGATAAGAGGATTATCTACAACTTTTATGTTTTGAGGTTTAAGAGATATGGACTTAATCAAATAAGAAATAGAGATTGAAGTATTAGGTCTGAATTGAGGTAGATAAGTATTGACTTGAAGTTGACTAAGAACATTGGATAAGATTAAGCCATTGGATTATTTTCTCAATTATCCTAAGATCTGGACAAGTGTGTAGAGATGTGGAAAATTAGGAGATTTTATTTAGTGAATTTCGTGTGAAATAAGATGAATCATCTATCCAACACTTGGTGTACCCGGATTGGTGTTCTCGGGTTTATCTGTCGAGTTTTATTAGAAAACTCATAACTTGGTCATATGAACTCCAAATGAAGTGATTCTAGTTTCTATAGAACCATAAGACATAGATCTATAACTTTTATGACTGGAGGTTTTAGAGAATCGAAGTGTATCAATGGATTAATTGGGCTGGAATGGGACTGATCTGTTTTAAGTGCAAACTGGAGCTCGAAAATAAATCACTTCACCACCTCACCTTAGATGTTCGAATTTGATTGGTTCTCCTCATGGTTATCTGCTAGATACATGTATGAGAGCATGTGTTAGGTGGAGAAAGAGCTTCTAGAAGAATAATTAGCTTAGAACCAAACAAGAGTGAAGGACTAATCTGATTAGCCAAAACAGTCAACTATCCCCTTTGTTTCCAACCAATTGGTAACCAAACCTTGGGAATTAGGTGATGAGATATTTTCCAGCCACTCTAAGGGTGCTAAGGGAGTCTTGGACGTGTGGATAAGGGTGAGGAAAATGTTCTAGAAGTCTTGAGGATGCAAGGAAGACCAATGGCCAGCTAAGCTCATCTTGGGTATTTTAGACTTTTTGGAAGTTTACTTTTATATCTATATTTGGTAATTATTTGGGGCCATTGATCTAAGATAATTTTAGATGAGGAAGAAGCTTAGCCATAGGATGAATATCCTTGGAGATCATGGGAGATATGGATGATCATTGGACTAGGCAAAGCTGGACAGCACATGCCATACACCTCACACGGTTTGGGTTAACCCATTGCCTTGGTTTGGTTTCCTTCTCTTCTTCTCCAAGCCACCTATTTCTATATATATATAGCTATCTTCAGATCATAGGAGACCTTTTGGGAGGAGGAAGTCACGTCCACTTAGAGAGGAAGCCAAAGAAAAAGCCTCCTTAACCCTTGAACCTCCAAACTTCTCCTAAGTGAGCTAAGTGAGTGCTTTGAGGAGAAATGTTGCAAGGACTAGTTGGATCATTCAACCAAGCTTTGGAGAAATTTGTAAGTATACAATTTAACTTAATCTTAGCATAGAATAAGTAGATTATTGATGGAATTAAGTTTGTTGTTGGTTGGAGCTTGAATTAGGCTTATATGATGTGTTTGGAATCTATGGTGTTTTGGATATGTTTTGGTGATGGTAAAGTGTTAGGAAAATTATAAGGACCTAGATTTATGTTTTAATAAGTAAAAATAAGATTTATGTGAGAAGATTGCTTGATTTAGGTTGAAAAACCCCTTGAGCCGTGATCTCGCTTGACTGTCGCTTGATACCCGCTCGAGCGAGTTCCAACCCGTGACTTCGCTCGACACTCGCTCGACACCCGCTCGAGCGAAATACCCTGTTTTGCTTAGATTTAGGGTTTTCTTAGAATAGCAGTGGTGTTTCAAATGGGTAGAGTTATAGGTGAAAATAACTCATGTGTATAAGAGAAGAATATAAAGAAAGAAAACAATTTATATAAAGAATATGTTCCGTGTCATGACGGGGACGGCGATACGTAACGCCCGGACGATTGACACGAGACTCATCATAACGGGGACGGCGATACGTAACGCCCGGATGATTGATGAGTATGATTGATAAGTTAGTCACGTCATGACGGGGACGGCGATACGTAACGCCCGTATGACTGACGTGCCGGCAGGGACGGCGATACGTAACACCTGTCGTGATATAATAATATGTTTTGTGTCATAACGGGGACGGCGAGACGTAACGCCCGGATGATTGACACTAGACTCATCATAACGGGGACGGCGATACGTAACGCCCGGATGATTGATGAGTGTATGATTGATAAGTTAGTCACGTCATGACGGGGACGGCGATACGTAACGCCCGTATGACTGACGTGCCGGCAGGGACGGCGATACGTAACGCCTGTCGTGATATAATATTATGTTCCGTGTCATAACGGGGACGGCGAGACGTAACGCCCGGATGATTGACACGAGACTCATCATAACGGGGACGGCGATACGTAACGCCCGGATGATTGATGAGTGTATGATTAATGAGTTAGACACGTCATGACGGGGACGGCGATACGTAACGCCCGTATGACTGACGTGCCGGCAGGGACGGCGATACGTAACGCCTGTCGTGATATAATAATATGTTTTGTGTCATAACGGGGACGGCGAGACGTAACGCCCGGATGATTGACACTAGACTCATCATAACGGGGACGGCGATACGTAACGCCCGGATGATTGATGAGTATGATTGATGAGTTAGACACGTCATGACGGGGACAGCGATACGTAACGCCCGTATGACTGACGTGCCGGCAGGGACGGCGATACGTAACGCCTGTCGAGATGAGTTAGTCACGTCATGACGGGGACGGCGATACGTAACGCCCGTATGACTGACGTGCCGATGGGGACGGCGAGACGTAACGCCCATCGTGGATAAGAAATAAAAGAAACCTATGGGGTTAAGAAATAAAGTGAAAAGTATAAGTATAAGTATAAGTATAAGTGAGAAGTATAAGGTTGTATGTGATGATGGGTCTAGCTAAGATCTAAGTTTGTATGTGATGATGAGCCTAGCTAAGATCTAAGTTTGTATGTGATGATGGGTCTAGCTAAGATTTAAGTTTGTATGGTAAGATGAATAATTGATGTGTATGAGTTCCATGAGGTATGCTTATAAGTGATATGTTGATGAGTGTGATTATGTATGGTGATAGTTGAGGTTATCTATGCTTTATTTCGTTAACTGTGTACTTACTGAGATTTCTTGTAAATCTCACTCTTTTATGTTTATCTATTTTATCTATCATTCCTTATGGAATGATAGATGTTGTTGCAGGGATAGATAGATTGCATTGAGACTCGGTCAGCACGGGAGATTCTGAGGTACCCTGAGGGTCCTATGGAATGCTCCTCTCCGGTTGAGATGATCCCATGTACGTGATCAAGTAAAGAAGTAAGAGTACTGGATGATGGTAGGATATGAGTTTTTGTTTAGAGAAAACTAACTGGGTTATGTAAGAGTAAATGCAGAATATTGTTGTAAATACAATGTTATGAGAAGTGTAATTATAGTATGCCATGTGGTCTATTGATGCGAGAGTTAGATCTCTCTGCTCATATTGGAAATTTACTTCTTCCAGCTGCGATCGGCATTGCATTTCATTAGTAAGCTTAGATGCATGCATGCTGCTTTTTATATTTACGTAGGATGAGTAGCCTTGTGTTGCTTGTCCGGATGCGTCGATTTGCGTTGTAATCGATGCGAAAAATCGGGTCGTGACATTAATCATGAAATAGGGTTAGGAGGGACACCTCATTCCACGCAAACCAGAAACCTATTGTCTTTACAAAGTTGCCCCTCTTCTTTCCTTCATATGGGTCGACCATCACCCCTATAAATAGACATTTGAGAGTCTTCTAACTCTCATTGGAAGCATAGCACACATTCCCTTTGAAGAACACCAAAGAAAAACCCTTCACAAGTCCCTAAATCTCCACACATCTCCTAAGTGAGCTGAGTGCTTTTGGGGAGAAAGCTTGCAAGGGTTGTTTTGATCATCTCCAACAAGTTTTGATAATTAGTAAGTTCACATTCTAGCTTAACTTTAGTAGGGAAAATGTTTATTTGAGTGGTTAAACTTTGCATGCTAGTATTGAACTCTTAAAGCCATGATTAAGTGATGAAATGGAATCAAAGAATATTTGAATTGGTTTTGTTGAGGAAATGTGTTACATATAGCTAGAAAAACCTAAATATATGTTTTAATAAGTAAAAATAAGGTTTATGTAAAATATTGCATGTTTTAGGTTGAAAAATCATTGAACCCGATATTTCGCTCGATTCTCGCTTGACGTTTCGCTCGAGCGAGATTCAGGCCGAGATTTCGCTCGATTCTTGCTTGACGTCTGACTCGAACGAGATACGGAAAGAGATTTGATGTCTTTTGGTAAAATGGTCATAACTTACTCATTTGATATTGGATTTGGGTTATTCAAAAGACTATGGAAAGCTAAGAGAAAGATCTACAACTTCTATGTTTAAGGTTTTGAGAGATAAGGACGAAATAACGGATAAAATTGGGATTTAAGTGGCAAACTCGAGTTTTAGGCAGAAACCTAGCTCGACTCTCGCTTGATGTTTGGCTCGAGTGAGATTTAGGTAGAGACTTCACTCGATTCTCGCTCGATATCTCGCTCGAGCGAAATACCCTGTTTTGCTAAAATCCAGGGCTCTTACTGGAATAAAAGTTGAAGTTGCAAAATGGGAGAATTATATATGTGTTACCTAAGCATATAGCTTGTGTAAGATACGTTGCAAGAATTATGTTACAAGCATATATATATATGAATATGTGACAAGTTTAAGGGTACATGCATTTCCTAGTACAAAATGAATTTTAAGAGAAAATGGCATGGCATGTACTTGAGAAACATTCCTAAGAATAAGAAATGAACAACTAAGAATAAGAGATATGAATAAGTTAGTCACGTCGTGATGAGAACGACGAAACGTAACGCTCGAATGACTAACGTTTCGACAGGGACGGCGATACGTAATGTCTGTCGTATGATAAGAGTGTTATGTGTTATCATGGGGACGGCGATACGTAACGCCCGTGGAAGTGATATGATTAGCGAGGACGGCGATATATAACGCCCGATATGCTACATATGTTTCGTGTCAAGACGGGGACGGCGAAACTTAACACCCGAAAGATTGACATGAGACTCATCATAACGGGGACGACGATACGTAACGGCCGGGTGATTGATGAGTTATATGCGATGGGGACGGCGATATGTAACGCCCATCGGGAATAAGAAATAAATAAGCTTTAAAAAAGTATATGTAATGGGGACGACGATACGTAACGTCCATCGGGAATAAGGAATAAATAAGTATTGAAAGGTGCAGATTCGTTAAGAAAAAGAATATAAGTTTTTATAAGAGTGCATACATGTGTAGGTTAATGATAAGTCACACGAAACATGTTTTTGATCATGTTTAGTATCTTTTTCTAAAAAGATTAGTGATAGCCTTGTCTATACTTTATTAAGCTAATTATGTACTTATTGAGATTTCTAAGAAAATGTCACTCTTTTGTGGTTTTATATTTCTTCCTTGTACATATAAATTATAAACAAGATGTGATGACCGACAAGGGGAAAGTCTCGATACTGCAAGAGACTCCAGGGAGTCTTGAGGGACTCTCTAGTTATAGTCCTTATGTAGATTTCACTTTTGCGTCTTTGGGACTTTATATATATAATCAGCCAGTAGAGTTTTGGTACCATAGTGTACCCGCTTTTGCTTAGGAGGAGCAGCGTACAGGATGCTGTCTGACTTTGGGATTGGATAGTTTCCTATCTATATGTGGGTTCTATTCGACACCACACGGGCAATATCTTCAGCAAAACCATTGTCTTAGTTTGGATATGTTCCGTTATGCGGGGGAATTTCCAAAAGTTAAGAAGGAACCTAAGTGACCATAAGGATGGTCTTTTGAAGTAATAGTATTTTGTTATCTTTGATAACTCTTTTGGGCATGTATATATAACAGTACATTGTTATGTGAATGAATGAAAGATGTCGGAGTTGAAGGATAAGTTTTATTGCATGTGATCATTAGAAATTTTTATACTTGAGACCTTATCCGTTGTGTATATTATAATTCCTATAATTTATCCACTAGGATTTTGATTCGTATGAGGATGAATAGTCTAGTGTTACTTAGACTGACACATTGACTTACGTAAATCCTATATATGAGTTGGAGGCGTCACAATTATTATATAATAAGGTCATAAACTTAAACCCTCAAAAATTATGTTAGCAACTGCAAGACAAAATAGCCTTGCAAAAAACAAGCCACCAAATAAAATCAATTAAATCAAAAAATAAAAAAGAGAATAAAACAATATTGACATGGAAAGCAAATTTTTGATCACCTACTTTCTATTCCAATCAAATTGACATACACCAGCAGCAGGAGCAAACTGAAGCATTTGATTGGCTAGAAGATAATCGAGTAGAAAAATATTATAATCTAGAATTGCATAATAAAAATTCAGGAAGAAACAAGGCAACAAGTGCCAATTGATTTCAATCATATGAAATTTAGGCAGACCGGTCCCTTAAAAACACCAAGACGAACTTCATCCCATGATAAATGTCCAGAGGTCGGAAAGTCTCTAAGTCACGAGGGTCTACAATAGTCACCGAGAGGAATAAGCTTTTAAATCCCAGTTCATGCTAGAGCGTAGTAAAAAAAAAAAACGTCTTCTTTAAGCCTCATATTTTAAGTTAAGCTTCTATTATTATCTGCATTCGTCTTATTAACTTGAAATTTGAAGAAAATGTCTTATGAGGGTTTCCTTACCATTCAAATAATCCTCAAAGCCAAAGTCATTTAAGCTACCTATAAGGGCCTCCAAACCCAGATTGAAGATGGAATTGCTCTTGAAGGTTTCCTGCACAAGTAAATCTAAGAAAAATGCAAACCTTTGCATATACAGCAATAAACAATAACTATGATCATGAAAAAAAAAAAGCTTCAATACAATATATATCCAAAGAGATTAACTCTGGAGCTCTAGACTCAACTGTAAGAGTTGCCTTCCCTTTGTAAATTGAATGGCCCATAAAAACCTAGGCGGGAATGTTCCTGCCATACATACAAAGGAAATCAAGCCAAAAATTGCATTATCAACACTATAAACAGAGAAATTTTAACTTAACCCTATCTTTGGTGGTCTTCATTACTTCTGGAAGGATTTCTTGGGGAAATAAGAAAAATAAACCCATGCTAGGTTGAGAAAAATCGCATAAAACCACAATTTGGTCACAGATACAATCGAGGGAGAAAAGAATAGAAATAAAGACTTTGAACTGACCCACCCAAATTTGAGAAATTACACTGTTAGTTAATTCTTTATTAGTAAGCAAACATTGGTTCAAGCAGTGTTCACCCCCAAGATTTGCACCATCACCTAATGCAAGATGAACAAAATCAACATAAAAGACCAAAAACATTTTTTGAAATACAATTAAATCATTATCAAATAATAACTATAAATCTGAGAAAATATATATGATCTTCTAAGAAAAGACAACAAACCTGCGGTAAAAATATGAATTGCATTAGGCGGATCATTATGCATGTGACAGCAAAACAAACAAACCAACAGAATTAGAGTGGGTAAAAAATAAAAACATCACCAAAAAATAAATGCATTCCTGTTGACACTCACATGTTTTCTCCCCTCATACTGACAACACAAAATTCAAGTGAGTAAAATTACACAATTAAATGAAAGAATAAAATTTGAAAAAATCAAAGCTTTCTAACTTCCAAAGGCAAGGTTTGCATCAACAACAAAAAAAATAAAAATTAAATAAATAAAAATAAAAATAAACCAAAAAAATCAAAGTGGGTAAAAAATAATAGCATCACCAAAAAATAAACGCATTCCCATTGACACTCACATTTTTTCTTCCCTCGTACTGACAACACAAATTCAAGTGATTAAAATTACACAACAAACTAAAAGGATAAAATCTAGAAAAATCAAAACTTTCAAACTTTCAAAGGCATGGTTTGCATCAAAATCAGTCAAACTAAAAGAATTCCAAGTCTAGGGTTTATTAACTTTTGTGAGCTCTTTCCCAAAACATGAAATGGATTATGATATGATGAAATAGACGTAGGGACTGATGAGCACAAAGAAGATTCTCGACTAGAATGTCCAAACAGAATATTTTCTCAACCCACTCGAATAAAATCATGCAATAATAGGAAAATATACCAAGAAAAGGATCAAAAATAAATTACCTTGTTGTTCTCTTTTTTGAGAAAGTGAAAACTAAGGTCTTGATCTTGAGAATGGAGAAAAACTGAAAGCTTATGGAGGAAAAGGGAGGAGAGGGTCACATGAGTTGGAGGAGAATTATTTTCCCTACTTGCTGAAAGTGTCGCATGGTTTGGGGAAATAATTAACTTAGATATTTTGAGCTTGAAGATGGAGGAAAAGAAAATAGAGATGGTGGAAGACTGAAATCGCATAAGCTAAGGCTTGAGAGGTCTGAGTTGAGAAGACAGAACTCAAGACAAAGAGGATCGAGAATGAGAGAGAGGGGCTTGGATGAGGGTTGCTAATATCCACTGATAATGAAAGGAAGTTGTTAAAAACCAAATTTAATCTTGAATGAAAGAAACCATGTGTTGTATGCGATTTCTTCATGATAAAAACATAATATGACCAAATAAGTAAGGGCATAAATGGAAAGCAAAGTCCACCACAAATTACCATTCATTCTTATTTTGGTAGACACTTTTAAAGTATAATGATAAACATATAGACACTTTTAAAGTATAAAGATATATTAGTCAGCAGTTCAACGTGCAAGACACGTTTACGCAATTTTTAAAAAATTAAAAATTAAAATAACATCTATTTATATATGAAGAGCATTATATACATGTTTTTAACAACAATATATACATCATATTTGTCTAGAGTATATACAAGAACAAAGTTTTATGCAATATATATTTGGAATTTATGTTGTTGTCTCACTCACTGAATGCATAGATAAGACATTGAATTTTTTATGCTATTTTTTTGAGAATTTATTTATTTCAATAGCAAAGTGTATAAACCATTCGTTTTTTGGAGCTTCTATCATAACTATTTTTATACATGATAAACGTTTCTATATAAAACAAATTTTAAAAAATTAGAAATTATTAGGACAAGATATTACTATATGGAACTAAAGTAGTTAAAAAATAATAGGCAATATTTATCATAGTTACAAAAGAAAATACAATAAAAGATTAATATCTCAAAAAGTTAGGAAGATGGTGGCAAATCAATATTCGAGCTATTTCAACTACTTTAACTTTTGAAGATCTACTTTAAATAGAGAAAAGAAACAATAATTAGAAATTAGGAATGGGCAACCCTACTTAGATTTAATTGAAATGGGGGCAAAATATTCTTTTGTAAGCCAAACTATTTTTCATTCCTAATGGGAGCATTCAAACGAAGCCCACAAATGGGGTCCGAAATTTTCCAACCCTGTTTTGGACTTTGGGCCTGCATCGATCAGATATAATAATGGAAGCCCACCCACTACTTTTATTTTTAATATAAATAATAATTTCTAAACTATTCAACTTGTTTGTTAATAAATTATAAGATTTATTTATAATTATAAAATATTAGACATTTTTTAATTTACACATTATACACTTTTGAAAATAAAATATTAATAATGATATAATTTATATTTTAAATATAAAAATAGTATAATTTATTTATAAAATTTATAATGTAAAATAGAAGTTAACATGTCAGAAATCTTTGAGATGGATTAAAACTTTTATAAACATTTAGTATTAATTTAGAAGAGAAAACAACAGTATAGGTTATTTCTAATAAGATTTTTAGATGGATTAATTTTTCATATGGTCCGAATTTTAATAAATATTATAATAAAGTCATATAATTTCAAAGAGAAATAATATAATTGCCTTTTCATTTAGTTTTTCGAATAAAGAAAAAAGTTATGTTTTTATTAGCTTTTGTGTCTGTAAAATCTCTTTAAAATCAATTTTATTATGACGTTTAGGTTTTTTTTGTTGAGTTTGGATCTAAAGAAATGTTAAAACACTTTTGGATTTTTTTAGAATTATTTTCTTATAAAAAATACTTTATTTTTCATTTTTTCGTAATTAATCATTAAAAAAAATTACAAGTGGAATGTTGTATACCTTCTTTGAAATTCGAAATCCTTGGTTCAATTCTATACCCAAAATAGGCGTGAAATATTAAATATTAAATGCTTCTTATAAAACAGCCTTTTTAGGCTCCGTTTAGATTCAAAGTGAGATCAACTTACTTCTATTTTATCATTATATTTTTATAATTTTTTATATAAAACATAAATTTTTATATATTTTTTAAATTTTAATATATATTTTTTAAATTCTAATATATTTTTTTTAAATCTTAATTTATTTTTTAAAAATTTTAAAATAATAATAATATTAAAAAATAAATTAAATTCAACTCAACTCATTTCATTTTCAAATCTAAATATCGCTTAGTCTCAGTAAGAATTTTCTTCCGTCTCCCTCTCTGTCTCGCTCTCGCTCTCACCTCGCCCTCTGCTTTATCGCTTTTGCACTTCTTTTTAAACCTTACGAATCTGAATTTTAAAGTCCTATTTTTCAGATCTGTAAATTTTTTCTTTTTCTTTCGTTTGATGTATTTGTAGATTTTACTTGTTAGCATTTTTTCACCGAGTCATCCTTCCCATTTCATATCTTGAATCATGGGTCTGTAGAGAAATAAATGCATGTTCTTATTTTTCTACAGATCTAAGTTGATGTACAGTTTTTAACTTGTATTATTTCTGTCCTTTTTTTTCCTAGTCTGAGAAAATCACTTTCCTTTTTTCCAGATCCGAGTAAATCTGAATGCATTTCTTCGAACTTTTTTCTTGCTATTGGGCGTATAGGTATTCTGAAGGCCCGTTCTTTTTTCCGTGTAGAGTAAACAATAAATCTTATTCATTTCTTGTAGATTATAATTTTTGTTTGTTTGTTTTTTTTTTTTTTTTTTGCTTTTCTGTTGATCTTTATTTTTGTTCTTCAAACTGCCATAGCTCGTTGTTACCTCACTATCTCGCTCGCCCAGTCTTCCTTGAGCAGGAGACTATCTGCCTGGAGCATATCCATATCCAAGCTACCGCTTTCAAAGCCATATGGTAGGGAAATCGATTGATTTTGTTTTCTTTTTATACAGATCTGAACAGGTGTAATTTTATTTTCGCCCCCTCGTTTAGTTCTTTATTTATTTTTTGTAAGTACAGATCTTCAGAGTTTGGAAGATATCTTGTTCTGTTGTTCAAATCTGAGTGTTTTTGTTTAAATTGTTATTTTGCCGTTGTTTGTGATTTTTTTCAAGGTAATTTCATCTTTAATTTACATTGGTATTTCTTTTAAAAGTGTTTTACCTTCTGAGTTGAAATTTTTACAAATTTGAATCTAAAAATCTGTTAGCTATACATTTTTTTTTTTTAAATGTTCTGATTTTTTATTTTTTTATAGACGTGAGTTTGAATAATTTTTTGTTTGTCATTGTTTTCTTCTTTTGCATTTGGGTTTTTTACTACGTGTTTGGGACCAAATTAGTAATTTTTATTATTATATTAATATTTACGAATAATCATTCTAGCCGTACTGTTAATATATATATATATATATATATATATATAAACTACTTCATAATAATAATGCTTTTTGACCGAATGAAACTTATCATTCGGCCTGAGCTCTCTCTCTCTCTCCCATTTTGCAATAGAAAAGCTAAACAACGGTAGAAGACGAGGTTAGATAATGTAGGACTGTATTTCGACTTTGACGATATCGAAGTTTGAAATTTTCGACTGTAACTTATGTTAGAGTCAAAATCTTGTTTCGACTCTGACTTCAACATGGAGTCAGAGTTCGACTCTGGAAAGTTGGAACTCCATCCCAGTTTCTACTTTCGACCAATTTGGCTTATTTCAAAATAAAATGGGCCATTCTAATTTTAAATGAGCCAAATTTTAAATGAGCCCATTTTGTTTTGACTTTGACTTCGACATGGAGTCGGAGTTCGACTCTAGAAAGTTAGAACTCCGACTCCTGTTTTGACTTTCGACCAATTTGGTCCATTTCAAAACAAAATGGGCCATTCTAATTTTAAATGAGCCTATTTTTTCTATTTCACGTATAAAAAATAAATTAGTAAATTAGTCTTAAATAGTTAAAGTTGATAAACAAATTATACAAATTATATTATTATAATTTACAATGCTAATTGTTAAGGCTAATACAAAAAATAGTCCAAATTAAAAAATATAAAAAATAGTACAAACTACAAATTAAACCTTACGGCATAGTAGCAACTAGCATGCACTTCACACTTGAATTCGAGGTTATTAAAAAATATTTGCTGCAACAAATTGTAAGTTGTAACTTTAAAACTTTGTCGTCGGATTGGTCATACTTGAGAATCTGAGATTAAGATAAAATTAAAATGAACTAAACAAGTAACCGTAAATTAGAGAAAAAAATATATACGTAACCATAATGTGCTTCATCAGTCATTGGCAACTATATTAGGGTTGATATGTAGATCTGTGAAATTATAGACTATAAATTAAATAAATTTATGAAATCATAAAAAATAGTCATTAAAATAATTAAATAATTATATATACCTTATTACTTTAATCATAAAAAATAATTAAACAAATTAATTTAATTTTACCTGACTCAAGCCTATAACTGACTCTATCGATGCCAATACTCTCTAGTCCAAAAGGCATATCACTTATCCAGTTCTGCATGCAAATGAACTCTAATAGGCATCCAACACTCGACCTCCAGTGCTAAACGCTGACTCAGATGCGACTATAGTAATAGGAATGGCTGGTACATCTTGAGCAATACGGGAGAGGATCGGGTACTTGATGGAATTAGCCCTCCACCAAATCAAGATCTGAAACTCATCACTAGGCTCCTCAATCTCTGCCAATAAATATTGCTCAACCTCATTCGTACACTACAGTGAATTTCTTGTCGACCGTGCATGAAACAACGTCATAACGTTCAAGCCTCGGGATTGACTGACACTGTCTGTACTGGCTGCGAAATCGATATAGGCATCTAAAGGAAGTCCTAATCTCGAGCTCGAACGTGAGCTACCTACGATTGCTGAAGATGAAGGCTAGTTATTGGCGTTTTAGTGGGTGTATAAGTCGTTTAGATCTGTCTTAAGCACTGTAATAAATGTTGATGCCTTTACTGTCCCAAGAACTTCAGCTGCCTACCATTCTATCGCCAACAACTTCAATCAGGGGTTGAGAATCGACGCTATCAACAATAATCGATTTATCTTCTTAACTTGCCTCCAATATTTATTATATTTCGACTGCATCTGTAATGCCATACTAGATAACAGTCCGCTCGGGTCATCACAACCTTCTTTCAAGTGGTAGTGTACCATTGAGATATCGCCGAACCACATGTTTGCCGTCGCATATGCGGATCCAGATACCCGCATAGTGATATAATAGAAAATATGTAAAAAGCTAACAAACTTGGATATATGTTGTCCATTTGTACTATCTGGCGAACCGAGCTCCGTTCCATTAGGCTCCAGCAAGGCATACCTTAGACCCCCATCCTTAACCTCCAACCGCTCAAATGCCTTCTAGTACTTCAGTGCAATATCCAACATCTGATATGTGGAATTCCATTGAGTGGGAACATCCAGGCACAACATTTTTAAAGACTCAACCATAACCCGTTTTGCTATTACCTTGAATTTCCCTAACCTTTAAGGAGAGGCCCTCGCATACCGCATGATGTTGTGGACTTTCTTGATGGAGTCATTCACATTCTTCAACCCTTCAGCTGTTTCATCATTGAAAAATACTTAATTATCATAACAATATAAAAAATATTCTACTTTTTGAATCTTTAATCATAAAAATATTAAAATATAAAATACAAAATCAAAATAAAAAATGTGATATCCTGTATTTACGTGTATTTTTATTAAAGAATTATTTAAATTATTATAATTAATGGTTCTTTGATTTAAATTAAATGTATTTTTCATTTGTTTGTTTGTTGTATTTCTTTTTAAATTGTGGAATTTAATTTGATATGCATTTTATATTAATTAATATGTTATATTTAAATTACTTTTTAATTGGCTTTAAATATTTTATTTTATTAATATTGAATTCTAGCATTTTCAGTTGACATTTTATTTATTTCATTGTGCTCTTTTTCTAGTTGGACTTCATTTCTTTTCCCTTATTTTTTCTTTTTCTTTTTCTTCTCTTTTCCTTTTCTCTTTTTCTTCTTTCTTTTTCCTTTTTTTTTTCTTCCCGGTTCCCCCACCCCCCTAGCCCGCGCGACTCAAGCCCCCCTCCCCTATTTTTCTCGTTCGGCCTCAAGCCCAGCCAGACTCCATTGCCTACTGCCATGCCTCACAACTGGTCCTGCCTTGATCCCCTGTCGCCAGCGAGCACAGCCCCGCCAGCGATGCACCTCACGGCAGACCCTAGCCGGCACGTGAGCATCAAACCCGAAATGGGCAGTTTTGCTTTTCTTCCATTTTTCGATGCCACCACCAGTCGCCTTAGCCCATCACCACCACCACTAGACTCCCCATCCTCCAGATTACAAAACCCACCGCCGGTAGCCACCCCAGCTCCTCCCTTTCTCCTCCACCCAAAATGAGTCTCTAAATGGATTTATCTTCGCCGCGCTGCAGTTCGGCCACCGTGGGCCTCACCTCCACCGCCAAAAGGTCCCCCTTGCTCAGTCGACCATGCCCTAGCTCAGTTTCTCCATCCACGACCCCACCTTCCTTGTACAACCCCAAACCCAAAAATGAGTTTCCATCCATTTTGAGCTAGATCCACCACATTCCGGTGGTTACACTGCCTCACCACCACCTTCATGAGATTCCCCACCTTCCAATGAATATTTTGCTAAATTTTGGTGTAAACCAAGCATCGTAACCCAACGTACGAAGTGACCGCTATGAGCGCTGTGGATCGGATCTTGTTCGATGATCTATGATTTTAGCGCTGTAAGTATTTCCAAATAAAATTTGAGATTAAAATATATTTTGCAATAACAAATATTGGTGGAATTTATTGGTTGTTGGTTATTTTGTGTATTGTTGTATGCATTGTATTATGCACGCATGTTCATGTTTGTAAAGGAAAACTGGATTTTCGTATAATTGCATGCATGTTCATGTGTTAGGAATGAAAACTGGTTTTTCATATGTTAATAGCTTTTGGATGCTTGTGTATCACGACCCCAAGCCAGGATAGGGCATTATCCCAATGGATCTCCTCTGGTCACTCGGGAGTGAAATATACTGAGTGATGCCCCCTAGGTTGTCACCGGGCGACGACGGGATTGGACGGGATGGTAACGCTCTCGTGCCGACTCTGTGGCTCCTCTGCTGGCGGGAGCTAGGGGGTGCCTGGTCATGGTACGTACTGAGCGCGGTTAGCTAGGCATTGCCCATTCCGAAGTCACATGCATGGTCGTTACCTATGGTGTGATGATGCGAGTCAGGGTGTGCTGATGATCCGTAGGAGAGACCATGGTGCATACGGTTAATAAAATGGATGAGTGGGCCATTTTCTGGGAAAATGGCGGATTTTGATTATCGTATTTGTGGGCCATTTTCTAGGAAAATGGTAGTGGTTTTATTAGACTTACGTGCATCATTTTATGAAAAAATGATGGAAGTTTTTATTGGAGTTTTATCTTGGGCCGAAATGGGATTTTGGCGTGCTTGGTTTATTTATTTATTTTGAGAAAGATTGATTTTGAGTTTTGTGCATATGGTTCTATGTTCATGCATTTTGTTGCGGCATAAATCTATTTATATCTTGTGGCTTGTTTGGATTTTACTTACCTGTGATGCCATTTTTGACGTCGTAAATCTTGGATGAAGATGACGAGGGGACTGAGCCTGAGGAGGTGGATTAATTTGTTGTAATTTATTATCTTGGGAAATGTTATTCTCATTTTTGATAATTATGTATTTCAATGTTTTAACTTTGAGATCACTATATTAAATCTCCTGTTGGAGAATTTGTGTTAAATTGGTTTGTAATATTTGAAAATTCTGGTACTTAGTAATTGACTTAACTTGTCCGTTGTGCGTTTTAATTTTATACTATTACTTTGTACACGCACTTAGCACTTGTCATTGGAGTGTGTGACCCGAGTTGTCAGCATTCCAAGGCCTCGATTCTCGTATTTTCTTAAATGGGAGTTAGTGGCGTCACAAAAAAGGCTCACCAACAATAAAGTTGAGTATGTGAGCAGTGTTTTATTTTACCACGATATTCTTCCGCCATAAGTGAGGGTCTTTAATAAACTTAGGGAGGGGCCACTCTTGAAAAAGAGTATGTGACCAGTGTTTCGAATATGGATATACGGTGATTTTTAATTACATCATATCTCGCCCTCGTATTCCGTGTAAACCACTCGATGACAATCTCATTGACACTGGCATTATTAACTGTAATACATAGCAATTTTTGGATGCCCCAGTCCATCAAAAAATCATTCATCTCTGCCCCCATCAATGCACCCTTATGGTCAACTATTTTTTTAAATCCAAAAATTCTCTTTTTAAGATTTCACTCACTATTAATGTAGTGTGCTGTGACACATATGTACGAGGTATTCTATACTGACGTCCATGTGTCAGTCGTAAATGACACTCTCTAACCAGTAGTGATGAACATCTTCTTCATCTCTGCTTTCTCCCGCAGATGCCTCTTCATGCAATCGCGCATCATTGTATAACAGGATGATAGCGAAAATCCTAGTTCAAGCAGCTCACAAACTTGCGGAACCCTCTTTTGTCAAACGTGACAAATGACATCTCATCCTCTATAACCATCTCTGCAAGTGCCTCACGGTGGTACACATTTTCACTGCATTGAGGGACCACCAGATTCCTCATCTGGTTTCCTGTCCCATCAGTGACGGTAGAGGTTTCATAGGTAAGATTAGTCTGAGACTCACTTGCAACTGCGTTTAATAATTTATTATTAATATCAATTTTAAGTGAAAATTAAATGGGATTAAATTAACAAATCAAGTAGCATACATATGGGATTAATAAAACACTAACCTCTTGACGCCATCCCCTTCGCTATTTGGTACTGCTAGCAACCATTCAGATGCGATGACAGACAAGTGGTGCCTTGCCTTTCTGAATGGCACCCAACTTGAGCACCACAATAGTTGCACTCAGCTCGTGGTTTTTTGGGACCCCTACCCTCAACCTTTGTAAAATGTTTCCATGTTCACCATCTTTTTTTATTTAACCGTGGACAAGGTGGCCTCATAGCTACAAGATGTATTGGTACATCTGGATCCTAAATCGGATCGTCTCCTAAGCCCATATCCTCATTCTCTTCCATAAACTAATCGGGATTCACTTCCACTTCCAATTTATTATTAATAACTATATATATGGTATATTATATTTAGTAACATATATAATATAATAGTATATATAGTATATATAATATATAGTATATAGTATATATAGTAATGTACTAATTAACTATTAATACTATTATAATTAATACTAGTATATAGTTATATACTATACTACTATACTAAATATGATATTATATAGTGTCGTCTAATTAGACTATAACTAATATATATAGTATCGTTGATATTAGACATATCATATTTATTATATATTAGTAAAGTAAAATACTATATATATTATTAGCTATATATATATATATTATATAAGTAGTACTACAATATATAGTACTATATGTTATATGTTATATAATATATACTAGTATATAATATATTATATACTATATTATACAACATCATATTGCTTATAGTATATTATATATATAATAGAATATATTATATAATATATAGTATATAGTATATATAGTAATGTACTAATTAACTATTAATACTATTATAATTAATACTAGTATCTAGTTATATAACATATATCATATAGCACTATATATTATAGTACTACTTATATGATATATATAGTTAATAATATCTACTGTATTTTACTTTACTATATTATAATAAATATGATATTATAGTCGAATATCAATGATACTATATTATATAGTTATAGTCTAATTTATTAACATATTATATTATAGTTATAGTCTCCTAAGATGACACTATATATGATACTATATATATGTAATATATAGTTTAATATATTAAGATAATATATTTCAGTTATAATCCAATTAGATGACACTATATAATATGCTAGTTGTATAGCTGAGACAATATGTTGATATTATATATATGTTACTTATAATTTAATTAGTATGATATTACATATTCATATATACTTCACTATAATATACTATATAGACAATATTAATATGTCTATATATATTAATGTTGTTCTTTTATTTAAAAGTATAGTGTAAAAAACAACTATTAAACATTTACCAAACCATTCAAACGGTTAGTAAATACTCGTTCGAACGTATATATTATATTTTCTAGCAAAGCAGGAATGCATTCATAACCGTTCGAACGTACTATTTAAACATTTGAACGGGAAACTTTAGGAGGGAATTTTTCCCGCTTCATAGTTTCATGTTTGAACAGTTAGTAAATAATCGTTCGAATGGTAAATGTTCTGCAAATACATGACAGAACCTTATTCTCTCTCTACTCCCGTCCGTCTCACTCTATCACAAACCAGAGCCTTTCACTCTCAAACTAGCCCATTTATCTCTCAATCCTACCTCAAAATACTACTACTTTTCATCTCATTCAATTATTATTGGATTAATTTATTGTTTTTATTAATTTTTGGGGAGCTCATTCACAATAGGTACATAGCAATCTCCTTGTCTTTTCATCTCCAAAATCCCAGTTATTTTTTTTATATTCTCATATTTGGTTTAAATATGTTATTTTGCAATTTTAGTATATTATTTGTTGTTGATATTGTTGTTTGTCTTGGTGTGAGTTTGGGATTAATGGCGTTTGCGTTTGTTGAAGACGAATGGAATCTGGAACATTCTTGTTCAAATGGATTACGCTTCCGTTCAAACGGTAAAGGTTTAGATACATCAATTAGATTATACATCAATGTATTTATAATTAGAAATTAGAATATATAAGGATAGGTTTCCATAATGATACAAATACTTAATAATACTTAAAAAATAATTTTAAAATACTTAAACTAAATAAAAATACAAATACTACTAAATGTTAAAATTAAAATACAAATAGTTAAGATTTTAATAATACTTAAATAGTTAATTCTAGGTATTTAAATTAAAATACTACTAAATCTTAAAATTAAAATACAAATAGTTAAGATTTTAATAATACTTAGATAGTTAATTCTAAGTATTTAAATTAAAATACTACTAAATCTTAAAATTAAAATACCAATAGTTAAGATTTTAATAATATTTAAATAGTTGATTCTAAAATAATAGAATAAAATATTTAAATTAAAATACTAATAAATCTTAAAATAATACTTAATAATTATGTTTTTGTTGTATTGTTGTAGAAATAATATGTTATTATTGTTTGACATATGTTAGCATATCTTGCTTTGTTTGTTTATCAAAATAAACATTAGACTTGTTCGAGAGTTATCAATCCTATTGAATGCTTAATTGATAACTTTTGAATTGTCCAGAGTGGACAGTTTGGGATTGTAAGATCATCCTCGCAAACTATCGAACTATATCTGTTATTATCCAAATTATGATTTTGGTAGTTATCTCCCTTGTTCTGTGGATATGCAGTTTCGGTGAGAGTGTAACGACGTGTTAATCGTTAGTGCACACAACCAAACGAGCATATTTGGAGAACTATGGGAAGATGTTGCCGAAATTTTATTGAACGTGACAGGTAATAGATCATAGGTTGGCGACTATGATCTTACAATCCTGAACGGGATAGGATCAACTACCCGGTGAAATGTGACATACTCCATAATTGAAACATGATACATGCTTGTTTGTTTATGCACATGTGACTGTTTGTAATGAAGATAATCGGCAAGGATAAGAGTTGGATGAGAGTTAATGATCGATTGGGTCAGAATTACAATGTATATGTTGAAGGTGTTAAAAAATTCTTAATATTCGCATTTGATACATGTGATAGTGATGGGCGTATTAGATGCCCATGCAGAGAATGCATGAATTTGCATTCTCATAAGATAGATTTGGTGAGAGAGAATCTTTTTGTCAAGGGTATTGACAAGGGTTCTACTGATTGGGTCTTACATGGCGAACCATATCCAACTTCATTCGAGGCTCCACATGAAGAAGAAGAGATCGATGAAGATGTACAAATAGAGATTGTTGGAGATGAATACGATGAGGATATGGAGCAACTGTTAGGTGACATCAATGTGGAAATGTTTATGGATGAAAGTGGCATGGACACATCAAGTTCAAATGATAGGGGCCATAACACTTTTGCACGATTGTAGAATGATTCACAATGTGAGCTATATCCAGGATGCAGAAGACACAGTAAATTGTCATTTACCGTATGACTGCTTTACATAAAATTAATGTGTCGATTATTTATTAAGGCTATCAATTTTTTACTTGAGCTGTTTAAAGAGGCACTGCCATCAAACAATACTTTACCTTGTAACTTCTATGAAGCATAAAAGTTGAAATGATGACTCGAATTTGATTACAACGTACTGAATGTTATTTTGAAGAGAGAATGAGTAGTTGAACGAGTGTCCTATATGTCACAAATCAAGATGGATATCGGACAAGCAAAATGTGCCGCAAAAGGTCGTACGTCACTTTCCATTGATACCCAGATTACAACGATTATTTATGTCACACGCAATGGCCATAGATATGACATGGCACTCATCAGGCAGAGTAAGGAATGATGATATTTTGTCACATCTTGCTGACTCCCAGGTTTGGAAGGAATTTGATCAAGAACACACATGGTTTGCTGAAGAACCGCGTAATGTGCGACTTGGGTTGGTGACAAATAGATTTAATCCGTTTGGGAACATGAGTACTGGTCATAGTACTTGGCCAGTTGTACTTATGCTGTATAATCTACCATCGTGGAAGTGTATGAAAGATCTATATTTCATGATGAGTTTGTTGATTCTAGGTCCAAGATCACCAAAAAATGATATAGACATACGCTTACAACCATTGATTTCAGAATTGAAAGATTTGTGAGAGAATGAGGTTGTCACATTTGATTCATCAACATGCAAGTCGTTCAAGATGCAAGCTGCGGTATTATGGACAATAAATGATTTTTTCAGTTATGAAAACTTGTTAGGTTGGAGTACTAAGGGAAAAACGGCATGTCCAACTTGTAACAAACATACCAAATCTGAATGGCTTACTTACGGGAGAAAATTATGTTTCTTGGGTCATCGTCAATTTTTACCTGGTGACCATAAATGGCGTGCAAATTTTGGAATGTTTGATGGAACTGTTGAATGGGGCCAACCTCCACCATATTTGTTTGGCGAAGATGTACTTGCACAATTTATAGATGTTGGTTGTAATGAATTTGGTAAAAAACAACGAAAGAGGAAACGAGCTATGAATGAGTTGAATTGGACAAAGAAGAGTATATTTTTCAAACTCCCATATTGGTTGAAGTTAAAATTGCGGCATAGTCTTGATATGCATATTGAAAAAAATATATGTGAATCCGTACTGGGAACATTGATGTTCATTGAAGAAAAAACAAATGATACATTAAATTCAAGGAAGGATCTGAAGCGGTTGGGAATAAGATCGGAAATGCAATTACAAGAAAATGGTTCGTCTATCTATATGCCAATTGGGTGGTATACATTGTCAAGAAACGAAAGAGCTACATTTTATGAATGGCTAATGAAGATTAAATTACCAAACGGTTATGCCTCGAATCTAACAAGGTGTGTGAGAACAAATAATTGGAAAATAACTAGATTAAAAAGTCATGATTCTCATGTCTTCTTACAACATATATTGCCTATTGGTATCCGTGGAAACTTGACAAGAGACGTGTGCGTGGCTTTGACTAAGTTGGGTGTATTTTTTAAAGACTTATGTGCTAGGACGTTAACTGTAGAAGCTTTGGATCGAATGGAACGAGAAATTGCCCATAATATTGTATAAGTTAGAAAGTATTTACCCACCGTCATTCTTCAACGCCATGGTTCACCTAGCCGTTCATTTGCCACGTGAGGCTCAACTTGTGGGACCAATTCAATATAGATGGATGTATTCCATTGAATGATTCCTTGGAAAGTTGAAATGTACAGTGGGTAATAAGGCCTGCGTAGAAGGATAATTGTAGAAGCATATATTGACGATGAGTGGCATACCTTCTGTTCCAAATATTTCCACGGAGTTGACACTAGTTTTAATCGGCCGGAAAGAAACTTTGACGTTGACCGAGCAAGACAACAGAATGTGTTTTTTGGGCTATCCCAACAAGTACGTCCAATTGGTGCTGTGCGTGGTTATGACTTGTGTGGAAGAGAATTCGAGAAAGCTCAGTGGTACATGCTGAACAATTGCCCTAAGATAGAGAACCACTTGAAGTAAGTTATAATTTTTTCTCTATTAAAATCCGATCATTTACTTTAAAAAAATTCTAAGAATATAAAAGATTTGTGCTAATCATCAATTTCAGTGATCATATTAACGTGCTCAAGGAATTGAGAATATATTATATAAACCAGAAATATAAAAAGGAGTTTCAGAGATGGTTTAAAGAACGGGTAATGACATTACATATGCTTTACTTAATAACCAATGAAAAAATATTAATTTAAATTCTGATATAATATATGCTTTACTCAATGATACTGTAGGTTGTACAAATGCATGCGAATAATCTAAACGATATATCAGATGAACTGTATAAATTGGCGTGTGGCCCATCGAGGCGTGCTGCTCGATATTCTGCATGTATTTCTCAGGGAAATAGGTATTATACAATGGATCGAGATTGTTATAGGAAAACCCAAAATAGTGGTGTCCTAGTTGAAGGAAGTCATGATGGAGAAAACATTGATTTCTATGGTGTTATTGTGGATATAATTGGAATGAAATATTTGGGAGAGCTTGCGGTGTATCTGTTTAAGTGTGATTGGTGGGATTTAAGCAATCCTCAAACTGTTGTATGTGATGATGAATATTTTTTGAGTATTAATACATCAAAAAAATGGTATGAAGATGATCCTTTTATTTTGGTTTCTCAAGCATCTCAAGTATTTTACTTAGATGATCCGGAGTTAGGAAATCAATGGCGAGTAATACAAAAATATTCTCCAAGAAATATATTTAATGTTATCCCTCAGGCGGAGAACAAGATGAAAACTTTCAAAAATTTCTTGGAAGTCAAAGATGTGCTTTTAATAAAGTAGGCTTGGGATACATGCCAAAAGAAAAATTCAAACCCTATAAAATTTTTTTTGATAAACCGACTAAATCAAAATTAGATTTTCAAAATTCTTTTCATAAAAGTAACTTTTTTCAAGAAAAATATTATCACTCAAGATTTTCAAATATGTCATATGTTATTTATAATTTTTGCAATAGAAATGATCATAATTATCATGTTTGTTCTATTAGAAGAAGACATACGATAATTATTAGAGCCATATGGGTACTAAAGAATCTTATTTCTTCTAATACTAATAAATAAAGGACCCAAAGAACTTGGGTACCAAGAAAAATTATTTTAATTGCTTTTACAGGTATGCATGAAGTCTTCCATAGGTAAAAGTAAATGGTTTTTAGACAGCGGATGCTCAAAACACATGACAGGAGATAAAATTAAATTTATTGACCTCACTTCTAAAGAAAAAGGACACGTGATATTTAGAGACAATTCAAAAGGGAATATCATGGGAATAGGTAAAGTTGGTAAGAAGTCTTCTCTCATAATTGAAGATGTTCTACTTGTTGTTGGTCTAAAGTATAATCTTTTGAGTATAAGTCAATTATGTGATAAAAGATTTACAGTTACTTTTAAAAAGAATAAGTGCATTATTTTGAATAATCATGATTACAATGTTTGTTTTATTACTCTTAAAAACAATAATGTATATATAATCGAATTTGAAGAAATTGCCTCACAATATGCTATTTATTTATTAGCTCAACATGAAAATAGTTGATTATGGCATAGAAGGTTAGCTCATGCAAACATGAAACTTATTTCCAAACTTTCAAAAAATGATCTTGTGAGAGATTTGCCAAAAGCAAACTTTTTTAAAGACAAAATCTGTGATGCATGCCAGTTTGATAAACAAACAAAAACTTCTTTCAAAATCAAGAAATATATTTTCACTACTAGACTTTTGCAACTAATACACATGGACCTTTTTGGACCAAACAGAGTTGCGAGTCTGGGAGGAAAATATTATGCATTTGTTATTGTTGGTGATTTCTCTAGATATACTTCGGTCATATTTCTCGTTCATAAAGATGAGGTACATAATGTCTTTACCAAGCTATGCAAGAGAATTTAAAATGAAAAGGGCTATACTATTTCAAACATCCGAAATGACAGGGGGAAAAGTTTGTTAATAAAGATATTGAGTCTTTTTATGATGAAAATGGTTTTCTGTATAATTTCTTTGCTCCTCAAACTCCTCAACAAAATGGGGTAGTAGAGAGGAAGAATAGATCTCTTCAAGAAATGGCAAAAACAATACTTAATGAGAATAGTTTACCTAGTTATTTTTTTGCCGAAGCGATAAGTACTACATGTTATGTTATAAATAGAGTTATGTTAAGGTTTAAATTAGATAAAACCCCTTATGAGCTTTGGAATGAGAAAAAGTCCAACATCAGTTACTTTCATGTATTTGGATGCAGATGTTTTATTCTCAATGACAGAGATAATTTAGGAAAGTTTGATGCAAAATCTGATGAAAGTATCTTTTTTAGGTATTCAACAAATAGTAAAACTTATAGAATTTTCAATAAAAAGACTTTGACTATACAAGAATCTATGCATGTAGTATTTGATAAATCTAACCCTCTACTTTTCAAGAAATCTATTGATGAAGAATCAGAAGGTACAAATAACACAAATAGTCTCAATCTCAACAAAGAGAATATAATGGAATAATCCAACATAAAGACATCAGGAAAGATCATCAAGACTTAGTACAAGATGCAACCAAACAGTGGAAGCATGTGAAAGATCATCCAGTGGAACAAATTCTAGGAGAATCTTCACGAGATGTAAGTACTCGATCATCTCTTAGAAATATTTGCAATCACACTGCTTTTCTATCTCATACTGAACCCAAAAATATTAACGAAGTACTGCTTGAAGAATCGTGGATTCTAGCTATACAAGAAGAGCTAAATTAATTTGAAAGAAATGATATTTGGACACTTGTTCCTAGACCCAAAGATCATACTATTATTGGAACAAAATGAGTTTTTAGAAATAAGAAGGATGAGTCCGGAATCATCACTAGAAACAAGGCTCGACTTGTAACCCAAGGTTTCAATCAAGAGGAATGAATTGATTATGATGAGACGTATGCACCTATCGCAAGATTAGAAGCTATTCGAATATTACTTGCATATGCATGTTATAAAAATTTCAAACTTTTTCAAATAGATGCTAAAAGTGCTTTCTTAAATGGTTTTATAAATAAAGAGGTATATGTTGAACAACCTCCAGGTTTTGAAAATCATATCTCTCCTAATCATGTTTTTAAGCTCACAAAAGCTTTGTATAGACTCAAACAAGCTCCTAGAGCTTTGTATGAAAGGTTTAGTTGTTTCTTGATTGAAAAAAGTTATTCAAGAGGAAAAATTGATACAACTATTTTCATCAAATATGAACAGAATGATATTCTTTTAGTTCAAATTTATGTGGATGATATAATATTTGGTGTTACTAATGAAAATATATGCCAAGATTTTGCTAAGAGTATGCAAGAAAAATTTGAAATGAGCATGATGGGAGAACTTAATTTCTTTCTCAAATTGCAAATCAAGCAAGTAAAAAGTGAAATATTCATTAATCAGTCAAAATATATTAAAGAATTACTCAAAAAGTTTGAAATGGAAGGTGCGAAGGTAATTGGAACACCAATGAGTCCAACCACCAAACTTGATAAATATGAAAGTGGTAAGCCAATTGACTCAAAGGTATATCGAGGTATGATTGGTAGTTTATTATATTTAACAGCTAGTAGACCTGATATTATGTTCAGTGTATATTTATGTACACATCTTCAATCATCTCCAAAACAATATCATTTGATTGCAGTCAAACGCATTTTTAGATATCTTGCTGGTACCATTGACCTAAGGTTATGGTATCCTAAGCACACTTCTTTCGATCTTATCAGTTATTCAGATGCAGATTATGCTGGTTGCAAAATTGACCGAAAAAGTACTAGTGGAACATATCATTTCTTAGATCATGCACTTGTTTTATGGTTTAGTAAAAAATAAAATTATGTTGCATTATCTACTGCTAAGGCAGGGTATGTTGCTGCAGGTAGTTGTTGTGCTCAAGTTTTTTATATGAAATAATAGATTGAGGATTTTAAACTAATTTACAATCACATTCCAATCAAATGTGATAATACAAGTGTGAGAACCCGTAATTTTACTATCTTTGTAATATATTATTTTAATATTAAATATGTATTGTTGTTAATATGGATATTATGTGTTTTGAGTTAGTGAATATTAATATCGTTTTATTGTGCTTGTGTTTAAATATTTAAATATATTTCATTTTCATTTGAAGATATTATTTTCATGAATAATTGTAAGCTAATATATTTTCTCTTATGAAATTTATTGTGATGCATTTAATTTAATGTTGGAATTTAATCTCATTATTTTATTATGTTGGTATTAAAATTAAAATGTTGTAATTTATTTTATTTTAATTTGATGTGTTCTATTTAATTTATTTTATTTCAAGTGATTTTTGGTGGGAGTATTTATATATATATTCTTGGTGGGCTTTTAGATAAATGTAGGAATTTATATGTAGTGTTTGAGTTTTAAATTAATTGGGTTTGCGTGACCAGTTTTGGGTATATATATATATGTATATGTTTGCTTTTAAGAAGCCCAGCCCCTTTACTATTAAAACCAGCCCCTTTTATTTAATCCAAACGTTGCCGTTTGGTTAGGGATTTAAATGAAGTCCCAAGCCTTCTGCTTGCATGCGACCTGCTTCATCTCTTCTTCTTCCTTATTTCTTCTCATTTCTTTTCTTTACTTTCTCTCCCCTGTTGCGTCGTTCCAGACCGTGATCCAAGCTCTGATTTTTCCAGCTTTCTTCTACTCCTTTTCATCCACGAGTTGCTCTATTAAATACCCAATACCTAGTTGAATATTTCCCCTTTGATTTTGGTTCCGATCGATGCTGTACGTGCCCGGAAACGGCTTGAAACCGTGAGTGTGTAACTCTGTTTTTACCCTCATTTTCACTCGAAAAATTTAGCATTTCTTCTCCTTTTTAACTTGGTTTTCTTGGCTTGATATTGGTAATATTTTACGTGATTTTTTCCCACCCAAAAATCCACATTTTTCAGCCTATAAAATACCTATCTATCATGCGAAAAACCCATGCTGAAAACCTCTCAATGCCGTGCCTTGTTTTGGTCTGAAACCGTGAGCTTCACATTCCTTTTTATCATTTCTTTCTCTTGAGTTAAACTAGAGTTTATCCTCTTCAAAACCCATTTAAATCCGAAAATTAGTAAGCTTTTCCTCTAATTTAATTGATTAAATTGTTGTGTTAATTTTAATATATTTGTGTGGTATGATATTATTTATGATTAAGTGTTTAATTTAGTTGGATGATAATTGTTTTTATTTGTCTATTTGCATTGAGATGACTAATTTAATTAGGTGTAATATTCAGAATAATTATTTGAGCTGGTTGGATATATATGAATATTGTTTTATTTATGTTATTGATTTAATTAAATTGTTAGGTTTATTTATTGGTTTTATTGATGTTACTATAATTTATTGGTGTTTTAATTAAGTTGGTTTTGAATTATTTTAGTTATTCCCGATATTGATATTTATTTATTTGTAATGATTTATATGCGTTGGCGCTTTGGGCGTGATTGTAGCGGTGAGTACGCGGGTGGAAGCGCGAAATCACTGTTGGGCATTTTCGGTAACTTCAGAAATTATTAGCGAGCGTACTGTAAGTATTTTCCAAATAAATTTTAAGATTTAAATATATTTTTGCATTAACATCTATGTGTTGGTTGATGTTGGTATTTGTTGGTTGATTGGATTATTTAATTGTTGGATATTTGCTGCATGGTTATCTGCATTGTGTATTTACGCGCATGCTCATGAAAATATTTGGAAAGTGGATTTTGGCATGATTTCGGATTTTCATGTGTTGGAAATGGGATTTAAATTGTGTTTAACGGATTTTATTGGTTTTGGGCTGAGTCATAACGGGGACGGCGATACGTAACGCCCGTTGTGATCAGCGTGTGAGTGTGTGGATGACATAATGGGGACGGCGATACGTAACGCCCATTATGGTCATTGGGTGTGCATTTCATATCGGGGACGGCGATACGTAACGCCCGGTATGAAATGTGTGTGTGTGGATCGTAATGGGGACGGCGATACGTAACGCCCATTATGGTTTCGGGTGTGTGTGTAAATTATATCGGGGACGGCGTTACGTAACGCCCGGTATGATTGGTTTTGAGGATTTTATTTTATGAGAAAAGATGGGTGATTTTATTGGGATTTTATTGTGGATTAAGATGAGGTTTTGGCGTGTGTGGTTATTTAATTAATTTTGAGAAGAATGATTTTAAGTCACATGCATACGGTAATTTGTTCATGTCTTTTTGTGGTTGTGCATAAATGTATTTATTATCTTGGATTTGTTTGGGATTTTACTTACCTGCGGTACCATTTTGGTATCGTAGATTTTGATGCAGAGAACGAGGAGGTTGAGCCTGAAGAGGCGGCTCCACCGCTGGAATGAGTTAGTGTAGTTAGTTTCTTGGATGACATTCAGTTAATTCTGATGGTTGTGTTTTATTTTTATTTGGACCTTGGATGATTGTATTAAATCTCCGGTTAGAGAATTTACTTTGGCTTGATTTGTATTTATTTCTAAAATTCTGGTACTTAGATATTGACTTTAATTATTCCGCTGCGACTTTTATTTATGTATGTCACGTGTGCACACACGTTCGACACTGGTTGATGGGATGTGTGACCCGTGTTGTCATCATCCCGACGCCTCGATTCCCGTGTTGTTTTAAGGGGAATTTGGGGGCGTCACAACAAGTGCTATACATCTTTTAAAGAATCCAATACAACATTTTAGGACTAAGCATATTGAAATTAGATATTATTTTCTTAGAGATCATGTGTAGAAGGGGGATATTGTATTAGAATTCCCAAGCACACACGAACAATTGGTGGACATTTTCATAAAACTCCTATCAGAAGATAGATTATGCATGATTAGAAGAGAAATAGAAATGAAGCATGTTATGAATATCTGTTAAACATTTTTATTCCATTATCTCAAATGACTTCCAAAAACTTGAGACTTCTAGCCTCATCTTTCAATTGCATTTGCTCTTCATAGATCGACATGTTATTCTCATCTAAAGGATTAAGCAGTCACAATGAAGAGGTAAGCAAGGATTTTAAATCTTTATTCTATTGCTTTAACTCTATTATTTTTCTGTTTGACTCATAAACAAGTCTTTGAAGTACAGAGACAGTCTCGCTAAGCTTCTCAATTTTACGAGTTTTGGACTGCAACTGAGCGGAAAAAACAGCAATGGATAATGAGTATCGATTCTCGAGACCCACAAGCTCATAAATGGCATCATGATCTAATTTATTAGCTAAATCAGTCTCTTGTTGCTTCATGGCACCTACGACAGCAGCATAAATAGATTGATCACGAGAAGTACTGAAGGAAAATTGACAAGCCATTAAAAATTTACAGAATGAGAATGCAGGCGAATTGCAAAGATGAAAAGAAGATTTGATGCAAATTAGATAAAGCTAAGGATTGCTCTTATAGAGACAGAATTATGAACAAGACACACTATCATCTCTTCAAATTTACTTAGTCAAACTTATAAGATATGCTGAATGAGACAGATGAGATGACTGATTGAGACGGTTCTTGGTTCAAATCCGGAAGATTGCTAGAGGAAATTTTCTTCGTCATTCTATCGTTTTGGATAAATAGATACTGGATCAATGAGAAATGTAAGAATTTTCTTGTGAGTATTCAATGAGTAAAAATTGTCATTTAAACAAAAATCGAAGGTTTTCAAATCTCTACAAAATCTCGTTAGTCAACAACGTCAAGCGGATTTGAATCTCCTTTCGCACCGAATTGCTAGAGCTAGGCCTCCAGCCTTTGCAGTTTTTGTCGGATACGGGTGACTCTAATTTTTCAACTCTCTACAAAATCTCCTTCCGCACCAAATTGCCAGAGCTAGGCCTCTAGACTTTGCAGATTTTGTCGGACACGGACACGGGAAGAAATCTCCTTCTGCACCAAATCTCGATAATATTTTATTTGTCAACAATATCAAGCGGATCTCTGCACCGAGACGATAAAGTTAGACCTCAACCTTTACAGTTTTTGTCGAACACGGATGGGGGAAAAAATTTTACTGAAACCAATTGCGATTCCTTTTTAATGATGCCAAAAGGGGGAGAAGTCTTATACTAGTATTATACTACCATGTTATATATGCTAGAATCATGTCTATATTTTATTTAAAAAATTAACACATATTTTCAAGGGGAGTTTAAGTATTACTGCAGGTCGCAGATTTCTATTAAGTATTTGTCATCATCAAAAAGGGGGAGATTGTAGAACCCAAGGTTTCAACTTTCGTATCTACGTATAGATTTTGATGATAACAAATAAATTCAAGACTCAAGTTCAAGTTGTCTACGCATGAAGAGAGCTAAGCACATCAAGAAATCAAGCATGAGCAAAAAAAAGAACAAGTCTACAAATGAAACTTATAGAGTAATTTTGTACATCTCTTAAAATTTGAAATTGGATTAAGGCTTAAAATTAATATTTTCTCATAAAACAACAAGTTGTATTTTTTACATTTGCATAACTTTATTAAAATATTTAATTTCAAAAATTATTATTATTTTTCCACATATGCATAAAGATTTGAATTTGTAAGATGATTGATTGTCATCTTTAACATGTGCATATATTGTTTGAAACTCTTGAAGGGTGGTTGTGTGTTTTTTTGACAAATGTAAAAGATAGATGATTTGTTTGAAAATCTTGAAAGGTGGTTGTGTGTTTTTTAACATATGCGAAAAGAAGATGATTTGGTTTGAAAAATAAATCATACTCATTTTGTCATGTATGAAAAGTAAAAGATTTGATTTGATTTCTTTAAAAAATGAATTGAGTTGTCTTTGACAAATATAAAAAGGAGATGTTTTTATTTGAATCTTTTGAAAAGTAAATAGTGCTCTTATTTGATATGTGAACATTTTCAAATTTGAATGTGAAGACTCATTTGCCTATAAATAGTTTACTTGAGTTTTACAAAAATAACAACAAGAGCTTACACATCAATTGCTAAGTTTTGCATCATTCTTTCAAAACTCTCATTTTCTCTTCTCTAAGTTTTGTACCTTAATTCTTGTTCATTGTGAGAGAAATATAGGTTGCACTGTATTGTTTTTATCTCACTTATTGAGGAGTATATTCTGATAACCTACCAACTATCAGCTTTTGTATTTGTAAGAGGGTGCATATAACCCTTGTGTGTGTAGAAGTGTTCTACACAGGGAATAGTTGAATTACCAAGTATGAGGTAATTGCAAGTGTAGAGGGTGTTCTACACAGATTCTTTGTAGCGGTGTTGCTCAAAGGTGTAATAGATTTCTATCTCCACCTGAAGGAAATTGAATAGTGAATTTGAGTTCTTCAAGGGGTAGCTTAAGGTAAGAATATAGGCAGTGGGGCTGGACCTCGTTAAAATACTAAGTTTGCTTCTTCTTACACTTACTCTTTATATTTCCTACTGCTTCATATTCTGTTTATATTTTATATTGTATATTTGGTTTAAAAGTATTAATGTTTTAATATAACTCAATTCACCTCCCCTCTTGTATTAGTCATCTAGGCAACACATGGCGTGCATGTTTGGACTACCTTCCACAAGGGTGAATTTGCAAAAGAGAAGAGTGGCTGTTACCGAGGGTTGTGGTTTCCGTGATGCTAATAATGAAAGATTAACTCATGTGTTGCTGACTTGTCCTACAATTCAAGAGTGTGGGGTGTTTATTTTCCCAACCTTAAGTAGTTAAACTTAAATCAGACTGTGTTTGAAGTTACTGAACAGGTACCGAATCTAGGCGGCAGTGAATATTTGGAATTGATCTTCACAATTGCTTCAAGTTCTGGAGGCCAGTTCAGTTGTCGAGAATGTTGTATCAATGCAAATGTTGTACAAAGCAGTAAAAGTTCAACCTGTATCGACTATAAGAAACTGTTGTGGCTGGCAACTACCTCCATTGGGTTTTCACAAACCTAATGTAGATGGGGCAACATTTCAACATTTACATAGAGCTGGTATTGGCGCCATTTTAAGGGACCACCAAGGACAAGTCATTATGGCAGCTACTAAAGGTAAATGGGAAGTGGAACAACCGGAAGTTATTGAGTTTTTTGCTATCCTTCGTGGTTTGCAGTTGATTTCTCACATGAGGATATCGCACTTATTGGTGGAAACAGATTGTCTTATGGTGGTTAAGGATATGAACTCTAATTCTATTGCATGTTCTCCATGGGATCTATTATTCAGAAGATTAAAGTGTTGTTGGCCTCTTTTCCTGTAGTTAAAGTGTCTCATGTAAATCGTTTAGGGAATGAGGTTGTGCATTGTTTAGCAAGACATGCATGGGAAGTGGAGTCTATTCAAATGTGGTGGGACGGGTTTTCAAACTTTATCTCTCAAGCTATTTGGCTTGATAGCCATCTGTAACTCAATTATATGAATGTTATGTTAATGTTGGCTATAAAAAAAAAGTATTAATATTTGTAAAAGTATTAGTATTGTTTATTAGTATCATAACTTATATTAAAAATCTAAAAAACGTATCATATAACTTATAAGTATTAGAATTATAAATTATAATCTATATTATATACATATAACAATTAACATATGTTGGTGCATTAATAAATATATAGACTAATATAGCTTGGTACTATTTAAAAGTTAATATACTATTTACCACCACTATACTAATTTATCATACTATAAAGTATTAATTGTTATAATTTATCACTAGTTATTAATCTTACTACTTTATATATAGTTAATCAATAATAACTAAACTCTAGTATTATTTTATTTGTGAGATTATATAAATTATAGTAAATTAGTAATATACATCATACATGTTTAGTGTTAATATCTACCATTATTAATATATAAGCTCATATATATTAATTAGTATACTACTACAACAATAAACTTAGTGGTACATTAGTATTAAAACATCAAATAAAAAAAAATAGGATTTAGAATGTATTAGTGTTATAAGTTTATAGATTATTAGTATAAATATTACTATTAGTAAAAGCTCTAGTCTTAATATGCTTAACTTATATTAAAAATCTCGAAAACATACCATATAGGTATAACTTAAAATTATTAGACTATTAATAAGATAATATATATTACATATGTTGGTGTATTAAAAATATTATAGAATAATACAGCATTATAAATTAATAGTTTATTAGTACTAACTTATTAAGCATTAAGTAGAACAGATTATAGTCTTAAGACTCTTAACTTATTAGAATACTATATATATAATTTAATAGCATTGAAAATATACATAATTTAAATATATATAGTATTATAAATTTCTAAATTTATAATATTATTATAGTTTATTCTTCAAAAAAATAAATCTGTCTAGTTTAAAATTTTAATATGCTAAACTACCTATATTTAAACTGTTTGATTTGATGAGTTTAATCTCATCCGTTGATTTATGAAGTGGAGCCCTAAATACACGCCGTCAGATTCGTGCGCAGGATTAATCTTGGCTGTTCATCCACCTCATATGAGTGTCGTAAGGATCCTCTTGAAACCTTAATGTGTTGTTACCTTTTGGGGTGCCATTGTGTTCAAATCCTCTCAACTCTCAAGTCTCCGTCTAGGTCTCCATCTTTCTCCTGACCTTTACGCATCCTCTCAGGTCTTTCTATGGCTTTTAATTCCATTTTCCATACCACGTTTTTTCACTCTCACTCTCAATTATTAAATTTCATTTTCACGTAGCTAGGGTTTCACTTTCACAACCACCAGAGCCGTCTCTGTCTAGCTTTCTCCTTCCGCTCAAATCCCCCAACAATCGGTTAACTTCATTTGATAACAGGCCACGGTGCCATTGTCATCGTCGTCTTCTACGTAGTCTTCATTGCTGTCTTGACTCTCGCTTAGCAGTCTAGCAGGTGAGTATCTCTCATGTGCTCTCCCTCGCCGTCGTTGTCCCCAATCTCTTATATTTATATATATTTGTGTGTTTATTGGTATGACTTTAGCATAATTGAGGATTAGAGTTTTTTCTGTTAGGTTTCCATCGATGATGTTAGAGCAAAAATTATTTTTTTAAAAAATTAGATTTTAGCAGGCCTTTTTCTATTAGGCTTCTCAGTATGTTGCAAACCTTTTAGGGTTTCACTTATTTAAAAATGGCTATATTGCAGATTGGAAAACACCCAACAATTGGTTCTATTACATGATTTTATCTTATTTTTTGTGTTAATCCTACACAGATTAATAAGGATGTTGACACGTTGTGGTTCCATTTAATTTTATTTGTGAAATCGGCTATTGTTGTTATAATAACTGATAATGGTATCATATCATTTGATAGATTTGTTAAAATATAAAATCAACTATTTTGTTTTTTTGTTTTTTTTTTGTTTCTCTTGGATCGGGCTACTGCCACCATTTTTAGATTTTTTTTAGCATGTATTACATTTTAATCATCATCTACACACATTATTGCCACTGTCCTATAATGCAGTAGTGTGCTATCATGAAATGATAGGGTGCTATTAGATTTTCTTTATGCAAACTACATTTATTAACAATTAACATATGTTCCTTCTCTTTTTTTTTTTAACTATTTTCTTAACTCGTTTTGAGTTCAAGGTATTGTCTCTAAATCTAAGCATTAGTCATAGAATATGACTCGCCGATGTAGACCAGCAATACTGGTACCAAATTCGCGCTCATTGACTTCTGTGGCGAGTGAGAGTAAAAGCTCGCTGCCACCTCCACCACCACACTTCTTCAAGATAATACTCCATTCTACGCTGGTTGACCAAAAACTGGTAAGTAATGCATATATCCATTAAGTATGTTTGATTAATTAGTTCTATAACTTTATGTGATTATCTAAGTTCATAACTTCATTTGATATTTGTAGAGTATCCCTGAAAAATTTGCACGGTTGTTTGGGTCTAAATTGTCGACACTTTTACAATCACTCCTCCCAATGGTATTATCTGGCAAGTGGGATTGGAGAAAGCTAACAGGAAGATATATTTTTTTCAAGGTTGGCCTGAGTTTGCACAGTATCTCTCTATCGAGATTGGCTACTTTTTAGTCTTCAGATACGAAGGGAATTTCAGTTTTCATTGTCTTGTATTTGACAAGACTGCTATTGAGATCCAGTATCCAGCAACAACAACCAATATTACTGATCATCCAGTGGCCAAATCTGTTCATGTATCGGACGACGAAGAAATATCAAGCAGTCCATCAGCTTTTGATACATCCAAGTAAGAAAGACTGAGGATTAATAATGGAAGAGAAAGAGTAATCCAAGTTGTTAACACACTGAGGCTTACAAATCCTTATTTCGTGTATTCCTTGCGGCTCCATAATATTCAAAAGAGTTATATGGTGAGTCTAAATTTGTAGTCAATGCAAGTTATTGTTCAAATTCAATTACTTGTTAAAAATATGCTGATAAGTTGAAGTTCTTCTTTATTGTGCAATATGTGCCTGCTGAATTTGCTGCACAACATCTATCAGAAAACCAAGATCTAAAATTTCAGCCTTATGAAAGTATAAGGCAATGGAATGTCTCTTGCTGTTATAATGGCAAGGATTGTTCTTCAATGAAACTGGTAAGGGGATGGAGTGTATTTGCGAGGGAAAACAATTTGAAAGAAGGAGATGCCCTTACCTTTGAGCTCATCAAGAAGAGGCGTGCCGTCTTTAAAGTCTACATATTTCGTGTAGTAGACTATGTTTGAAAATTTTATTTAGTAATTTATTTCCTTTCAATTTATGTTACACATGTCTTTTGATAACTTTTTTTTAATCTACACAGATTACTAATCTCATTCATTCTTCTTATGGACAAAATATTAATTTTTTTCGTATTTTGGACAGTTTAGTATTTTAAAGAACTTGAACAGTCTAGTATTTTGGGTAGTTTGATAGTCTATATGTAGCATATATGATAATATTTGGACAGTTTAGTATTTTAGAAAACTTGTCTTAGTTGTTATTTTGTTGACAAGTCTTATTTAGTTATTTTTGGAGGCATATTGAGCCACCAAAGCAAGAGTGGTGGCTCAATATGCTGAGAATGTTAAGAGTCAAAATTTTTTAACTCTAACTATTTAATGTTATCACTTATCAGTCTTGCCTTCTGGAGGCACATTGAGCCACCAAGACATTTACCTTCCGGAGGCATATTGAGCCATTAAGGCAAGGTTGTAAAAGTATAAGTTCTGTTTGAGTCAAATGGTTTATGGCTTTAACATTTTTTGATGTCCTTGCATTGTTGGTTTATGGCTTTAACAGACTGGTTTTAGCCTTCAGGTAACTCCTCACCCGTCAACATCCTTCCTTACATATTTTTTTTAATGGCAAATTAAATTTTGCATTGGAAATATTTTTTGACTAAAATATCAAGTTGTAAGTTCTTGAGTAATGATGCAAAGGATTGAAAATAATTTGATTTTTTTTAGTGTAGTGTACAAGTTACTAAATTCCATTTTTGATTAAACTTTGGAACATTATACTGCCTAAGAACTTCTGTAATGATTTCTGTGGCAACTAGTTTTATTCTATTTCTATTTGGCATCTATTTTTGTTTAGATGTCCATTTTAAGTTATTATATTGCATGTGTTGAAGTCCTATTAGTAATGTTAAATTTTGGGATTGTTTTTGTGTACAAAATATTTTATTATTGTATACAAAATCCTATTTTATTTTTATACAAAATCAGTTATTAATTGTTATATACTTGACATTTGTTATAATAGTACTTTTGTTGAGCTTGAATAATAATGGAGGATTTGTTTGGCATCTGTTTTTGTGTTAACAATATGATTCTATTGTTGTTTGACATCTAAATTAATTGTTGGGAACTTGAGAGTTGGTATCTATTTATAAATTATGTGATTTTATTTTGTTATATACTTGCCAGTAGCCATCTGTTAGATTATTAGGGACTATATTTTCTTACTGTTATAAACTTATATAATTGTTGGAAGTTGGCATCTGTTTATAAATTAGGGACTGTGTTTTCTTGTTGTTTGTTGATTTTAGAGAAATGGTGTTACCGTTAGTGTTATTAATCTTGATGTGCTTGTATATGAGATTGTATTTGTTTATTGCCTCTTATTAATTATTATTTTATTTCATCTTTTTTTATAAGGAAAATTAAATTTTGTAATTTTATTCAAAATTTCTTGACAGTACTACTAAAATTAGCATTTAAAAGTATTTGAGTAAGGGATTAAAGTTTTTCCTAACTTTTTGTCTGATTAGTGTATGTAATGGGTCAGAGGCATGTTGGCAGTGGCAGCAGGGGCCACGTAACTGGGTTAACTTGTTATAATTTGTATCACACAACCTGTGTTACTATTAGTGTTATTAATTTAATTATTGTTGTAAATTGTAATAATTTAATTTGTTGAGTTATAAATTTGTAATGATTTAATTTGTGAGTGTTGTAATTTTTTGTAAATTTTTAATTTCTTGATCATGCTTGGCAGCTAGCCCAATGATGAAATTTATAATTTTAATATATAGTCTGTTAAACTATTAGTATTATAGTGATGAGTATCATAACTTATAAATATTTACCTTTGTAAAGGTCTTTGAATTAGGACCTATAATATACACGAGCAGAGCCTTTTAATATGCAAGAAACAAGTTAGTTGATCCTTAATATAAATGAGCTCGAGCTCTAGTCGAGTTTGGGCTCGACTTGCAAATAGGCCGAGCTCAAGCTCAAGCTCGGTCTTCCTGTATGCCTAAACGAGCCAAGTTCAGATACTACTATGAGCCCATTAATTAAACGAGTCGAGCTCAAGCTCGACTCGAGTAACAAACGGGCGGCAGAGTTCGCACAATTCAAACTCGCTCGAACTCAGCTCGTTTACGGCCCTACACTTCCTTAGTCCTTAAGTAAAATTAAAAATTAAAAAAAAAATACAAAAAATGTCAAATGGAGTGGACATAATATATTTTACATAGAAAAAAGATCTAAATTCAGATCCAAAGCTTTCTTTCCCATTTTATTTATGTTTCTAATATCCATTTTCACCATAAATTACCGCCCACTGATCATAAAGTACAACGTACATAAAGAGGATATTGTCAAAACAAGCCAGCATAACAATTATTTCTTGACTTCTAATGGTAAACAACTCCTTGAATATTGTGAAGTGACCAAAGAAGGATGGACTGATCATGAGTACTCAGGTTCATGCCCGTCTGATAATTCACATAATTGCTTGAGAGAAGGAAGAGAAAGATGTAATTATTTGCAATACTCACAGAGAAAGATAATTCACCCCCACTACGGCACTACTGATATTTAATATATAATTAACTAGTTTTGAGAAGTGAACTGTTATTTTGTACTCGGCAACCCTACTCATTTGTCGCTCGTGTTTTCTTCTGTGCATGTTTTGGTTGTGCATGTATAAAAGATTTTGTGATAGTTTTAGTTTTATTTTACCTCCTAAAACAAGTCTTGATTCCACCACTGGTTGATTGTAATGAAAAAAAATTATATAATAGTAAAAAAAATTGTAAGTAATATCATTACACAATTATCATTAGATGTATATCGTGAAACGCTCTCTTTGCTACCTTGCGAGAGGACAAATATAATGATCACTTGTGTGAACAAAATATATATATATATGATTTTTATGTGATATTCTAGAATAATATCATTGCTAAACCAAGAAAAACAGGGATTGGTGTGGATCATTACAAACTTTGCCAGTGTGAAAAGAGAGGAAACAGGTGGCCCCATGCAATCTCTAACTTCAGAAAGAAGAAAAGTATAAGCTACTTTAGGGCAATATTTTATCAGATAGAGAAGGAGGAGTAATGATAATGATATTATAAACTACAGGCCATGTAAAAAGAGAAAACATTTCAATTTAAGAGCGATAATTATCTGAACTTAAGGATTATGATCAATTAGACAGTTTGATCCACATGTGATTATGCCAAAAGTCCGAGTCAACCGAATTAAAAAATTGTCTGTAATGATTTAAAGTCTGAAACTCAGTAAAATGTGTTAGAACAGGTGTCATGGTAGATGGACCGGCAGTAATCTGTGTCTTTTTGTAGTCAAAAGGATACATATATCTCTTTTTGTAATCACAGCTAATTGGGTGCATGATCTTGGATACATATATCGGTTTCATGCCAAGATCATGATGAGCTTGTGGTCTTGTTCAAAATTCAAATGAACAGCCTGGGCAAGATCCCATGGACTGCGGCATTCATATTACATCATGCACCTTAATGCATGTTCACCTTTTCGCTTAATTACAAAGTAAACAGCGTCAAGTATAATAAATTTATCTGAGAATTGTTATCTGCTCTCACTGACTAATCATGCTGATCATCATAAGGAAAGAAAAAAGAGCTACATGCAGATGAAGTTACTTGAACTCATCTTGTACAGATCATGAAGTTAATAAAAAGTGGGATAAACTGTATACAAACATATATAGGTCATGCATATATATATATAGTTGGTTGCAATATTGCTTTATAATCCAGAGTAAAATCTGCATCTTTGTAGTGGCATGTGGGAAGGCAATAGCCTGGAAGCCATTGTTGTTTGATCGGCAAAAGTAGAAGCTAGAAAGGACAACGGGAGTTGGTAATTTTGATACTGACATGCATTGATACATGCAATATTCCTACGTAATTGCATTGCTTTAGAGAGTCATGATCAGTGAGTCATCTTTCTCATTAATCAAGGATTGCTCAGAGTAGGAAGATGGTCAACTCACTGCATAATTGTAGAATATTTGGAGGTGTGGGTTGATGACAATATTCGGTTCTTTTCTCTTTTGATCTGACTCTTATTAGATACTTATTTGGTTCCTTTTGGGTTTTCATTGTTGTTATTTGGTTCTATATTTCAACCAGTAAAATAGTACTCATGACTGTGCCACACTTTCTCCTTAATATCTTTCATAATTGTTTGTATTTCTATCAATTTATTGTGTAGGGTCATAGGAGGGAGGGAAGACTTGGACACCAAATATTATTCGCCAAGGCGCTGGGCACGTGCAAGAGTTTAAAAGGTCGTTCAAGGCGCAGGCAAGTTCATTCCTCATAATTTTTTTATGTTTGCTTTTATTATTTTATTTTTCGGTTTTTCTTACTTTGTTTTAGGTTTATAAGTTTGAATATTGAGAAATATTAAAAAGAATTGTGAATAATAATAAAAAGTAAATGAATAATAATAATAAAATATTAAATAATAATAAAAATAAGTAAAAAATAATAATAATAAAATATTTTTAAAATATTTGAAAATATGCACGTGAAACGTAAGATTACTTTTTTGTTTGGTTTTAACTTGTCAGCCACGTGCAGTACGTTTTTAATACATTATATTTAAGTACAAAAAGCATTGGCCTTTCTCTTATATCAATCACGAATAATGATAGCATTTACACACCTCATTATCGTACCATCATTGTCTATCGACAATCAGTACTAGTGGAAGTTGGTTGTTCCTACTAATTGCCTGTAAGTACGAGCCGAGCGGGCTCTCCAAAGAGATCAAGGAAGTCAGCAATTTCTTTTAACAATGTTAATGCACCCCAGGATAGGAAGAGAGGAGAAATAAGAGCAATTCTTGACCTTGGCAACTTGACTCCGGATAACGAACATCTAGGACAAGAAGGCAGCTTAAATTGTACTGGATATTGAGAATTTTAATTTATTACATACTAAAAAAATGAGGAACCCAATAATACTCTTTGGATGCTTGAAATGAAACCAAGAATGAGGTTAACTAACAAACCTGAGCCAAGAATATATATAGCTAGCTGATCAGATCGTAAGCAACTAATTAAGATCACTCTTATCCTCAGATCAGGAATGTATGTGAGATGCTGCAGAGCAACTTAAGACTCTTATCCTCTCAGATACATATATAGAAGAAGAACCCTGGGCAACACATGAATATATAAAAGCCCGCGGTGGCCTTCTGATCCTAAACATCATAAAATACATTTTACTTATAACCTCCCCCGGCCCTAGAATATTATTGCCAAAACTGCAAATTCTTCCGGATGTTATGCATGCAAACTGCATGGCGCTCTAATTAATATCTTCCAAATCATCATGAACTCTAGCGAGCAGCTAGATGGCTTCTTCAAAACCCTGGTCATGTGTAGATCATCAAACTAATTTTTATCAACCGTAGCATGCTTGCTTTGGAAGCAAACCTAGTCTCCGGCCCTTATATCTTTACAAAACGTACTGGTATGCTTGGGAAGTGTTGGAAATAAGTTTTGATCCTCTAGAATTCTATTTAAATCAATACAAGGCCAAGACTAAGGTCTGGTTATTTGCTTTACATATACCACCGGTTGTGAGATTTGAAAAATCAATAGGCCACGTCTGGTTACACCCTAACTAAATGATCGGTACTTTTAGTTTTATCAGTTTCGTTCCAATTTGATCCGGTTGATATAGTATTAGTATAACTAACTACAATATATAATATTATTAATATATGACATATATGGTTATTTATATAGGATTTTATAACAATATTCCCAACTATTTTTTTTTTTTAAAAAGACACATAGAACATTCATCAGTACACAGTCGAAGAAATCTCAAAGTTACTATCACTACAAAAAAATTATTTATTTATAGCCATTTAATTGCGGCTAAATAATTATTTGCAAGTCAAAATTAGTTATAAATAATCATTTAATTGCAATTAAATAGCTACAAAAATTTATTTTTCTTGTAACGTGAATACTATTACAAAAACAAAAAATCATCACTACCATACATAATCATTCTTAACCATCAGTTTATATGCATAAAATTAACCACTACTCAAAAGTGTCAACAATACAATTATTAATTAAACCTGACCGAGAATGAACACTTATATATAGCAATTCAATTAATGTAAAAGACAATTCAAAACAAGAACTTAAAGCTGGCAGTGTACATAGAGAGAAGTATGTGTTGAACCCAATTAAGTAGATCAGTTTTTCTTGATTACCCCAGAAAAAAAAAAAAAAAAGATAAACCGCCAACTCCGAATAATTTTCGTCCACTTTCTCGGCAACCAAACGAGACATATGCAAAAAATAAATATAAAACAAGTAAGAAAAATAATGAAGAGGTAGTATACATATAAGAGTACTCTAGAGAGTCAGAAGGCCGCAACCAGCAGCGTTTTGAAGTCTTCGGTTCATCGTTCTCCACAGGTACGTACGACTCCATGCAGAGCGTTGGCAACTTCACCGCTTTAAAGATGATCTCTCCTAAAAAGATTGAAAAGAAATGATTTATTAGTTCAGTTTCTATGATTAAAAGAAAAAAGAAGAAAATGCAACACGATATCAAAATCAGTCTCAAAGCTCAAAAACTCACAGCAATGTTAGTAATTTTAGAACTGCGTTTGGGAGTTCTTCGATTCATTGTTCTCCACAGGTACGACCTCCAGCCATGAGCTCAGGTAACTTCGCCGCTTTCAATCACCGAGCGCAAGGAAGAAGAAAGAAGACCCACCGAATCAATGATCCGTGCGTCCGTACCAAAAACTAAAAAGCCTTTTGTTTAAAAACTCTCACAGATATCTTGAATCTGAAGTACTACAAAACGGAAATTAAGTTGATTATATGTATTAAATGAACCCCATACGTAAGTAAAATGGAGAGGATCCAAAGTTGGTAAGCATCAAACTGAATCTGAACGCCCAAAAACGTACATATATACATCATTATTTTAAACTTGTTCTAATTTAGAAAACCATCCATCCTCATAACTTCATTACATTAACCCCCAAAAGCTAAGATATGGCATTAATTCAAATATTTATTACATGCAAATTAAATCCTATACCGATCGAGACTACACGCTGAAACACTCTTTACAAGTACTCATGATCCTTACAAAAGGACCACCAACGCGTTTGTCTCAGTTCTTTCCTAAGCATTATTAATGTTCCCTTCAACTTCAGTCACGAGTTGAATCTCAACTTGAGGTAGGGTACTTAATGTTTCTAGTGATTCTTCTTGGGGCTGGATAATGCAGAAGAAAGTGACTCTGAAAGTGTGACAAAGCCAATACACAAGGCTCTTGAGATGATAAAAGATGTGCTCAGAACAAGGAGATAAGATCAGGAGTATGAAATAGATAAACCAGATGAGTGACGGCGGCAAAATGAGTGAGGCCAGCACTAAAATAATCAACAGACCCGATACATCTCCTGTCCGCAACCTGAGTGCCTGCACTGTCAGATCAAACTTCACCGAGATTACAAGGCAGAGGAGGATGGCAACGACGATGATCAGAATGGTAAAAAGAAACATGGGAAGGCCTAGGGTCTCAAGTTGGAAGTTTCCATTTTGAGGCCAAGAGCTGTATGATTGGGATATTAGAAACCTAAGAGCGACGCCTATGGGTGGCAGTAATAGAAATCTCAAGTCCACGGAAAGCTGCATCCTTTCAAGAAACTCTTGCGCTATTTTGATGTACCAGAAATGGAGAGAGGGCTGTGTATATATATATATATATATATATATATATATATATATATATAAGAGGGCTGACGTGGGAGAGATGGAGACTATATAAGTTAGATAAAAAGAGAGAAGGAGAAATAAAAAGAGAGAAAATGGGTAATGATACCCAGCTTATACCTCTTTTTACTACTATTTTTATTGTCCTTTTTCTTTTGTTCGTTTTGCCTTTGAATTTGGATTAAAAATCTCATGACTTTATTGCATACTCTAGAAAGAATAAATTCAATTAACCAAGATAATCATATAATATTTCGAGTGTTCTCCCAAAGTTCCTATCCTGAATGTACTGCACAAAACTTGAGGTCCCACTTCATTAGTCCCGATAGTGCCGGCCACAGGTTCACTGAGCTCCAGCTAATTTCTTTTTTTCTTTTTTCCTTTTTATTTCCAATAGAAAAGAAAGGGATCTTGAATGTCCAACTTATTCTAGCGCCTAGGCTATGGAGACAAACCTTATGTGATCCTGACACCTACTTTGGAAAATCTCTCTTAGTAATTATAATAAAATCTAAAATCTAAGTTTAGATTTTTAATTTCTAAATTTTGTACTCTTCTCATTTTCTTAATGTAGCATCCCAAATAATTGCATTGTTATATTATAAGGAACTTCTTGAACATGTTGTTTTAATTTAATTATAAGATGTGTTCATTAATTACAATCCTAACTTTTATGGAAGTTTTATTTATTTAAAAAAAACAAAAAGGCTTGTATCAATTCTTAATAAACCTGATGACAATTCAAACAAGCCTTTATATATTTTTAATTTATTTAAAAGTATATAAAGGCTTGTGTCAATTTTTTAAGTTTTATTGAGCTGGTAGGCATCTTTCCTGGCTTTGGTTGGCTCTACATGTGTTGCTGCTGCTGCATGCATGCACCATGTAAGGTCAACAGTTTGAATGTAGGTTTAGAGCGAGAAACTAAAATGGCAAGTATTTATGGACGAATGTAAAAATATGATTAAATGGGTTTTACCAAGAAACGTTTGCCCTTATTAGATCAGATCAAGAGAGAGAAGTACTAATTATTTGATGTAAGATTTTATCCTTATTTGATAAAATTTGTGATTCTAAATTCTTGCAGGATTAGGATTAATAAAGCAATTAGGCTTCTAGTTTTTAGATGGAGTGAGCAACTTTAATTTCAATGATAATCAAGACTTGTTTAGGAAATCTGTGTTACACCTCTTTTACATTGAACTATTAATATGAGATGTTGGAATAAATTTCAAATAGTACTTTTTATAATGAACTGATGATATATCGATACATATTGAAGAATATAATGATCTATTAAATATATTAATATATTTGATGGAGGATTATAGATGTTTAAAAAAAAGTTAAAATGGAAAATATAGGAAATCAGGAGGGAAAAAAACTAATTTAAGAGACATTCTAGTACGAAAATTATGGCAATGTCTAATAAACCAAGAGATATCTTGGCATACATCATGGCAATGTCTAATAAGCATACAACTGTAATAAGATATCTTGTCATACATCATGACAGATATCATGATCTCTTTGAAAATAATATAGTTCCTTTTATATTACTATAATAAAAAGATTAAAAGGAAGAGAGATTACGTTATACTAAACAATGTCAAATAAACGAAGAGGCTGTAATGAGTCCATTTTAAATAGAGCTGAGAGACGTCATTTCTATATTTGCTGTTAAAAGAACTAGTTAGTTAGTTTGTTAATTGCAATAGTTTACAATATAAAAGGGACTCTTTTGTATTGATAGGTTTTATCTGAAATTTGAAATTGTAGAACTTGGAATTTGTAAGGAGGTTTGGGAGCCCTCGAAGCACTCCCGTAGTTATCAATACATTGACTTCCTTTATAGCAGTTTGTCAAGCACTTGGCGTGCACTCTGTATTTCCATTGCAGCAATCATCTCCATTGTTTTCTATCACTTTCCCTTGATACAAACAACCAGCCACAAGAAGGTATATTACAAGTGGTATCCAGAGCCATCCTTCCTTGGAATAGGTTATTATGGAAGAAATTTTTGTGTCTTTCAATAAAATTATAGAGTCAATGAAAGGAATTCAAGAAAATCTTAAAGTTTTTCATCAACACAAAATTGATTGGAGGAAGGAATCTGAAGAACACTTTAACCGTTTGGAACAACTACTTCGTGAAGTGCAGGAAGACGAAGAAAGCAATAAATATTATTCCGAGAGCTCCTTCGAAGTATCCGATTTTCCAGACGATGAAAATGGCTTCTCTGTGATCCAAAAAATCAAGTTCTCCGATGGTGAGGTTGTCAACAAGCATTGCATCATCTCCAAGCCTAATTTCGGAGATTGCATTTTTCAAATCAAGAATCGAGTCAAAGAAGGACGAAAAATGAAACAGAGATGTGCAGTTTTGGAGACTTCTCAGAAATGGAATACAACATCACTACTGATCCATCCTCAAGTTTCACACTTAAGTTCTCAAAATCGAAAATTTGATCCCGGTGGAATTGTTTTTCAGATTACCGCCTTCTCACCATTACACCGAGAAACCATGGCCGGGGTAAGATTGAACAAACAGAAAATAAATTTGCTAGAAAGGATGGTGGACAAAGTGTTAGAGATGAAAGAAATAGTGAGCCGGATGCAAGTAAATTGCACGAGGATGAAGACGACGATCTTGGATGATGGGTATCTTGTTCTTGATATGAAGAGTAATGAATCCGGAGCAGAAAAATTAGAAGGGAAGGAAACAGAGACGACGAAAGAAACGGGAGCAACAAATGAAGATGTAATCTTGAAGAAGGAAAAAGAAATGGCAGCAGCGATGGAGCTAGCCAAGAAATCCAACCTTGTCTCTGAGATAGCCAAGAAAATCATCAAGCAGGCTGACAAGAATTATAATCACAAGGAATCGAGTCAATTCTTGAGGAAGCAACTCTTAGAAGAAGAAGAAGATGCACAGAAAACCAGCAAGCCCATTGGCCCCAAGGCTGATGTCGTCACTAGCTTGCCTGTGACTAGATACATACATCGATATGCAATTTCAAGGGATCTAGCCACATACATCGATGACCACAGTATGTGCTTGTGCGACACCACCAAATTGTGAGTAGAAGGAACATGCAGGTAATGTTGGTGTTGTTTCATTTGATTGGAAAAGATCAAGTACGTTCATTCAAAGTGTGGCGATGGGGATGGTGCTGTTTGGAGCGCTATATTTTAGATTAGCTCGAGGTTGAGCGTCGTCCCAAGGCCAACAAGGATTTTGAAATATTTTAATGACGTTCAACAACATTGTTGACAGCAGTAGAGTTTGTTTTGATATATGTCAAGGGCTGTACTATAACCTAGAGGACAAGGTTCGTTCATGGGGGAGAGAATGTTATGATTCTCCATAGCCATGAGGACAATTATAGCTATTGTCAAAGGGTGGAGAAGAAGCAAATTGAGGGGAATGAAATGGTAAATTGGAACCAATAATATAAAGTTGCATCAATAACTCAACCTTGAGGACAAGGTTCTTTGAAGGGATGGATAATGTAATGAGTCCATTTTAAATAGAGCTGAGCGACGCCATTTCTATATTTGCTGTTAAAAGAACTAGTTAGTTAGCTTGTTAATTGCAATAGTTTACAATATAAAAGGGACTCTTTTGTATTGATAGGTTTTATCTGAAATCTGAAATTGTAGAACTTGGAATTTGTAAGGAGGTTTGGGAGCCCTCAAAGCACTCCCGTAGTTATCAATACATTGACTTCCTTTACAGCAGTTTGTCAAGCACTTGGCGTGCACTCTGTATTTCCATTGCAGCAATCATCTCCATTGTTTTCTATCACTTTCCCTTGATACAAACAACCAGTCACAAGAAGGTATATTACAGAGGCTTTACAGACAGGGGTGCAAAATGCCACCCTCGATCATAGACCATCGCTTCAACCAGAAGATCACCTTCATGACACTATCCATTCTCAAGAACCAAAATGACCTAAACTTGGGATTTAGAGAGAGAAAATAATAAAATGTCAACATCTAAGATATGGAAGAAACAGTAGTTTGTAGGCATCTATTGCTCATATGCATATCCCATAAAAAAAGGAACTAAAAACTGGAAAATAACTTTATATTTAACACATTTCTCGATAAGATCATTACAAGTGAAGTACAATATCCAGCCAGTTAACAGCTAATTACCTTTTCTCCATTATCCTCAAACTTGACAACATTGCTGTCATTTATAATGACATCTTCACCAACCACACGAGCAAGAATTTGTTGCAAGGACATTAGGCTTATAACTCTCATGACAGGAAGCCCCATTATGCTGTAGGAGTGAATGTGTCAAACTTGATGTACCTGATACCCAACTTCATATTAGTTAATGCAAGAAAATTTGGAAGTTTCTCACAATAGTACTCTCGAAAACTGTAATTATCCTACGCATACAACAAATTAAGTTGAATTAAAAACTCATACTTCGGGATTATATTTGGAACCGATCACTAATTTGACTAAGCATTAGAGCATTCAAGTTTGTCTCTGTGCAAGGTATAAGCTTTCAACTACTTTATTCACCAATGTTGGATTGGTCCAATGCAAAGATCATTTTCTGCCTAGGTGTTTTTTTTCTTCTCCTAAATGCGGTTCAACCATATCATGAGTGCTACTCCTTTCAGGTAAACGTAGGCTTCCTTTTACCTCTCTTGGGTACGGGTCATGGAATATCAAACTGTTTGAGAGGAGAACTCTAATACACAACCGTTGATATTGTCAAGAGAATTTACATGTTTTTATTTATATATATATATTTTACAATAACTATGTTGGGCAAAAAATACTTCATAGGGCTTGCTGCCTGTTAAATAATCATCAGGACTCACCCCAATAAATACGATGCCTTTCCATACAAATGGGTGCAGTTGCAGATAACTGATTTGAGGCATGAACTTCAGTTCAATAGCTTCATTAATTAAATTTGTGAGAATGCCTATGTTAACAAATTACGATGATCCAACAAGCTACACAATGAATTATCCAAAAAATACTCGTGAAAAAAGTTTTAAAAGTACAACATATATACTTGGTATCAATATTTCAACCAGAAGTGTAACCTACAAAATTACTATCTATTGCATCAATTACGTCAGCCATTTAATCTAACCCATATAAAGGAAGATTCATCAAATTCTGGTGAAGATCAAATCAAGCAACAATAACGGGTCTAATAGCAACAAAATCAAAGATTGAATTTTGAATTTTGAATTTTGATTCTGTTTTAAGTTGTAACTGATAGGATCCTTAGCCTTATTTTTAGCATTTAGCCGTAGAACTAGTGCTTGTAAATCCTATATATATTCTACACGGAACTATGTATCTTGATGTGTAGCAATATAATTGTACTTCACTGAAAACAAATACCCAATGCATATTTACTTCTTATCATGGTACCAGGAGAGTCAAACTCCAACGAGAATTCGATCCCTTCTCCAGAAATGTCTTCCGCACCCACAAATAATCCACCACCCACCACAGATTTTGCTCTGATTACCTTAAATACTACATCCCGGATCAATGAAAAACTCACTCCCTCCACATTTTCTCAATGGCGTGCACAGTTTAAAGCACTACTTATTGGCTTCAATTTAATTGACTATGTTACCAGTCATAAACCGTGTCCTCCCATTGGCAATTCCTCTGTTTTTGCCCTTCAAAAAACCCATTGGATAAGGCAGGACAAATTAATTCTAAGTGCCATTCTCGCCTCCACTTCACCCACCATAACCCCATCTATCTCTGCTGCTACCACATCGCGACAAGCGTGGCAAAAATTAAAAATGATGTATGCAAGCAAATTTTAGAGCCGTGCAATGTAATTGAAGGAGGAACTCACATTGACAAAAAGGACAATCGTTCGATTCAAGACTATATGCACACCATCAAGGCCCTTGCCGATGAGATCTCACTCATCGATCATCCTATTTCTGAGGATGATCTTACTCTCGACATCCTCAATGGTCTGGGACCAGACTTTCGGGAGATTGTTGCTCCTATTTGTGCAAGGGAATGTCCGCTTTCTTTCGAAGAACTTCATGATCTTCTCATGAGTCATGTGAGTTATCTGCGTTGCCTTGAAGCCTCCACGCAGCAGCTCGTCGCCACAGCCAACTTCTCTAATAGAAGGAATTTTCCCAGTTCTTCCGGTGGCAACAACAATTTAAGGGGCTTCACCAAAGGTAATAAGTCTGGTCAGCCCAAATCTGATGGTTATTCAGCCTCAAATCGCTCTAATAGTGGCCCACGGGACAACAGGAAGTCTAAGCCCAATGGCCAGCACCAATATCAACCTAAGTGCCAGCTTTGGGATCAATTGGGCCATATTGCTAAATATTGCACTCGCATAAATCTCTCCGAGGCATCAGCAAATTGTGTTTCCACCACACCATCTTCGGAAACCAAGTGGCTCATTGACTCACCTGCCTCTCACAATATCACTGGCAATCTTGCAAGTTTATTGGTTCACTCCAAATATGATGAAACGATGATGTTGTCATCAATGATGGATCAGGTTTGCATGTCTCACATAGGTTCTTTGGTATTCCATTCACCCACCCACACTTTTCATTTAAATGATATTCTTTGCGTCCCTAGTCAACATAAAACTCTTGTCTCCGTTCATCATTTCACTACTCAGAATAAAGTTTTTGTCAAATTTCATCCCTCGTTTTTTCTTGTGAAGGATCAGATCACGAGTGCGGTTCTTCTCAAAGGTAGATGCGGAAATGGTGTTTACACGTTTCCGGACTCACTGGTCTCCACCTCCAAAATAATTGCAAATGTGCATGAACGGACGTCGCTCGATGGGTGGCATAAGCATGTAGGACATCCATCTCAAAAGATTGTTTAGCATCTTGTTAATTCTTTTTCGCTTCCAATAAAAAAAGAGCAAGTGTCTCATCTTTGTATATCTTGTTCAATTAATAAAGCACACAAACAACCATTTTGTTCAAATAGTCTCCAAATTCATGCACCATTTGATCTCATTTACATAGATGTTTGGGGACCTTCCAACACGATTGGTCTTGATGGGTCTTGCTTTTATTTAATCCTGGTTGATCATTTTACTAAGTACATTTGGTTTTATCCTATGGCAACAAAATCTAGTGTAAGTAGTATTTTTCCTCAATTCAGACATCTTGTTGAAACTAAATTTGTGACAAAAATAAAAGGCCTCCATTTCGACAATGGTGGTGAATTTATTGCGCTTAAACAATATCTCTCTATTCATGGAATATGTGACGCCTCCAATTTACGTCTGGGATTTAATGTAAATTAAGGTGTCTAGATAAGTAACATTTGGCTACTCACCGTCGTACGTAACAAGAATAAAATACATATATCATGTAATTCGCAGCGGATCTGGTTTTAGATATAAAACTTTCTAAAGATCACATGGAAAATATACTCACAACATTCACGTCATTCATTAATAGCTTAACATTGTACCTTTTTACATATACAAGGCCCAAAGGGTAGCAAGTTAGCTAAAAAAATATATATTACATTCTTCCAAAAGACTCTCCTTCACCTCACTCATTTTCTTTCTTGACCTCGAGGAATTCTCTCCCATAGCGAAACCTATCCATACTAACACTAAAGTCTCACTGGAGCTGTTGTCCCTGTGGAGTCACGTAAACCCCACACATGGACAACGAGCCATCTAGGTCTAATGTTAAATAGCATCTTGTGTGTCGTCTCTCCTCAGCAAAAGTGGATGCGTCAAGGCTCCAAACTCCTGTAGGTTGATTACTGATAGGAGGTCCGAAGGAAACAAAAGAAATATTCATATAAAGACTATAGTCGGAGAGTCCCTCAGGACTCCCCGAAGTCTTCTGCTTCATCGGGGCTTTCCCCTTACTGGTCATAGAATCCTGTATATAGTTGAGATGCACCAAAAAATATAAAACCACAAAAGAGTTAGATTTCCTTTAAAATCTCAGTAAGTACATAAGCAGCTTAAAAGAAACAGGGAAAAAAGCAACCATGATATTATCACCATTGAATGACTAGGGAAATTTACCCTGAGATATACATCATAAGACCACTGTCTAACTGATACCTTTCTTGGCTAAACCAAATATGTAATCTTATATGCAATTACACCGTTTCCTTAAAAGTTCTTATTTTTTCTTATCACTGATAGACGTTACGTCTCGCCGTCCTCATCACATATACTCATCAATCATTCGGGCGTTACCTCTCGTCGTCCCCATTGTGATGAGTCTCGTGTCAACCTTCCGGGCGTTACGTTTCGCCGTCTCTGTCTTGACACAAAACATATAAATATATCACTGCGGGCGTTACGTATCATCGTCCCCGCTATTCAGATCAGTCTCACGGGCGTTACGTATCGCCGTCCCCGCTATTCAGATCAGTCTCACGGGCATTACGTATTACCGTCCTCGTGAAGACCACACACTCTTATAACACGACAGGCGTTACGTATCGCCGTCCCTGTCAGCACGTTAGTCATACGGGCATTACGTCTCGCCGTTCCCGTCACGACGTGACTAACTTATTCTTATACATCTTTTCTTTTTAGTTGTTTCTTTCTTATTCGTACGAGTTTTTCACTTATAACTCTTTCCATTTGAAACACCGATTTTATTCTAGGAAAAACCCTGAGTCTAAGCAAAACAGGGCATCTTGCTCGAGCGGGTGTCGAGCGATCAACAAGCGAAGTCATGGGTTGGAACTTGCTCGAGCGAGTGTCGAGCGAATATCGAGTAAAGTCACGGATTCGAACTCGCTCGAGCGGAGTATCAAGCGATACTCTAGCGATGGGTCATATTTTGCCTTCACTCGACCCACAAGTCGAGCGATGGTCGAGCGAGATCACGGCTCTAGGAGTTTTTCTACTCAGAACATGCCAATCTTTTTACTATATTTTATTGACTTCTTAAAAACTTAAATTTAAGTTCTTAAAATTTTATTGAACATTTTTACAAGCAATTTAAATCCAACCTTACTCATATGTCACTTTGTTACTTAATCATGTTCTTAAAAGTTCAATACTAGTAAACATAGTTCAATCACTTCAATAAACTATTTCCATGCTTAAGTTAAGCTAGAATATGGACTTACAAATTCTTCAAAGTTCAAGAGAATGGATCCAAGCAACTTCTTGCAAGCTTTTCCCCAAACTCAATCACTTAGCTCACAAAGAAAATCTTTAAGGGTTTTGGAAGGGTTTTTCTAGAGTTATCTTCCAAAAGAAATGTGTTCTCTCCTTCTAAAGGAGCTTAGAAAGCTCTCGAGAGTCTATTTATAGGATAGTGGTCGACCAACATGAGGGGGAGAAGAGGGAAAAACCCTATGGTACACTAGTTGTCTGTTTGCATGGGTGATGAGGTGTCCACCTAAGCATATTTTATAATGAGGCTTAAGCCTCCCAAATCCTAGGCTTTGCAGCTGGATTAGTCATCCAAGGGCTCACAAATCAGAGTCGGAGTCGGAGAAAAAACTCCGACTTTAATCGGAGTCGGAGACGGATTCGGTAAAGAAGTCCTGCCGATTCCGACCCGACTCCGACTCTGACATACCGACTCCGATTTGTAACCCGACTCCGACTCCGACTACGATTCCGACTCCGATTCCGATTATATATCCGACTCCGACTCCGACATTTTGCATATAATTTGTAAAAAAAATATATATCTATTTTTCATATATAACTATTATAAATAGATAATTAAATTAATTATTGTTTCCAAATAATTTACTCATAATAAGTCATATTAATTATTGTTTCTAAATAATTTACTCATAATATAATAGACATATATAATTATAAATACTAATATATTAAGAATTACTAATGTAATAATTTGTAATATTAATATATACAAAATTAAAGACTAACATATAAGTAGTGATGTATTATAAACTAATAAAGAGTAAAATATCATAACGTTGATAATTACTATTATATAATTTTAAATCCTAGACTATTACAACCATAGATTGATAATTAAATGAAATAATAGTATGTTGGATAATGTATAAATATCAGTGTATGAGCCAATGTACATTAATAGTAATATTAATGTATTAATACCAATGTGTTTTTAAAGACTAACATATAAGTAGTGATGTATTATAAGTTAATAAATAATAAAATATCATAATGTTGATAAATGATAATTACTATTCTATAATTTTATAAGCACAAGCTTATTCAAAATAATTTCTTAATAATATAATAGACATTTATTAAGACCAAAGTTCAAATCTTAAATTCTAAACCCTTAATCTTAAATCCTAGACTATTACAACCATAGATTGATAATTAAATGAAATAATAGTATGTTGGATAATGTATAAATATCAATGTATGAGCCAATGTACATTAATAGTAATATTAATGTATTAATACCAATGTGTTTTTAAAGACTAACATATAAGTAGTGATGTATTATAAGTTAATAAATAATAAAGTATCATAATGTTGATAAATGATAATTACTATTCTATAATTTTATAAGCACAAGCTTATTCAAAATAATTTCTTAATAATATAATAGCAATATTAATGTATAAACACTAATGTGTTTTTAAAGACTAACATATAAGTAGTGATATATTATAAGTTAATGAATAATAAAATATCATAATGTATCATAATACTATTGCATAAAATTTAAGGAATTTGTTTTATTTAGAAAACTTATAATTATTTAAAATTATTTTTAAATTCCATTTACTAACATAATTTGTTTCTTTAAAAATATTTAATAAACTTTCTTATTTAATTTTATAATAAAATAATATTAGTTCTAGTATTTATTTTGAATTAATTATATTATATTTTTACTTTTAATTATCTGTTTTTATTTAATTTATTTATAAATTTTTTATAAATTTAATATATACCGTTAGATCTAGGTTTAACCTAGATCTAACGGTCTACATTAAATACATATATATCGGATCCTATGGACCCCAATGCCCATTGCCCCCGCGCCCCTCCCCTCCTTCTCTGCTTCTCATGCTCTGCACTCTGCAGCTCTCTTCATTTCAACGGAGCCCGAGCTCCCCTGCGCACCTCAGGTCCTCAACGTCGATAGCCCATTTCCCGGCGCCTGCTTTAACCGTTCAAGATCAATACCGCTTACCAGGAGCTACTGTTGCTCTCCTCCAGATCAATACCGCTTATCGAAAGAGGTTAGTTCTGTGGGTTTTCATGTTCAAATTTCTAATTGATTTCTATTGGTTTCAACCCCAATCATGATGCTCTGAAATTTTCTGGGATATTTCATAAATGGAGCTTTTGCCCGGATATGTATGATTTCTTCTCAACCTTTTTTTCGATCGAGTGCTGTGTGTATTATGATACATATGGTAGTTGATTATTTAGACTCAAAAGGCATTAACTTCAAACCATGATCAATATTCTGTGTGTATTAAGTAATTTTCGATCATTAACTTCAAATATAAAGTTTTTCCTGATATTTTCATTAATCTGCGTTTATTTTTTCCCTTTGACAACTAAAATGCAGCAAATGCTAACATATGTTGTAGTGTATGTAGATAAAACAAGTCATTTGAGATTAAGTAGACATCTATGCTTGTAAATAGATATATAAGGATATTAGCAGACAATGTTTATCTAATGTGTCCCTTTGCCAACTAAGCATAGCAAGAAAAAGGGGTGAGAATTTCGAAATAAATGATGCTGTCAACATATTTTAATTGATGATGCATGAATGTGATAAATTGACATTGGCATTTCCAATTTGAATCTTGTTAGGGATCAAAGATGGAAGTGGCTTAATAATTCCTTCTGCTTGTTATTGCCCATGTTTAAAGAATAATGGTCTATATTCAAATTATTAATTAGTACAAAAGTGGTACAGGTATTGATCATCAATATATTATATCAAACATAGTTGACTTCTTTGAATTTGTGATGTGCATGACTTAATAAAGATGGATTGCCTGTAACATCATCCATGGTGATTGGTAACTATAACCTCCAATCATCAAATATATTATTGTTGTAGAGTAAGATATTCTTTGTTGCTTCAATCCAAAGATTTATAAGATATCCTCTATTTCTTTTTTTTTTTTTTTTTGAAGTTTTAAATCATGAATATTCAAGGCTCTGGAAGCACTCCTACATCCACCGCTGCATCATGTCCAGCAGGACCACCACCTCCCCCTATGGAAGAACCTCCATCTCCCATGATTGCAGAGTCTAATAAACAATTAGACTCTGCGACGGCCACTCAGCCCACTTCTAAAACAACCTGCTCTGCTCGTCAAAAAAATCCCCCCAAAAATAGATCTATTGTCTGGGATAACTTCACAAAAGATACGGATTGCGATCCTGATGAACCCACGTGCACTTGTAACCATTGTGGGAAACAATTTAAATATCATCCTAAGAGGCAGGGTACCTCAGCATTGAAAACTCACGTTGATCTTTGCCCTAAAGGACCTAAGAAACGAAAAAATCAACAATTCTTGATCCCAGAGGCAAGAACTGATGGAGGGGAAGGGGAAAAGAAATTAGGGATGACCAAGTACAATGAGAAAAAAATTAGGGCTGCCCTAACTAGGATGGTGATTATTGATGAGTTGCCTTTTTCAGTTGTGGAAGGTGAAGGCTTTCGAGAATTTGTTAGATCTCTTGATCCTAGGTTTCCTATTCCTTCTCGTTTTACGATAATGAGGGATTGCATGAGACTGTTCTTGAGAGAAAATGATAGTTTGAAAAAAATGTTTTTAACTACTAAGCAAAGAGTGAGCTTGACCACTGACACTTGGACGTCTATCCAAAACATCACTTACATGTGTGTTACGGCTCATTTTATTGATAGTAGTTGGAAGTTGCATAAGCGGATAATTTCATTTTCTCGTATTGGTGATCACAAAGGGTCAACAATTGGTAGGGCATTGGAGGAGTGTATGCTTGATTGGGGGATTGACAAATTGTTTACAATAACTGTAGACAATGCTTCCACTAATGATTCCGCTATTGATTGGTTGAAAACAGTTGAAGTTGGAAGATTGGAGTGTGTTGAGGATCATGCGTATATCCACATGAGGTGTACTGCGCATATTTTAAACCTTATTGTCCGAGAAGGTTTAAGCAAAGTTGATGAGTCAATCAGCAAGATCCGTAATTTGATTAGGTATGTCAAGTCTTCTCCTCAAAGACTTGCCACTTTCAAGACTTGTGTTGAAAGGTCAAAAGTTCCATGTCATAGTTTCTTATGTCTTGACGTACCCACTAGATGGAACTCAACTTTTCTTATGTTGGATGTGGCTAGCAAGTATAAAAAAGCCTTACAACTTTTGCTTGATGATGACCCGTACTCAAGGGTTTATTTATCTGAAGATGGGCATGGGAGAAAAAGATTGGGAGCTCCCGTGCATGATGATTGGGAGGCAATAGAGAACTTTTCGAAGTTCTTGGGAGTATTTTATAATGTCACAATGCGTCTTTCTGGTACATTATATGTCACTTCGAATCTGTTTTTGAAAGAGCTCGCTGGCATTCATAAAAACTTGATGGGTTTTTGCGAGAGTAACAATCGACGCTTCAGTTCAATGGCCTTGAGAATGAAAGAAAAATATGATAAATACTGGGGTAATATTGAAAAAATAAACAGGTTATTGTTTATTGCTGCGATTCTTGATCCACGGTGCAAATTGGAAGCTCAAGAATATTGGTTCAAAAAAGCATTGGGTGAGGATAAATGTGATGAATTTGTTGAAATCCTTAAGGATGATTTTACCCGACTATATGAACAATATGCAGAGTTCAATGGTAAGTACACTAGTATAAGTGGTCCTAGAGATGATGCTTCTAGTGCTCAGAGTGATACTTGTATCTTAAAAAGGGATAGCAATAGCGTTATTGATGACGACATATACACGGATCTCCATAAAAACAAGAGTTCAAGTATGTTGGATACTAAGTCGGAGTTAGAACGGTATTTGTTGGAAGCTGTTGAGATCCCCTCATAGAGTTTTGATATTTTAATTTGGTGGAGGGTCAACTCTACCAAATATCCAATTCTTTCAATGATGGCGAGAGAAATCTTGGCCATTCCAATTACCACTGTTGCTTCGGAGTCTGCATTTAGCACGGGAGGTCGTATTTTGGATCCATTCCGAAGTTCTTTGGCTCCAAGAACTGTGGAGGCCCTTGTGTGTACGCAAAACTGGTTGAAGTCTACTCACATATGCTTGAGTCAAGATCATTTCGCTTTAATTGATGATGCAGAGAGTTATAAATTAGACTCAGGTAACATATTTCAAATTTAATTAAATATGTTAAATCACTTGATTTGTCTTTTTTTTTTAATACTAATAGCTTATATTTTAATATGTTAATGTAGAATTGGTTACTAATATGGCGAACTTACTACATGAAGAATGAAGATGATTGAGGTTTGAGGTGCTTTGTTGTTGTTGAATTTGTGTACTTTTTTATTTGTTTAATTTTATTGTCTTATTTGTAGAAATTTATGTGGTATCTTATTTCCTTACTAATTTTGTTTTTTTTTTTTTCAGGCACAGCCGCACAAGTGGGAAATTTGAAATGATATGTAATTTATAATTTGTATTAGTTATTTTGTTGAAATATGGAAACTATTGTTTGTTTGTTTTCTATTATTTATCTTTTGTTGTTGGATGATAATTTGAAATTTGGAAAGATAAATTGTGGAATGTGGATAATTGTGGAATGTGGATGAATCATCTATATAATGTGATAGATGACAGAATATAGATTTAATGATGGTACGTGATGGGTGTTGTTTGCATATCCAGGATGATGAAATATCGGTTCAATGATTAACCATGATAGATGATAGAATGGGTATTGTTTGCTTTTATTTTTTCTTGAAATGAAAAAATAGTATGGTTACTACCATCAAGTTATGTATTTAGTTAATTTGTAATAATATTTTTATTTTGTAATTTCTAATATTTGGTTTTGATTATGTATATTGTATTGTTAATTTGTAAGAATGATTTTATTTTATTATTGACATTTGACTTTGGTTTTGTAATTTTAATTGCTTGGAATTTGTAATTTTGGACTTTTGGCTTTGTATTTCGTTATGTAATGATATTGAAGTCCAACTTCGATTTATTATAGTTTGAAATTGTAAAATTGAAATGTCAAATGGGTTAAAAAAAATTCCAATACAAAAGTCCAACAAAAAAGTCCAATTCCGACTCCGTTCCGACTCCGCTCCGACAAAGTCGGAGTCGGAGTCGGAGTCGGAGTCGGATTGGAGTGTATAGAAGTCGGAGTCGGAGTCGGAGGTCGGATTTCATTTCCGACAAAGTCGGAGTCGGAGTCGGAGGATTCCATTTTCGACTCCGACTTAGTCGGTGCTCAGCCCTACTGAGGATTGAGCTAAAGGGATAAGAGGTGAGGTGGCATTTCACCTAACCATGCATGCACCTCCCATCTCCAGCCCTCTCCTTGTGTCACACGCCCCTCTCCAGATTTTTCCACTCATTTGGTTACTTCCCAACTCCCTTAAGTCTCCATTTAATAAGTTCTAGAAGGTCACTTCTTAGTTTAGTTAGAGTAGAGCCAAATCTGACCCACTTAGTCACCTATCAACTAGATTTTGGCTCCTCTTGTGTTTTCATCACACTAACTAACCAATTAACTTCCAAATAAACTTTCCATCCATTTCCAACTATCCCTACACATGTCCTAATCCCAGAAAATCTCAAAACCAATTGCCTAATTAGTTACGTGCCTCAAATTAGTTCATTTCATCCAACTCGAGTTCCATTTAAGCCCATTCTAGAACTGCCACTTGCTTCCCAAATAAGTTATTGATCCCTTTCGAATCTCGGAAAACTTAAAACATTTAAGTTTTAGATCTATCTCTCAAGGTTATATACCAATCAAAATCACCTCATTTGGACCTCATATGAATAACTTATGCCCATTTGACTAAAACTTGACAGATTAATCTGAAAATGCATAATTCCTAATACCAAGTGTTATCTCATATTCCTCAATTAAATCTCCCACTCTATTTTCCTAGAAAATAAATACATCAAATAAATTTCCTTAAACTAATTTCCATAAAATAATTTTCCTTAGAAAATTTGGGCTATTACATCCTCCCCCCTTAAAAAGAATTTCGTCCCTGAAATCGCTAAGATATAAATGATTAAGGGTTTAAGGAATCTATACCTCGGTTGCTAGAAGCAGTAGATTCTACTAAAGAGGTAGGTACTCTTTCCTCATTAAGCAGCGAATCTTAAGAGTAGTAAAATATCATGTCTACATCTGGATCATAATACATATTCACACTCATTTCTTGCAATGCACGTAATCTCTCTGCCTCTGTCTCTTCTATTATGGGTCCCTTTTCACATTGACGTTTCCGATCTTCAGATCTATAAGATGACTCTACTATGACAGATTTTCCTTTATCCTCTCTTCTCAAAAATCTTTTTTCTGCTTTTAACCATTTTCAAGCGAGTTGTCTTTCCTCACCTGGTAATGCTCTTCTACTTACAGGTTTACCCTTTTCGTCTATGTCCATATATGGGTTCTGTGTCTCTCACTTTTATTTAACCAGCTCAATCTCTCAGCTTTCCATTGCTTCAATTTTTCCCTATGAAATCTCTCTCTAATTCTTTCAGATCTTTTCCTTAACTGATCTACAGGGGTGACTGACATACGTGCATTTCTTTTTGAAGCCATAATCCTGTGTAAGGTTAAATATTAATGAATATTAACATAAAAGAAAATACAAATATCATACAAATGTCATACAGCTGATTCAATTTATGACGCATATTATTACAACTACGTTTCAAACAAGTGGGGATAATTAACTCTCATTACATCCTCACGTTCCCAGGTGGCTTCCTGAAAAACAGGATTGTTCCAGAGTACTTTTACTAACACTATGGTACGATTCCGAAGGGTCTGTTCTTTCTGATCTTCAATTCGTACAGGCCACTCTTCATAAGTTAAGTTGGGACGCAAATTAATAGGACGCGGATCCATTACTGCCACTGGCTGATCATTCAAACACTTTTTCAGATAAGATACATGGAAGACGTTATGAACTCCTTGCAAATCATCAGGTAGGGCTAGGTGGTAAGCCACTGGACCTACTTTTTCCAGAATTTCATAAGTTCCGATATAACGAGGACTCAACTTCCCTTTCTTACCAAATCGCATGACTCCCTTCAGAGGCGAAATCTTCAAGTACACCCAGTCTCCCACCATAAAATCTAAAGCCCTTCTACGATTATCTGCATAACTCTTTTGTCTACTTTGCGCCGTCTTTATCTGATTTCTAATCCTTGTAATCTGCTCTTTGACTTCTTGTAAATACTCGGGTCCCAAAACGCTACTTTCACCCACTTCATCCCAATAAATAGGAGACCTACATTTTCTCCTATAAAGTGCTTCATATGGCGCCATCTGTATAGTAGTTTGGAAACTGTTATTATAGGCAAATTCAATTAACGGTAGCAGACTTTCCCAATCTTTGTCAAAATCCAATACACAGGCTCACAACATATCCTCTAAAGTCTAAATAGTTCTTTATGTTTGTCCGTCCATTTGAGGATGGTATGTGCTGCTAAAATTGAAATTGGTACCCATCATCTTCTGTAAATTTTGCCAAAATCGAGACGTAAATCTAGGATCTCTGTCCGATACTATAGTCTTGGGTACTCCATACAATCGAACTATTTCCTTCACATAAATTTTTGCTAACCTTTCCATAGAATCCGTGTTGGAGATAGGTAAAAAGTGAGCACTCTTCGTCAACCGATCCACTATTACCCAAATCGAATTTTTCCCCGCAGATGTTCTTGGAAATCCTACCACAAAATTCATAGATAGATCCTCCCATTTCCATTCGGGAATTGGTAGAGGTTGCAACTTACCGGCTAGTCCTTGGTGTTCAGCTTTTACTAACTGACACACTGGACACTTGGCTACAAAGGTCGCGATGTCCTTCTTCATTCCTTCCCACCAAAACTTCTCTTTTAAACCTTGATACATCTTAGTACTTCCAGGATGAGCAGTATATGGTGTACCATGAGTTTCTTTCATTAACCTTTCTTTCAATTCTGGGGTATCCGGAATGATTTTCCTTCTCCCAAAGTATAGCATCCCATCGCCTGAAATCATAAAGTGCGAAGACCCTTTTCCTTCCAGTATTTGTTGTTTCTTCTTCTCCAGCTTAGCATCATTTTGTTGTTCTTCCTTAATTTCCTTGTCCGTTAAAGGAACAATTTCTTGAATCTCCATTAGCTTGAGGTCTTGTGATAATCTGTCTACCAAAATTTCTCGCATTACTACCAGCACTGATAATTCTTCCGTTTGAATTTTCCTACTTAAGGCATCGGCTACCACATTTGCCTTTTCAGGGTGATATTTGATTTCGCATTAGAAATCACTTATAGTCTCTATCCACCTTCTTTATCGCATATTCAAGGTTTTCTAACTAAAAAGATACTTGAGACTCTTATGGTCCATAAATATTTCACATATTTCTCCATATAAGTAATGCCTCCAAATCTTTAGAGCAAACACTACAGCTGCTAACTCCAAGTCATGTGTGGGATAGTTCTGTTCATGGTCCTTAAGCTGTCGGGATGCACACGCGACTACTCTTCCTTCTTGCATTAATACACACCCCAATCCCATTTTTGAGCCATCACTATATATCACGTAAGGTTTATGAGGTTCTGGCAAGGCTAAAATTGGTGTTGTAGTCAATCTCTTCTTTAGCTCTTAAAAACTCCTTTCACATTGTTCACTCCAAACGTACTTAGCATTCTTCCTGGTCAATGATGTCAGAGGTGCAGACAGTTTGGAAAATCCTTTCACAAATCTTCTATAATATCCAGCTAATCCCAAGAAGCTTTGTATTTCATGTGCATTGGTTGGTTGCTGCCATTCTATCACTGCTTCTACCTTTGCTAGGTCTACGGAAACTCCTTCACTTGAGATAACATGACCCAAAAATTTAATTTCTTGTAGCCAAAATTCACACTTACTAAGTTTGGCGTACAGTTGATGTTTCTGCAAAATCTCCATTACTACTTTTGAATGTTCTTTTTTATCCTCGTCAGTCTGAGAGTAGATCAAAATATCATCAATAAAAACCACCACAAACTTGTCTAAATATCCGGTTCATCAAGTCCATGAATACCGCTGGTGCATTCGTCACTCCGAATGGCATAACCAAAAATTCAAAGTGCCCATATCGAGTTTGGAAATACAGTTGCTCCTCTTAATTGATCCAACAGGTCATCTATCCGTGGCAATGGATATTTATTCTTAATCGTGACCTTATTCAATTCTCGGTAGTCTATGCACATCCGCATTGTCCCATCTTTCTTTTTCACAAACAGTACTGGTGCTCCCCATGGGGATGAACTGGGCCTGATAAATCCTTTCCTTAAAAGTTCCTCAATCTGAGCTTTCAATTCTTCTAATTCCACTGGTCCCATTCTATACGGGGCCTTATGAACTGGAGTTGTGGCTGGTTCCAATTCAATAACAAATTCCATTTCTCGATCAGGAGGCAGTCACGGCAGATCCTCAGAAAAGGCTTGAGGAAAGTCTTCCACAACGGGAATTCCTTGAATACTCATAACAACTTCTGAGGAATTTAACATAATTACCCAGTAGCCCTTGTCTCTTTGTTAATACTTTTCTTTATTCGCTTAGCAGTTACTATAGAGGAAAATGCCTTTAATATTTCCTCCTTGTAACAAAATTTCTCTTCCATAGGTAAGCCAAAAACTATTTCCTTTTTGCAACAGTCAAGTTTAGCATAATACTTGGCCAACCAATCCATACCTAAAATTAAATCAAATTCCATCAAATGGAATAGTATCAAGTCAGTGACTAACTGTGAACCTCCAATTTCCAAGGGGCAACTTCTTACCATCCGGTGGCATCCTGCTACCTTCCATTGGGCATGACTACCATAACCTTTTGGGCCAAGAATTCTATTTTTAAGTCACACCTTTGGACACAATCATATGAAATAAAGGATCTTGTTGCTCCCGAATCAAATAAGGCATAGACCATGCATTGCTTCCACTTAACCTTACCTAAAGAAAATTTTATTCTACTATTATTATTATTACCACTCCCAAAGAATCCATTCATTGACTAAAAGAGGGAACTTAGAAATTTACCAGTAATAACATTAGCATCTATAGTCTCATCTGCCTCCATGTCTACTTCTCCAGGCATAATAGCATAAACTTTAGCTTTCGTGGGAGTTTTTGCTTTTCCTCCAGGTAGAGCTACTCCTTGAGGGGTATTCTGAGGGCAATCCTTAATCAAATGTCCTGGCCGGCCGCATCTGAAACAAACTCTAGTATCCATTCGACATTCTCCCTGGTATCAACGCCCATACTTTGCACATTGCGGAAATAAAATCGGCACATTTGGATTAATTGCTATTCCTTTTCCTCTATCCATGGATCTAAAATTTGGTTTCCTCCTAGCATCTTTTCCCCCAGAAAATTGAAATCTTCTTTTTCCATATGCTTGAGCTTGCGCCATAACACTCCTCTGTTCAGCTTCTGCTATGGCTGCTATATTTACCAAATCTTGAAAGTTCTCAATTTGCAAACATGCCACCTGCATACGAATTCGTGGCTACAGTCCTTTCTAAAACTTCTGGGCTCTCATCTTTTCAGTAGCTACCAAATGCGAGACAAATCTTGCCAATTCCATAAATCGCGCTGCGTACTGTTCCACTTTCATGCTGCCTTGTATTAACGTAGTAAATTCTAAAGCTTTCTGCCACTTCACAGATTTCGAAAAGAATCGATCGTCGAATTCTTTCTTGAACCTTTCCCATATGGCACTACATTTTCTCCCAATTCTAACTTTAGCAACTTTCGCTTCATGTCCCACCACAGTCCTGCTTCTCCCTGTAGCAAATGTCCTGCATACTGCACTTTCTGAATTTTGGTGCAACTACTGACTTCGAAAGTACGTTCCAAGTCTACAATCCATTTGTCCGCCTTTAATGCTCCTTCCGTTCCGGTAAAGGGTGGGTATCGGTACGCCAGAAATTTCTCATACGAGCACCCTTGAGCTTTTCTTCTATTTTTATTCTGCTGATGATGACGACTCTGTTCTATTTGATTTTTCACTACTTCCATCATTTGCCGAATAGCTTAAGCTATTGCTTGACCTCCTTCTAACGGGGGGTTTTGTGCCACTTGTCCCTCTTCCAAGGGTGAATTCCGTGCCATCTGCCCTTCTCCCAACGATCGGTTCGGTGTCATTTGTCCTTCTCCCAACGGTGGGTTCGGTGCCGTCTGTCCTTCTCCCAACGGTGTGTTCGGTGCCATCTGCTCTTCTGTACGTGGAGGGGTAACCAGAGAAGGATTTTGGGCTACCACGTCTACTCGTTTCAAAAGAGGACGACCTCTTGGCATATTGTTTTCCTGAAACATACCCAACTTTACCATAAGCTATACTTGCTTTAAAAACTTCCAAATTCCTAAAGTCCAAAACATTCATCCATATTACTCCAAATTCCAATCTGATAAAGATTCAAGCCTATTCTTGTGCCATGTGATCCATTTCTCCTAGGACATTGTGGATTTTACCCAGAGACGTAATAGCTCTGATACAACTCTGTGACGCCCCCAATTTACGTCTGGGATTTAACGTAAATTAGGTGTCTAGATAAGTAACACTTAGCTACTCACCCTCGTACTTAACAAGAATAAAATGCATATATCATGTAATTCGCAGCGGATCTGGTTTTAGATATAAAACTTTCTAAAGATCACATGGAAAATATACTCACAACATTCACGTCATTCATTAATAGCTTAACATTATACCTTTTTACATATACAAGGCCCAAATGGTAGCAAGTTAGCTAAAAAAAAATATATTACATTCTTCCAAAAGACTCTCTTTCACCTCACTCATTTTCTTTCTTGACCTCGGGAAATTCTCTCCCATAGCGAAACCTATCCATACTAACACTAAAGTCTCGCTGAAGCTGTTGTCCCTATGGAGTCACATAAACCCCACACATGGACAACGAGCCATCTAGTTCTAATGTTAAATAGCATCCTATGCGTCGCCTTTCCTCAGCAAAAGTGGATGCGACAAGACTCCAAACTCCTGTAGGTTGATTACTGATAGGAGGTCCGAAGGAAACAAAAGAAATGTTCATATAACGACTATAGTCGGAGAGTCCCTCGGGACTCCTTGAAGTCTCCTGCTTCATCGGGACTTTCCCCTTACTGGTCATTGAATCCTGTATATAGTTGAGATGCACAAAAAAATATAGAACCACAAAAGAGTGAGATTTCCTTTGAAATCTTAGTAAGTACATAAGCAGCTTAAAAGAAACAGGGAAAAAGCAATCTTGATATTATCACCACTGAATGACTAGGGAAATTTACCCTAAAATATACATTATAAGACCACTGTCTAACTGGTACCTTTCTTGGCTCAACCGAATATGTAATCTTATATGCAATTACACCGTTTCCTTAAAAGTTCTTATTCTTTCTTATCACTGGTGGGCGTTACGTCTCGCCGTCTCCATCACATATACCCATCAATCATTCGGGCGTTACATCTCGCCGTCCCCGTTGTGATGAGTCTTGTGTCAACCTTCCGGGCGTTACGTTTCGCCGTCCTCGTCTTGACACAAAACATATACATATATCACTGCGAGCGTTACGTATTGCCGTCCCTGTGAAGACCACACACTCTTATAACACGACAGGCATTACATATCGCCCTCCCTGTCGGCACGTCAGTCATCCGGGCGTTACGTCTCGCCGTCTCCGTCACGACGTGACTAACTTATTCTTATACATCGTTTTCTTTTTAGTTGTTCATTTTTTATTCATACGAGTTTTTCACTTATAACTCTTTCCATTTGGAACACCGATTTTATTCCAGGAAAAACCCTGAGTCTAAGCAAAACAGGACATCTCGCTTCAAGCGGGTGTCGAGCGATCATCAAGTGAAGTCACGGGTTGGAACTCACTCAAGCGGGTGTCGAGCGAAGTCACGGGTTCGAACTCGCTCGAGCGGAGTATCAAGCGATACTCTAGCGATGGGTCATATTTTGCCTTCGCTCAACCCACAGGTCGAGCGATGATCGAGCGAAATCACGGCTCTAGGAGTTTTTCTACTCAGAACATGCCAATCTTTTTACTATACTTTATTTGACTTGTTAAAAACTTAAATATAAGTTCTTAAAATTTTATTGAACATTTTTACAAGACAATTTAAATCCAACCTTACTCATATGTCACTTTGTCACTTAATCATGTTCTTAAAAGTTCAATACTAGTAAACATAGTTCAATCACTTCAATAAACCATTTCCATGCTTAAGTTAAGCTAGAATATAGACTTACAAATTCTTCAAAGTTCAAGAGAATGGATCCAACCAACTTCTTGCAAGCTTTTCCCCAAACTCAATCACTTAGCTCACAAAGGAAATCTTTAAGGGTTTTGGGAGGGTTTTTCTGGAGTTATCTTCCAAAGGAAATGTGTTCTCTCCTTCTAAAGGAGCTTAGAAAGCTCTCAAGTGTCTATTTATAGGATAGTGGTCGACCAACATGAGGGGGAGAAGAGGGAAAAACCCTAAGGTGCACTAGTTGTCTGTTTGCATGGGTGATGAGGCATCCACCTAAGCATATCTTATGATGAGGTTTAAGCCTCCCAAATCCTAGGCTTTGCAGCTGGATTAGTCATCCAAGGGCTCAAATTTGAGATATTTTTGTTGCAAATTTTGATCCATGGCTGAGGAGTGAGCTAAAGAGATAAGAGGTGAGGTGGCATTTTACCTAACCATGCATGCACCTCCCATCTCCAGCCCTCTCCTTGTGTCACACGCCCCTCTCCAGATTTTCCCACTCATTTGGTTACTTCCCAACTCCCTTAAGTCTCCATTTAACAAGTTCTAGAAGGCCACTTCTTAGTTTAGTTAGGGTAGAGCCAAATCTGACCCACTTAGTCACCTATCAACTAGATTTTGGCTCCCCTTGTGTTTCCATCACACTAACTAACCAATTAGCTTCCAAATCAACTTTCCATCCATTTCCAACTATCCCTACACATGTCCTAATCCCAGAAAATCTCAAAACCAATTTCCTAGTTAGTTACGCGCCTCAAATTAGTTCACTTCATCCAACTCGAGTTCCATTTAAGCCCATTCCAGAACTGCCCACTTGCTTCCCAAATAAGTTATTGATTCCTTCCGAATCTCGAAAAACTTAAAACATATAAGTTTTAAATCTATCTCTCAAGGTTATATACCAATTAGAATCACCTCATTTGAACCTCATATGAATAACTTATGCTCATTTCACTAAAACTAGATAGATTAATCCGAGAATGCATAATTCCCAATACCAAGTATTATCTCATATTCCTCAATTAAATCTCCCACTCTATTTTCCTAGAAAATAAATACATCAAATAAATTTTCTTAAAGTAATTTCCATATAATAATTTTCCTTAGAAAATTTGGGCTATTACAGAATAAGCTACTATACAACTGCTCCTTATACACCACAACAAAATGGTGTTTACAAGCGTCGCCATCGTCATTTAGTGGAAACGAGTCTCACTCTTTTACATGATGTGTCCCTCCCCTTATCATACTGGCCTCATGTATTTTTTATCGCTGCTTACCTCATTAATCGGCAACCCATTTTCTTGTTACAAAATAAAACTTCATTTGAAGTCCTATTCAAACAAACACTAAATTATTTTAAATTAAGAAAATTGGGTTGCCTTTGTTTTCTACTTACTTAACCTTACAACACAAACAAACTTCAGCCAAAAGCCATCCCGTGTTTATTCATAGGTTATTCTCAAACTCAGAATGCCTACAAGTGTCTTGACTTAACCACAAGAAAAATATACATATTTCGCCACGTTACCTTTGATGAGACACAAAACTCATTCTTGGCTTCTCTTCCTATGTTACACTCCATGTAGCCTTTGTCTTGGATCGCAGCACCACCCATGAACGTGCCGTCTCCACCTCAACCCCAACTAGTGAACTCAGATCGTGTCACCAATTCTGCATCATCTTTGGGTATTCCCTTTGATCTTCCTTCACATATCTTCTTAGATTTGCCAGCAAATTCTTCATGCCTAGTCCCAATGTTTCGCATCACACAGAGGGTTCTTACCCATCTATGCACCAAGACATTACCTTGCCCCAATCCCACACAAAAATCTCTGCTAACCCACATCCTCCAACCCCTGTGTCCCCTATTTTGAGAGTCTCTCAACCACAAAGAACTCATCCCATGGTTACTCGGTCAATGAATCAAATTTATTAACCTAAACAATTTCATGCAGTCATAAAACACCAAATTCCCCCTACTATTGAACCCAGTTGTGTGAGTCATGCGCTTCGTGAGCCTCACTGGAGACAAGCATTGTCTGAAGAGCTCACAAATCTAATGAGACACGGCACATGGGATCTAGTATTTCCACCTAAATAGTGCAATCTCATAGGTTGTAAATGGGTGTTTCGGGTGAAGAAAAAAGCAGATGGGTCGATTGATCACTTTAAGGCAAGACTTGTAGCAAAGGGTTACAATCAACAACTGAGTCTGGATTACAAGAAAACTTTTAGTCCAGTTATGAAACCGGCCACTATCAGGACTGTTTTAACAGTTATAGTGACATCAGGGTGGTCCTTGAGACAACTTGATGTCAATAATGCATTCTTGCATGGGCAATTGATTGAGAATGTATACATGGTCCAACCTTCGGGCTTTAAAGATGAAACAAAACGTAACCATGTTTGCAAGTTAAAGAAAGCAATTTATGGTCTTAAACAAAACCCACAAGCATGGTATTCAACTCTAAAAGACACAATTCTGGTTTTGGCTTTCAAAATTCCAAGACCGACTCTTCCTTGTTCATTTACAAATCCAAATCTGTTATTTGCTATTTTTTGGTGTATGTGGATGATTTGGTTATCACAGGAAATGATTACACTTTTGTTTCATCAATTATCACCCAAATTGGAAATCGGTTCTCTTTAAAAGATTTGGGCCAGCTTCATTTCTTTTTGGGTACGAAGGTTATTCCCACAACAAAAGGCTCTTCTTATCCCAACACAAATAAATTAGAGATTTATTGACAAAAACCAACATGCTAGGTGAAAAGATGTTACCACCCCGCTGTGCACAAGCATTACACTTACATTAATTGATGGAACATCATTGGTTGATAGCACAAAATTTAGAAGTGTTATTGGTGGCCTGCAATATTTATCACTTACATGTCCGGACATTTCATTTGTTGTGAATAAGTTGTCTCAGTTTATGCATAAACCTACAACAACTCACTGGACAGTTGCAAAAAGACTACTTTGATACTTGAAGCATACTATTTTTTATGGGATTTACATTTGGAAGTGCTCCTCTCCAAAACTCACCACCTACTCCAATGCTGATTGGGCAAGTAACTTTGATGATCGAAAATCAACTTCAGCTTACATAAGTTTCCTTGGTTCTAACCCCATATCTTGGAGTTCAAAAAAATAAAGGGTCGTCGCAAGATCATCAACTGAAGCCAAATATCGAGCACTTGCAAACGCTGCCTCAAAAACATTATGGCTCCTCTCTTTATTTGCTAAACTCGACTTCACTATTCCAGCCTCCCCACAACTGTTATGTGATAATTTAGGAGCAACCCAATTGAGTTTTAATCTTGTCCATCATTCACGGATAAATCATATTCAGATTGACTTACATTTTGTTTGTGATTGTGCAAAAGGGTACCATAAATGTTCATCATGTTAATACTCTAGATCAACTTGCTGATCTCTTAACAACACCTTTGTCAAGGCCACATACGGAATTTCTCAGAAACAAGATTGGAGTAGCCAATGGCACCTCCATCTTGCGGGGGCGTATAAAGGAAGATTCATCAAATCCTGTTGAAGATCAAACAAGAAGCAAATCAAGCAACAATAACGGATCTAACAGCAACAAAATCAAAGACTGAATTTTGAATTTTGATTATGTTTTGAGTTGTAACTGATAGGATCCTTAGCCTTATCTTTAGCATTTAGCCGTAGAGCTAGTGTTTGTAAATCATGTATATATTCTACACGAAACTATTTATCTTGATGTGTAGCAATATAATTCTACTTCACTGAAAACAAATACCCAATGCATATTTACTTCTTGTCAACCCAACCCTTTGAACTACCTATACATCATAAAATTACAAGAAATTTAAGCACTTACATGCATATAGTAGCTTGAATAGAGAAATAAATATGCTATAACAACTCTGGTTCTCAAAAGCATAATAATTTAATCTATCTATGAGTTCCTTTTTTCTTCACATTTCTTTTAATGAATGCTAAGGATCTAGTCTACATCTTATGCAAAGCCATATCCCTGGATCCCCTGTTCTATAAGTTTATGAAATCAAACAGTCACCGAAAATAGCCCGTGCCTAAATTCAAAGTCACCAATGTCAAAACATATTAGAAATCCCATCTCTCCAATCTAACATTGGAAAACGATGACAACAATATCTATGTATGAAGACATACACACACATATTAAAAGGCAACAAATCATGTCATGCATGTCTATCATAGTACAAGCATATACAAATATTTAGCTTGATAGTCTTTATAGCCAGTTCATGATAGATCTCAATAAACCTGATCTATTTTTGAAAGCAAAAAAAAATTCACAGAGGCCTAGAAATCAAATAAAACCAATAAAATTATATAGAAACAAACATAAGACTCATATATACCCCCATTTGATGACAGATTCAAATATATTCATACAGGATCTTCTGCATATTCTACTTCTCTAGTTCCCTTTATGCTCTGACTTCCTCTTCCATCATTGAGCTTGCTAGAAATCTTGTTCCCATTAAATATCAAGAAAAAAAGAAGAAGCTATATTATATAATAAGTTCATAAACTTAAACCCTCAAAAAATATGTTGGCAACTACAAGACAAAATAGCCTTGCAAAAAACAATCCACAAAATGAAATCAAATAAAAATAAAGAGAGAATAAAACAATATTGACATGGAAAGCAAATTTTTGATCACCTACTTTCTGTTCCAATTATATTGACGTACACCAACAACAGGAGCAAACTAAAGCATTTGATTGGCTAGAAGATAATCGAGTAAAAATATTATAATCTAGAATTACATAATAAAAATCCAAGAAGAAACACGGCAACAAGTGCCAGTTGATTTTAATCATATGAAACTTGGGCAGACCGGTCCCTTAAAAACACCAAGATGAACTTCATCCCATAATGAATGTCCAGAGGTCAGAAAGTCTCTGAGTCACGAGGGTCTGCAATAATCACCGAGAGGAATAAGCCTTAAAATCCCAGTCCATGCTAGTGAAGAAAAAAAAAAACGTCTTCTCTGAGTCTCATATTTTAAGTTAAGTTTCTGTTATTATCTGCATTAATCTTATTAACTTGAAATTTGAAGAAAACGTCTTATGAGGGTTTCCTTACCATTCAGATAATCCTCAAGGTCAAAGTTATTTAAGCTACCTCTAAGGGCCTCCAAACCCAGAAGGAAGATGGAATTGCTCCTGAAGGTCTCTGAAATCTGCAGTTGTTTCCCATACAAATTAAAAAGAAAAATACAAAAAGAACAAAGCATACAATTCCTACACAAGTAAATCTAAGAAAAATGCAAGCCTCTACATATACAGCATTAAACAATAACTATGATCATGAAATAAAAAATAGCTAGCTTCAATACAATATACATCCAAAGGGATTAACTCTAGAGCTCTTGGCTCAACCGTAAGAGTTGCCTTCCCTTTGTAAATTGAGAGGCCCATAAAAACCTAGGCGAGAATATTCCTGCCACACATACAAAGGAAATCAAGCCAAAAATTGTATTATGAACACTATAAATAGAGAAATTTTAACTTAACCCTATCTTTGGTGGTCTTCATTACTTCTAGAAGAAATTCTTGGGGAAATAAGAAAAATAAGTCCATGCTAGGTTGAGAAAAATCACATAAACCCACAATTTGGTCACAGATGCACTTGAGAGAGAAAAGAATAGAAATAAAAACTTTGAACTAACCCACCCAAATTTGAGAAATTACGCAGTTAGTAAATTCTTTATTAGCAAGCAAACATTGGTTAAAGCGATGTTCACCCCCAAGATTCACACCATCACCTACTGCGAGATAAACAAAATCAACATAAAAGACCAAAAGCATTTTTAGGAATACAATTAAATTGTTATCAACTACTAACTATAAATACGAGAAAAATTAAAAAAAAATGGACTGTATATGATCTTCCAAGAAAAGACAACAAACCTGCGGTAAAAATATGAATTGCATTAGGCAAGTCTCTATACCATCATTTTTATGAATTGCATTAGGTGGATCATTATGCATCTGACAACAAAACAAATAAACCAAAAGAATTAGAGAGGGTAAAAACTAAAAGCATCACCAAAAAATAAACGCATTCCCATTGACACTCACATGTTTTCTCCTCTCATATGGACAACACAAAATTCAAGTAGGTAAAATTACACAATAAAATAAAAGGATAAAATCTAAAAAAATCAAAGCTTTCTAACTTCCAAAGGCAAGGTTTGCATCAACAACAAAAAATAAAAATAAAAATAAAAATAAAAACCAAAAAAATCAAAGAGGGTAAAAAATAATAGTATCACAAAAAAATAAACGCATTCCCATTGACACTCACATTTTATCTTCCCTCATACTGACAACGCAAAATTCAAATGGGTAAAATTACACAACAAAATGAAAGGATAAAATCTAGAAAAATCAAAGCTTTCAAACTTTCAAAAGCCTAGTTTGCATCAAATTCAGTCCAACTAAAAGAATTTCAAGTCTAGGGTTTATTAACTTTTGTGAGCTCCTTCCAAAAACATGAAATGGATTATGATATGATGAAATAGACAAAGGGACTGAGGAGCATAAAGGAGATTCTTGGCTAGAATGTCCAAACACAATATTTTCTCAGCTTAGTCAAATAAAATCATGCAATAATACGAAAATATATCAAGAAAGGGATCAAGAATAACTTACCTTGTTGTTCTCTTTTTTGAGAAAGTGAAGACTAAGGTCTTGATCTTGAGAATGGAGAAAAACTGAAAACTTATAGAGGAAAATGGAGAAGGGCGTCACATGAGTTGGAGGATATTTAATTTCTCTATTTGCTGAAAGTGTCGCACGGTTTAGGGAAATAATTGACTTAGATATTTTGAGCTTGAAGATGGAGGAGAAAAAAATAGAGATGGTGGAAGACTGAAATTGCACGGCTAAGGCTTGAGAGATTTGCGGTGGTCTAAGTTGAGAAGACAAAACTTAGGACAAAGGAGCAATGCTACTCATCATTCCATTTTTCATAATTCTCTCATCATCCTATGATGTAGCATTAGATGATTGAAAATTATTTATTATATTTCACTTGTTAACCTATCATCTAATGCCATATCATGGGATGATGAGAAAATGGATGATATATAGATATATTCCAGGACAAAGAGGACCGAGAATGAGAGAGAGGGGTTTGGGTAAGGGTTGCTAATATACGCTCACAGTGAAAGGAAGTTGTTAAAAACCAAATTTAACACTGAATGAAAGAAACCGTGTGTGATATACAATTTCTTCAGGATAAAAACGTGATAGGACCAAACAAGCAGAAGCATAAATGGAAAGCAAAGTGAAACACGAATTACTATTCATTTCGGTAGACATTTTTAAAGTATAAAGATAAAGATATACACTTTTAAAGTGTAAAGATATACTAGTCAATAATTCAACATGCAAGACACATTACGCAATTTCAAAATAAAAATTCAAAATAACATCTATATACATGAAGATCATTATATAGATGTTTTCAACAGCAATATATACATCGTATTTGTATGGAATATATGCAAGAACAAAATTTTGTGCGATATATATTTGGAATTTATGTTGTTGTCTCACTCACTAGATGTATAGATAAGACATTGCATTTTTTATGCTTTTTTTTTTAGAATTTATTTGTTTCAAGAGCAAGATTTATAAACCATTCATTTTCTAGAGCTTCTATCACAACTATTTTTATACATGATAAACGTTTCCGTATAAAATAAATTTTAAAAAATTAGAAATTGTTAGGACAAAATAGTACTATATAGAACTAAAGCACTTAAAAAATTATATGCAATATTTATTATGGTTACAAAAGAAAATACAATAAAAGATTAATATCTCAAAAAGTTGAGGAACATGGTGGCAAATCAATATTCGAACTACTTCAACTACTTTAACTATTGAAGATCTACTTTATGTATTTTACTATTATTATTCACAAATACTCTCAAACTATTTAATATTTTATTATTACTTTTTACTTACTTTTTACTGCTATTACTTTTTACTAAATCTTGATAACAGAAAAAGCTCCATGATGTTTTTAATATATAAATTATATTTATGTTGGAGAATTTTGAGAAATGAAAGAGAATCCGAAGATTTATCAAGATTTTGAGGCGTATTAAAATACTGTCTTTAGGACGATATTTGCCCCCACTCACAAAGAGTTTGCTAATAGGTTTCTAGCAAATCGTCTCCAGGATACAACAAAGTCTTGAATTCTACAAATAGCAATTTTGTAGAATTCCTAGAGTTACTATTGAAAATGATAGAAACAAAGGGAGATTAATTTTTTTTTTCGTCCTTAGACATGTCTTTCACGACTATATTTATAAAGAGTAAAGAGGTGTGCGTCGAGCGAGGTGTCGAGCGAGGGTCGAGCGAAGTTACTGCCTGACCACTTTATCTCGGGGTGATTCTCGCTCGAGCGACTAGTCGAGCGAGAATACAACGGTAAATTCACGTACCTCTTTGGTTGAGACGCGTCTGTCCTTCAGACGACGCATCGATTCAATTTCACGCTTGAACGAAACGTCGAGCGAACATCTAGCGAGATCACTGCCTGATTCTCGCTCAAGTGGTATATCAAGCGAGTATCGAGCGAAGTCTTGGCCTTGCGCTCAATTCTCAACCATTTCCACACATTTCATCCCTTCAACTTTATATATATTACAACCTATTCCAACAATCCCCCACTAGGTTGTAATTTATATAATTAAAGTTCTGTTTCACTATTGATATTATCTCTCATAAAAGAATGTATCTTTCGATTTAAACATTCCCTTAGTGTAATTGGTTCAAGGTTATGAAAAGTAATTGGTGGCCTAGGCTTAAACCAACACTCTTTTGTTCAGAGCCGGAACCAAAACACAAAAAATAATATATCTTTTCCAATAGAATTTCTCAATTTTTTATTTTAGCACTGTTATGGCCTTGTGCTACAACTTGGTTTAATGAACATTTACAAGAGATAAATCCAGATCTCTTGTTAAAGCGGCACCACTTCTATATTCATATAGGCGAAGTTCCTCTTAAGTCTATGTTACTAAGACACTTTTAAATTTGAACTTCGTTAAGAGTATAACTCATCCTCTTCAACATAACAGTCAAGCACTTTCCATCCTGAATGAGACTTTGTTATTGCAGTGCTTTACTAATCACTAATCAGTAACTTGTTTTTACCCATTAAACTCTTTTAAGTAAATCTTAAGAGTTGGGTTACCATTACTGGTGATTATATTAAAATGGATTTAGTCCCATACCAATGGATGTGATCTTTACTTGTTCTCGCGATAAACTTTTAGTAAAAGGATCTGCCAAGTTACAACTTGACCTCACATAAACAATCGTTATGATCCCATCAACTACTAATTGTCTAACATAATCATGTCTTAGACTTATATGTCTATACTTTCCATTATACACTTTATTGTATGCTCTAGACATAGTAGCTTCACTATCACAATGCAGAAAAATAGCTGGCATAGGTTGTGGCCACAACTCTATTTCTAATAACATATTCTTAAGCCATTCTGCTTCTTTCCCTGCTGCTGCTAAGGCTTTAAACTCTGATTCCATTGTGGAATGAGAGATACATGTCTGTTTCTTAGATGCCCAAGAAACAGCACCCCCACCAAGGGTAAATATCCAACCTGTCGTGGATTTATTATCACTAATGCTAGTGATCCAACTAGCATCAGAATATCCTTCAAGAACCGCTGGAAACTTCGAATAAAAGAGTCCTAAATCAATTGTCTTTTTTAAATATCCAAGGACTCTACCAATTGTTTTCCAGTGGGTTACACCACGACAACTAGTATATCTTGAAAGTTTGTACATAGCAAAAGCAATATCTGGTCTAGTACAATGCATAGCATACATCATACTACCAATTGCACTAGCATACTCCAGTTGTGCTACTGCTCTTCCATTATTCTTATCCAACTTGACACTAGAGTCAAAAGGTGTATTAGCTTCTTTTATTCCTAAATGATTGAATTTAAGAAGCACTTTCTCAATGTAGTGAGATTGACACAATGCATAACCACCGCTATGCTTCTTCACTTTAATACCTAAAATGGTATTTGCTTCATTAAGTTCTTTTATTTTGAACTTTGAAGTCAAGTACTTCTTTGTTTTACAAATGCCTTCCAAATTAGTACCAAAAATTAGCATGTCATCAACATAAAGACAAACAATAACACCATATTTTCCTGTGAACTTTGAATAAATGCACTTGTCAGCACTATTGTGTTTGAAACCATCAGCCAATATAACAGTATCAAACTTTTCATGCCATTGTTTAGGTGCTTGTTTTAGTCCATATAATGACTTAACTAATTTACATACTTTCTTTTCATTTCCTAGTAGAACAAATCCCTTAGGTTGTTCCATGTAAACTTCCTCGTCAAGTTCACCATTTAAAAATGCAGTTTTTACATCCATTTGATGCACAAGTAGATCATATATAGATGCAAGAGCAATAAGTACACGAATTGATGTTATTCTCGCCACTGGAGCATAGGTGTCAAAATAGTCTATACCTTGTTTTTTACTAAAACCTTTGGCAACCAATCTTGCCTTAAAGGTATGAATAGTACCATCAATATTGTACTTCCTTCTTAATACCCATTTGCAGCCAATAGCCTTTGAGTTTGGAGGTAAGTCTACTAGTACCCAAGTATTATTAGATAATATTGAGTCCATCTCATCATTTATTGCTTCCTTCCAAAAAGCTGCATCTCTAGAAGTCAAAGCTTCTTTAAAACCTTTTGGATTATCCTCCATATTTAGGACAATAGGTATTTTGTTAAGAACTGTGTTCAAGTCTCCTTCCACAAGGAAAACTAGAGCAAGAGTTGATACAAAATCAGGACCAAAATTATTTTCTTTTCTGATTCTCTAACTTTTCCTTTGCTCTTTTGGCAAATCCAAAGACTTTCTCTTAATTTTATCAAGAGATTTATTCAAGTCAGAGTTAGAACTTTTAGTTTGATTGGGTTCTAATATTAATTCAGAATCACTTTTAAATTTATTTTCAATAAATTCAACATCTCTTGATTCTACTATAATATTTGAACTCAAGTCTAACAACCTATATGCCTTGGAATTTTCAGCATATCCAACAAACACACTTTTTAATGCTCTTGGTCCTAATTTAGTCCTCTTTGGATCTGTAACTCTGTAGAGAGCTAGACACCCCTACACTTTAAGATAACTTTAGTTTGGTTTTCTTCCATTCCAGAGTTCATAAGGTGAAACTTGTAGTTTCTTAGATGGTATTCTATTATGTATATGGCATGCTGTCAATAATGCCTCTCCCCACAAATTAAGAGGCAATTTTGCACTTAGAATCATAGCATTCACCATATCTACAATAGTCCTATTTTTCCGTTCTGCCAAGCCATTTTGTTGTGGTGTGTAAGGTGAGGTCATTTTATGTATAATCCCATGCTCTTCACAGAATCTAGAAAATTCATGTGAGAAATATTCTCCACCTCTATCTGTTCTAAGAATTTTAATCTTCTTTTCCTTTTGATTTTCTACTTCTGATTTATGCCGAATGAACATGTTATAGGCCTCATCCTTACTCCTCATTAAATACACAATAGTATATCTAGAGAAGTCATCTATGAATGTAATAAAATATCTTCTTCCTCCTCTAGTTAAAATACCATTTAACTCACAAATATCAGAATGAATAAGTTCTAATATTTGTGAATTTCTGTTAGCAGTAGGAAAAGGTTTCTTAGTCATTTTTGCTTGAATACAAATTTCACATTTCGAGTCAACTACATTCTTGTAATCTATCAAGCCATGCTTTAACATATATTTCATGTATTTAAAATTCAAATGTGCTAAACGACCATACCACATAGAAAAGGAATCAAGCATATAAGCAGAATTTGTAACTTCTTTATTAATAATAATACTGAGTTTGAACATCCCATCACAAGAATATCCTTTGCCTATGAATACACCATTCTTAGATAAAATTAATTTGTCAGACTCAAGGACAGCCTTTATGCCCTTTTTACATAGTAAATTGGCAGATAAAAGGTTCTTCTTAATTTCTGGAACATGATAAACATTAGTGAGTAAAAGTTTCTTTCCAGAAGTAAGTTGCATCTCTACATTTCCTTTTCCATGAACTTTGACTGCATTGTAATTTCCCACAAGAACTTGTTCACTTTCAGTAGTCTCAACATAATTCTTGAATTGTGCTTTATCATTGCACACATGCACTGTAGCACCGGAATCAAACCACCAATCAGAATTATTTGCAGTCGAAGCAAGATGCACTTCTGTTATCATGCCAATCTCCATTTCTTCTACCATCGCAATAATTTCATTAATTGCATTTGCAACATTTGAACTGCTGCCATCATCTTTCTTCTTGTTTTTCAAGAATTTGCACTCACGAATATAATGGCCTTTCTTCCCACAGTTGAAGCATTGCCTATTTTTCTTCATTTTATCGGTAGAAGAATTCTTTTTGAAGGTATTTCCCTTTTTAGGCTTAAGAAAATTCTTTTTCTTTTCATCACCCTTTTGCACATTGTTCACATTTACTTTAGAATCAAAATGGCTACCATCACGAATTCTACTCTCCTCTTCAATTCGTAGATGCTTTCCAATTTGTTCTAAAGTAAGTTCTTCTGTCATATGCAGAAGCTTCTTCTTGTAATTATTCCAACTTGGTGGGAGTTTTGCAATGATTGCTCCTACTTGAAATGATTCAGGAATGACAATGGACAAATCACGAAGTTTGTTGACCAAGACTTGCAACTCATGCATTTGGTCTAACACAGACAGATTATCCATCATTCTAAATTCAAAGTACTTCAAAATAATAAATTTATCAGTACCTAATTTTTCTGTCTTATACTTCGTTTCAAGAGCATTCCATATTTCCAGAGGTGATTTCATAGTAGTGAATAAATCATATAATCGATCAGAGAGAGTGTTAAGAATGTGACCTCTGCAGACCAACTCATCCTCCTCGCGTTTCTTCCTTAATGCCTTGACAGTTTCAGAATCTTCTGGTATTGATACAGGAATTGGCTCCAAACTTGGATCCAAAACATAGAAGATCTTCAGCGCAGTCAGAAGAAATTTCATCTTGTCTTGCCAACGAGTAAAGTTAGAGCCATTGAATCTATCTAACTTCACAAAATCTTGATTCATTACTTTGAAAGTAGCGGATTCTAAACCTCCTTCCATTGAAATATCGTCTTAAAATTGTTGGAGAATTTTGAGAAAGGAAAGAGAATCCGAAGATTTATCAAGACTTTGAGGCGTATTAAAATACTGTCTTTAAGATGATATTTGCCCCCACTCACAAAGAGTTTGCTAATAGGTTTCTAGCAAATCGTCTCCAAGATACAACAAAGTCTTAAATTCTACAAATAGCAATTTTGTAGAATTCCTAGAGTTACTATTGAAAATGATAGAAACAGAGGGAGATTAATTTTTTTTTCGTCCTTAGACATGTCTTTCACGACTATATTTATAAAGAGTAAAGAGGTGTGCGTCGAGCGAGGTGTCGAGCGAGGGTCGAGCGAAGTTACCGCCTGACCTCTTTATCTCGGGGTGATTCTCGCTCGAGCGACTAGTCGAGCGAGAATACAACGGTAAATTCACGTACCTCTTTGGTTGAGACGCGTCTGTCCTTCAGACGACGCATCGATTCAATTTCACGCTTGAGCGAAACGTCGAGCGAACATCTAGCGAGATCACTGCCTGATTCTCGCTCGAGCGGTATATCAAACGAGTATCGAGCGAAATCTCGGCCTTATGCTCAATTCTCAACCATTTCCACACATTTCATCCCTTCAACTTTATATATATTACAACCTATTCCAACAATTTATCCATTTAACTGTTTTTAAACTATTTCTTATTTGTATCAATGTTTTATACTCAAAATATAATTTAGAGAGGAATCTACGGGAAGAACTTCAACCCTACTTTGATTTAACTGAAATGGGGGAAAAATATTCTTTTGTAAGCCAAACTATTTTTCATTCGTAATGGGAACTTTCAACCGAAGCCCACAAATGGGGTCGGAAATTTTCCAACACTGCTTTGGACTTTGGGCCTGCATTGATCAGATATAATAATGGAAGCCCACCCACTACTTTTATTTTTATTACATACAGTAAAATGTATATATATATTTTATTTTGTTTTTCATATTTATTAATATAAATAATAATTTCTTAACTATTCAACTTGTTTGTTAATAAATTATATTATAATAAAAAATTTGTTATATTTTTTGGATTTATTTATAATTATAAAATATTAGACATTTTTTAATTTACACATTATACACTTTTGGTAATAAAATATTACTAATGATATAATTTATATTTTAAATATAAAAATATTATAATTTATTTATGAGATTTATAATGTAAAGTATAAGTTAACATGTCAGAAATCTTTGAGATGGATTAAAACTTTTATAAACATTTAGTATTAATTTAGAAGAGAAAACAAAACGGTACAGGTTATTTCTAATAAAAGTTTTAGATGGATTAAATTTTCATATGGTCCAATTTTTAATAAATATTATAATAAATTCATATAATTCCAAAAAAATCTATATATTTGTTTTTCATTTAATTTTTTTGTTATGTTTTTGTTAGTTTTTGTGTATGTAAAATCTCTTTGAAATCAATTTTATTATGACGTTTAGGTTTGCTTTTTATTGAGTTTGGATTTTGAGAAATGTTTAAAAACTTTTGGATTTTATTTAGAATTCTTTTCTTATAAAAAAAAGATTTTATTTTTAATTTTTTCATACTTAAATCATTAAAAAAAAATGACAGTGGAATGTTGTATACCTTCTTCGAAATTCGAAGCCTTCTTATAAAGCAGATTTAATTCTATGCCCAAAATAGGGATGAAGCCCAGCCCGCCTCTGTAAACATAAATATTAAATGCTTCCGTTTTGCTCACAAAAATGCAAAATAGTCCAGCCCAGCCCAGCCCCCATGATCCAATCCCAATTGCCGAACGACGCCATTCTTATACAAAGAACACCTAAGGTCCCGCTTGGATTCAGAGATGAGATGAGTTGAGATGAGTTTGATTTATTTTTTAATATTATTATTATTTTGGGATTTGAAAAATGTGTGTTGGGATTTGAAAAAGGTGTGTTGGAATTTGAAAAAGGTGTATTGGGATTTGAAAAAGGTGTATAGGAATTTGTGTTTTGTATAAAAAATTATAAAAATATAATGATGAAATGGAAGTGAGTTGAGATGAGCTCAACTCACTTTCCAATCCAAGCAGGGCCTAATTGTGTCCAATAAATGCATCCTTAATGCATTCCTTTTTAATTCTGCGCTCTATTTCTCTGCTCTCGCACGCGCTCTCTCTCTCTCACCTTACCCTCTGCTTTATATCTATTGCTTTTTTTCGTTTTTTTTTTTAAACCCTACGATTCTGAATTTTAAAGTCCTATTTTGCAGATCTGTAGATTTCTTTCTCTTCTTTTGTTATTTGTATTTTTGTTTGCTTTTCGGTTGATCTTAAGTTTTGTTCTTCAAACTGCCATAGCTCGTTGTTACCTCACTATCTCGCTCGCCCAGTTTTCCTTGATTGAGCAGGAAACTATCTGCTTGGAGCATATCCATATCCAAGCTACCGCTTTCAAAGCCATATGGTAGGGAAATGGATTGCTTTTGTTTTCATTTTTATTGTTTTTGTTTTATTTGTTATTTTACTGTTGTTTGTGGTTTTTCCCTGTAGATTTGAGGACAAATATTTCGAGGTATTTTGATCGTTAATTGGCCTCGGCATTTCTTTTAAAAGTGACGCTGGATTCGGTTCGGCTGTAATGGGCTAAAAAGCAGCTCGTCAATCACGTAGTGACACGTGTGTCCATCTAATTAAACTAAATTTACTGTCGCCTTCATCAAATTTCTTCTTCTTCATTTTTCATATCTGAGCACTGCTGCACCATCCCCCAACCCACTCTTTCTTTAACTTTTCTCTCTGACCAAACATATCCCACCCAGCCAACTAAATGCAAAGCTCATCTATGATTTCCTTAACCTCTGCTCCGAGAAACATCTCTACCTTCAAAAAATTATCCAGTATACGATCACTATCCCCTGCTTCACCTACTGTTCAAACACTACAGTTGAAGCTCACGAACCCAGCTCTTTCCCAAAGCCTCAAGATCCACTCCACCCCACCGAAAAATCTGAACTTTTTACTACCCAGAAGATTACTCGCCTGCAAAAGCCACGATGATCAATCAGGATCTGCAATACCCGGTATTCATTTCTCGCCGCTTTTCATTCCCCCAAAATTAAACTTTTTGGTGGTTCTTGCGATGACCGTTTTGCCTTTTATGTCTGTTTCTGCAGCCAAAGTTCAAGAACTGCACGTGTACGAGATCAACGACCTTGATCGTGGAAGCCCTGCCGTCCTCCGACTGAGCCAAAAGCCCACCACTTCCCTTGGCGATCTCGTTCCCTTCACCAACAAAGTATTTTCCAGAATAAACTCTCTTTTTTCTTTCTATTTGGGAAAATCACTTACATTTGTGAATTTATTTTAACACAGCTGTTTACCGGAGACCTGAAAAAACAATTGGGAATCACACAGGGACTGTGTGTTTTGATCGAAAACAAACCTGAAAAGAAAGGTGACCGGTTCGAGGCGACATATAGCTTTAACTTCGGAGACTATGGTCACGTGGCGGTGAGGGGCCAGTATTTGACCTACGAGGACACGTACCTCTCCGTGGTGGGCGGCTCTGGGGTCTTCGAGGGGGTGTACGGCCAGGTGAAGCTGGAGCAAATTGTGTATCGCTTCAAAATCTTCTACACATTTTACTTGAAGGGCATCAAGGATTTGCCCGTCGAGCTACTCGGGAAGCCTGTGGAGCCCAACCGAACCATCGACCCCATCCTTTACTATGCTTCCCACTGGAAACCTATTTTGCGCGTCTTGATCTCCAAATATTTTGGACAACCAAAGCTCGTTTCCAGTGTTGAGAAACAGAATGCTTGAGTTTTGCTGTTTAGTTCTTATAATTGATGTAATTGGGAGTTTGATAAATATGTATTTTTGAGTGGATTGATTTACAGCAAAACAATTACTGGAAGATGACATTGGATTTAGCTGAATGGAGGTATGCAAGGAACTTCATGAGCTTCTAAGCATTGAAGAAATCAAATTCAAAGCAATAAAGAAGGAGAAGGGAGTGTTGAAAGTGTTAATTCTGGTTTTTTAGTTTTATAATAGTAATTTGTGTAATTTTGATGTTTTGAAAAAAATTGTATGTATCTCGAATAGCGGAACAACTCATGTAATTCGTTGTACATGTTTTAAGGTTTTAATAGGATGTACTTTTATGAACATATTTGTGGTCTATTTAATGTGTTCTGATGTAATTTTTATTGGCTACAAAAATTATTATACAAAGATTATTATGTGAGTAATGTATATTTTGCGGGTTTTAAAGTTGTGATTTTCAGCTATTGTATTTAATGAGATTTGTGTTGATGATATTTTGTAATTCTTTATAGTTTATAGAATGTAACTAAGTGTTTTTTTTTACGCTCCTCTTCGTATACACGAATGATGCCTATTTTATTAATGATAATAAAATCTATCTTTTACTTATTAAAAAAAATTGACAAACAACAATAATGCATAAGTATTATTATATATATTTTTCATTTTTTATTTTTTATTTCTATGTATTTTTCATTTTTTATATATATTATATTTATATATAGTTGTATATAATTAAGTATATAAGTAATATTATTTATTATTTATATAGTATTATTATATTATTTAATATAGAATTATTAACCATAAATATAAGTATTAGACTAATATACGTTAATAAATTAATATATTAACGTTTTACATGTTCGTATATGAACTATAAAGATAATATATGTAGAGATTAGGTTTATAGCTATTAAGTTAGCTATTAAGTATTAGTCTTATTAAATTAAAGCATAGTTATTGAGTATAGTATATAATTCTAATATATATTATAGTATTTAATTATAGTAATTCTAGTACATAATTATAATTACTATAAATTCTAATATTATATTATTATAGTTATTCAATTATATTAGAATAAATATATATAGTATTAGTATATATATTATTATATTATATATACAAGTAATGTTTACTATAGTATATATAGTATATAGTATATAGTACTAGTATATATATTGCTATATTACTATATTAATATATTAATATATATTACTAAATATAGTTGTATATATATTATTTAGTATCATAATATCGCTATATTATATAGTACTATATGATATTACTATATAGTACTATTATAAGTAAATTAATGTGTAGCTATTAACTATAGTATATAATACTAGTATATACATTGGTATTAATTAATACTATATTATATTACTATATAGTACTATTCTAATTAAAATAATGATTAATGTTTACTATTAATAATATAGTACTAGTATATATGTTACTATATTATAGTATTAGTATTAGTTAAATTAATGTATAGCTATTAAGTATATTATATTATTATAACTATAGTACTATATGGTACTAGTATACTATATAGTATTATATAACTAATATAGTTATTACTATATATTAAATACTATTATAATTTTATATAATAATAATATTAACTATTATAGTTATTACTCTATTAATTAGTACTATATGGTATAATAAACTCTTACCATTAATTTAGCCATAATAGTACTTTATAGTTAATTTATATTTATAGCTATTAACTATAGTATATATTACTAGTATATATACTATATTGTATTATTAAATAGTAATTTTTTATATTTTATAAAGGTAAATTGTCTGCATTCATATAAAGCATTACAATTGGACTTGAAAACAAGTCAACTAAACATTGATCTATGGCTCTCCAGCACCCTAAATGCAACTACAACTCCCTAAAAAAGACTACAACTCTCAAGGAGACTGACATGGTCTGACTCTTGAGAGAAAATATTTTCCTACATTACTAAATAGTACTAGTATAATTAAATTAATTATTAATATTTACTATAGTATATGGTACTAATATATACATTAGTATTAATTAATACGTATAATACTTACTATATTATATTACTATATACTACTATTATAACTAAATTATAATTATAGCTATTAACTATAATTAAATTATATTTATAACTAATGACTATTTATATTATAACTATTAAATTATATTATATTTATAAATTATATTAACTATAGTTAAAAAAAAATTCACTTTTATAGTTAAAATTATAATCACTTTTAAAATTATAATATTATATTTTTAGCTATTAAATATGAAATTTCCACGACAATCAATTTTAAAATTTAAAATTTTGATTTCTTATTTTTTACTTAATTTTTCCAATTGAGTATTTTTTTTTTTTTTGTTTTTTGTTTAAAACAATCATTCCAAAAAAAAGGCACTTGTATAGATGAGTATATTCATCACTACAATAAACATTGGACAGAAGAATCGAATATATGATATTAACTGCTATATTTCTATTTCACTTTTACAATAACTATTGGGGTTACAAAAAGTATCACCCACAAATTTACTTCAGTGTAAAAGTGTGTCATTCACTCTAAACAAATTTTAAAAGTTTCACAACCCTCCTGAAATATGAGAAAAAAAAATATGCTTAGATTACAAGATGTATTTCAAACATATAAATTCTTAATTTATTTTTGAATATTGACTTAAGCAAATATTTTATCAATTCTCCAAGTTAATACGTAGGTGCCGCAAGTTCAGCATGTGTCTCAGGTATTCTCCCAATGTTCTTGCATAAACATTAAACAATAAAAACACAATAACACTTTGATAATAATAAAAAGTACAAATAAATAAATGAAAATTTTAAAAACCTACAAGTTAGTGTGTTGGACCTCAGGCGACGCAGGTGCCATAGTACCAAGACCACCAATATTCCTACATAAACATGTTGCAAATACAATATAAAAACACTAACATTTTGATCATAAAAGATAAAAATAAATAAAAAAATAAAATAAAAATTCAAACCTACAAGCATATTTTGGTAGCTCCCCTATGTTCACCGAGAAGGCTAATACTTTTAGGGTTGAATAATACATAGTTATGTCTAGCAAAAAATTTGTTGACTATCCACTTTTCACCCTTTTTCTTTATTTCCATAATTGCTTAACATCCGATCATTGTCTCATCAGATTCTGGCCTTACTCGATCTTCGACATTTAGTCTTACTCGTCGATGGCCTTCTCTTGAGCAAACATAGTTTATTGCATAAAGACTTTTATCTTCTTTCGACTTTCGAGTATGATTAGTTTAAATTGTAAATCCTATTTGCCTTGAATATGCATTGTAGAATACTTGGGCGTCTTCAACCGCCTCAAATTTCATATCAATGAATGGCTCAGGTGGACCGCTACTAGATGAGGGAATCACATTCACTCCTACTTCAACATTGACCACATCGTCGACACATCACTGACATTAACCTCATTATCAATATTCACATCATATTAAATGTCACTTTCAGGCCGATCTTCATCACTATCAAGGTTATAAATTGATTCTTGTCATAAAAAAAAATTAAAAAAGTGAGAGTGGATTATTTGACGTTATTGTTTCACAATAATTGATATACTGTTATGTTAACTCTATCATGCATGCCTATTTTGTAATATCGATTCTTTATAAAAATAAGTTTGCAATATCCAATCTTATAGGACACAACTCAAAGAGAAGAAACAAAACTCAAAAAGAAAGAAATTATCTATGGTTTACATGTTGCAAGAGAAAGTAATTAATTAAGAGGCCAAATGCAAACACACTGGTACATATCATTTTTATTCACATTAATTAATGCTTTATTAGTCGGTAATGTGATCATATTGTTGGCTAGATGGTCCGTAATTGCCTCTCAGTTACCTGGAAGAACAGACAATGATTTGAAGAACTATTGGAACACCAAATTGAAGAAGTTAGGAAATGTTTCAGCTCCCAAAATCAAAACCCCAGTTCTTTCAGATGGCAAAGTTTATCAGTGACTATGCACAGATAAAGTCTACAAAGGAGAATGGTTCACGGTTCACCCCAGGAGAATTTGTCTAATGATCCAATCAGCATGATAGGTGGAACCCCAGGCGAGGTTCTTCAACATATTGAAGAAGGCATTGTAGTTCTAGATGAAATCAAATACTTGGTCAGATCTCAGATATAAATCTTATTTCAAAATTTTCAAAGCTTGTATCTGTGCTCTTGCATAAATCTATTCATTCAATCACGCCGAATATCTCTTTGTAGGTATTGGATAAGGTGGATGCCATGTTTGGTTTTGGCCTCAGTCCAGATATTCAGAAGATAATAACCACATTAAGATATCATTTATCAAAATCCGATGACAAAGGAATTCAAACCATTCTATTGACCTCGACAATAGCAAAGGTGCAAGCTTTAAAATTTTCTTTTGCCTGCTGTTTCTGTGTTGTTTTGCTTATGTCCTTCAAAATGACAGATTCTAGGTGAAGGGCTACCGCCCTTTTTGGAGCATCTGGAGCATGATCATGCAGGACAGAATGCTGCGATGTTGCTAGAGGTGGACAAAACTTTAAGTATATAATCTGACTAAGTCCCTGGATGCTCTGAAGAAGAAAGTAGCAGAGGTTATAATTTCCCTTAACACAACCGGATCAGAATCTTGACATTACTAGTTGTTTCACTCATATCGGATTATGGAGCCAAGCCAATATTTGCTGTTATGAGATTATTTTTGTATGGACTTTCTCATGCGCTCATTTTTTAGGGCTTTTTGAGTGTCATCTGTGAAGTTGGTATAAACTCTACTGTAAATTTGTAGGTCGTGTTGCATTCGGCAAGGTTGAATGTGGTAGCTTGATTGTTGACATTTCTATAGGATTCTGACCGTTAGGGATCTGTTGCAGTGAAGCTGGATTTATGCCATTGTATCTGTGTTTTATCATGCCATAGCAATTTTTCTTTTTACTTAGTTGTGGTAGTCTTGAAATTATCAAGAGTTTTTACTCAAATCATTCGATTCTGGACAATGGATAGTGATTGGTTCCACGCTTTAACCTAGGATTTTTGTGAAATTCTGTCTGACTCATTATAGATGAACACATGTATGATTTAAATCTCAAGTTTAGACTTCAGATGCAAAATTTTATGGCAAATACATTTGTTGCCAATATTGTGAAGAACTATTGGAACACCAAATTGAAGAAGAAGTTAGGAAATGTTTCAACTTCCCAAAATCAAAACCCCAATTCTTTTCGATTATATGCTAATTGCCTTTCTTCTTTCATTTTCTTTTCTTTGAAAAATAAAAGCCAAGACCCATAGAACAGATTTTACAAGCATTTATATACACAGAGACCCATTCAAACATTTTGTCAAATACCTACCGTGTCAATGAGGAATAATACGTTAGAGACATCGGGAGCATTGGAATCAGCCATGAACGACTGTTACTTAGTGGTTGGGATGCTTGCCGACGGACCAGTGACGGTGGAACTCCCTTTCCTAGCTTGTTTGCGACGAAACTGTGGTCTGTGGTTGGTGCGACAAAAATGAGGTATGGTTGGAAAATGAGGCCTGGTTGTGCTAACGGAAACGTGTGCAAAGCTAACGAAAATGTGCGACGGACGGAAATGTGCGACACGGTGGCAATGCGACGAAAAATGAGGCCTGGGTGTGAAGCAGGTTTAGTTGGCCCGAAGAGGACGTGAGATGTGTGCGTATGAATTTTGTTCTGATTTTTTATTTTTCTAAAAATGTGAGTATGAATTTTATTTTATTTTATTTTTTAATTATTATTTCCATCTTCTACATTTGGGTTTTTTACACTGTTAAACAAAATTTTTACCGTTCATTTCGTACACTATCTTTGAAAAGAAGCCCTCATCAAAAAATTAAAAAAATCATTGAAAAGAAGGGCAAAACAGTAAATAAATGTCGTAAAGGTAGGGGTAATAACGGCAAAGCGAGGACAAACTTTTATATCTTATTATATAAAAGCCGATAAATAGTAACTTTTATCCGACTTTTCATTTCCCATTTTCGCCCTGCTTTTATGACAAAATGCCATTTTCATCATCCGTTTTCTGTCCATTTTGCCTCTACTAACCGACAGAGTTAGAGAGACCCATTTCATTAACAAACCCTCCTCCCCTTTTTTTTTTCGTGCATCTCTCTGTATCACCATTGCCCAACATTCATGTACAAATTATTTCTTCCAGCCTATTTTTTTCTTCACAAGAACAGATTAAGAGAAAAAATTTAAAAAATAAAAAATAAATACACTTACATCTGAAATTTTGCAACCAACAAGTATGGTTCACATCTGAAAAACAACAAAATAATAAAAACAACAAACAAAAATTAAAATACTTTGATATTTTTAGAGTGAGATCTATTAGAGATTTCGACTGATAAAGCAAATTAATTTAACAAAAATAATCACGTAAACTAGAAAAGTGACACAGAAATAATCACGTAAACAAAAAATAAATCAACACAGAAAAGCGAGCAATGTTATACATCATTTTTTTATCATTCATCTTTTTATCATTTTATAATGTAATATTAAATGATTAAAGATTATTTATTTTGTTTTATTTATTAATTTATCATCTAATATCATATCAAGAAATAATAATAATAAAATAATAAAAAATAAATTTATTCAAGAAAAGCACACAAATTTGAACAAGATCTATTCAATATCTGTCAAGATTCGTTCAGATCTGTAACTAAAAAAAAAAAGCACCACAAAGAAAAACATTCAGATCTTGAAAATTATATTCAAATACAACTTGGATTTATCGCCCAACATCTCAAAAAAATTTAACTGATCTGGCTTGGCGGGGGGGGGGGGGGGGGGGGGGGGGGGGGGGGGGCGGGGGGACAACAACTATGAGAATGCATGAGGGGGTAGCCGTCAGTAGAGAGCAAAGAAAGGGAGGGAATGAGATAAAGTGGAGAAGGTTCGAGAAGCAAATGAGTAGAGATGTATTTATAGGGATTGTGACGCTCTCAAATTCTTCTAAAATAAATACGAGAATCGAGACATCGGGATGCTGAGCCACGAGTCACACACCTCCAACGTCAAGTGCTAAGTGTGTGAACACGTGACATGCATAAAATAAAAGTCGCAGCGAATAATAAAGTCAATAACTAAGTACCAGAATTTTTTAGAAATATTTTACAAACCAGTTTAACATAAATTCTCCAATAAAAGATTTAATACAGTCATCCAAAAGATAAATCATAAAAATACATATTTATAAAAAGGAGAAAATAATTTCCCTAAATAACAATTTTATAATACGAATACTTCAAAAGCGGAGTCGCCTCCTCAGGCTCAGCCTCCACAAAAATCTGCATCTAAAAACTACGACGCCAAAAATGGCATCGTAGGTAAGTACAACCCAAATAAACCAAAAGACATAAATACATTCATGCAACAACACTACGCATGAACAGGACACCATATGCATAAAGCTTAAAAATCATCTTCCTCAAAACAAATACAATAACCACATACGCCGAAATCCCAATTTGGTCCAAATTAAAACTCCAATAAAATCATCCATCATTTTCTCAGAAAATGATGTCCGTAAATCCATTAAAACCACAACCATTTTCCCAGAAAATGGTCCACGTAAAACCAATAATTAAAACCCGATACTTTTCCAGAAAATGGCCTAAACATCCATTTTATTAATCGTATGCACCATGATCTCTCTTAAGGACCATCCGCACACCCTGACTTTCATCATCACACTGAAAGTAACGACCAAGCATATGACTTCGGAACGGGCGATGCCTAGCTAACCGCACCCAGCACATACCATGACCAGGCATCCCCTAGCTCCCACCAGCAGAGGAGCTATGGAGTCGACACGAGAGCGTTACCATCCCGTCCGATCCCGTCGTCGCCAGGCGATGACCCAGGGAACGTCACTCAGTATATTCCGCTCTCGAGTGACCAGAGGAGCTCCACCGAGATAATGCCCTATCTCAGATTGGGGTCGTGATACACACGCACCCGAAAACCATAAATACAATGAAAATCCAGTTTTCATTTCCAACACATGAATATGCGCGTAAATACACAATGCAGACGACCATGCACCAAATAGCCAACAATTAATAAATTTCAATAATAACTAAACACAATATCTGTTGATGCCAAAAATATATTTAAATCTTAAAGTTTATTTGGAAAATACTTACAGCGGGTAAAAGCGTAAATTCTTGAGCAGACGTCATTCTGCAGCGCTCGTAGCGGTCACTTGTACGATAGGCTAGATTGTTTGGTTTAACACCAAAATTTAGGAAAACACTCATTGGAAGGTGGGGAATCTCATGGAGGTGGTGGTGTGGCGGCACAACCACCGGAAGGTAGCGGATCGGGCTCAAAATGGGTGGAAACCCATTTTCGGGTTTGGAGTCGGACCAGGAAGGTGGGGTCACGGATGGAGGAGCTGAGCTAGGGGGTTGGTCGACTGAGCAAGGGGAGTCTTTTGGTGGCAGTGGTGAGGCCTACGGTGGCCGGACTGCGGCGCAACGAAAATGGATCAATTTAAGGACCTATTTCGAGTGGAGGAGAGAGAGAGGGGTTAGGGTGGCTACCACGATAGGTTATGCTCGCCGGAGAGTAGAGAGTCTAGTGGTGGTGGTGGTGAGCCAAGGTGGCCGGTGGTTGAGCCGGAAAATAGAAGAAAAGCAAACCCACCTATTTCGGGTTTGATGCTCACGAGCCGGCTAGGGGATTGCCGGAGGTGCACCACCAGTGCAGGGGAGGTCGCCGGAGGGTAAGGGTGCCGGCGGCATGGGCGGTGAGGGACGGTGGAGGCTAGCTAGGCCTAAGGCCGAACGGCCAAAACAGGGGGGGAGGGGGAAATTGCGCGGGGTTGGGGGGAATGCAGGGGAAATTAAAGAAAAAGGAAAGAAAAGAAAAGAAAAGAAAAAGAAAAAGGAAAAAGAAATAAAAGAAATAAAATCTAACTAGAAAAAGAATACAACAAATTAAATAAAAGCCGACTGAAAATACAACAATTCAATATCAATAAAATAAAATATTTAAAACCCAACAATAAATCAATTTAATTTAAAAAACAATTTAATTATAGAAAACTAATTATTATTAAGAAAGCACATCAAATAAGATCACATAATAAAATAAAAGAATGTAATTCCAATTATTAAAATAATTAACTTACATTAAAATAAATAAGAAAAATAACTTAACTCAATATATAATTATAAGAATGACATAAAACTAATATTAACTAATCAATAGATCAAATAAATATCTTAAATAAATAAAACAGGATTAATAATATTATTAAAATAAATTAAAATAATCGACAACGAGAATAAAATAATGTATAAAAATACATGTAAATCTGAGATCTCACAGAGATCCTAGCACTTAGAGTTTGTTTTGATTAGAAACGACATCGTTTGCATTTGATTTTGAGATTCAATTGGATCCAGTTTGTTTTTGGGCCGACATTTGCCTAACTCCAGTCTCATCGAAAGAATCTCATAATTAGGGATGTAAGAAAAAATCAATGAATCGGTAAATTTGATCGAACCGAACCGAACCGAACCTCGGTTCGGTTTTGGATAAGTATCGATTCGTAATCGGTTTTCATAATATTAAAACCGGTAGGTACTGGTTCAGTTCTGGTTCTAAACTTTTTAAAACCGGACCGGACCGATTTAATATAATATATATTTTAAATTAATTTTTTTTAATATAATACATAATATAAATTTTTTTTTAATTATATATAATATGTTATACATTAGTATATAATATAAATTAATTACAATTTTTATTTTATGGCCTAATACTAATAGTATAATACTATATTACTATTAGTAATATACTTTAAGTCTATATATAAATTATTATATTAAATAATTACATATGAAATAATGATATACAAATACTATTACAATTTTTTTTTGAGCTAATACTAATAATATTAGTTACAACTATTAATGATATAAAAATATAACAAATTAAACTTATTATAACAAATACTACTATATAATTATTTTAATTATTATAAATAATATTAATATATATTAATAGTCTAATAAACTGATATAGACTAATTTAAAACCGAAAAATCAGACCAAATTGGACCGAAATCGATAAAATCAGTATTATTGGTTTTGGAGGATAACTAGTGCGTAATCAATTTTAAAAAATAGAAAACCGGTAATACCGATTCAATTTTATCTAAAATTAAATCGAACCGAACTAGTTGCACTCCTATTCATGATGGTTGTTGTTACAATAGTGTAAAGCTACAAATGTGGTATTAATCTAACAAAACAATCTTCGTTGCCACTTTCCTTTCACTGTTCTTTTCTAAATCATATCATGAATTAATAAGATCAATTAATAAACATTACATTTTATATTATTAACAAATTTGATACCAATAAGAATATTAATGTTTTTATTAACAACATTACCTGTACTTAAAAAAACTAACAGTTTTATTAATATATAATATAAATTTCCATAAAAATAGGAAAATATATTTTATTAACAATTTAAATAGGTTTACCTATTTATTGAATCACTTAATATGTTTAATATAGTCTTATATAATATTATTTATTATCAAACAACTTGAATAGTTAAGAAACTATTATTTATATTAATCAATGTAAAAGAAACAAAATAAAAAAAATCACATATACATGTCACTGTATGTAATAAAAATAAGAATAGTATTTTTATTAAGTACAGGTATATAATAAAAATTAAAACAATATATATAATAACAAGTAAAAAAAATTATTATATTAAAAAAGAAAACGGAACACAGATTACAAAATTTCTTGAATCCATGAATCCATGACTTTGTCTTAATTTGGTTTGAATTTTTTTTTTTAATTTCTCATTTTATATTTATCATTATTATTATTATTATTATTTTCCCAACTTAGCACACGTGTCATGGCACGTGATTTTTTAAAAAACTTTTTATAAGATGATCCTTTTAAAAAAACTTTAGCTTGATATATATATATATATATATATATATATATATTTATATTTATATCAGAAAATCTTAGTTGTAGCTCCTGTGTGCTACAGCCTGAGGCACATAGATTGCAGCACACAGCACAAGGGTTGTAGACCCTGTTTGAAAAAAAAAAAAAAATAGTTGAGGTGGGCTGTAGCCCAGCACAGCTCTTATATATATATGAAAAAAGTTTGGATTCGGTCGGATCGAACTCCCAAATTTTTCAGCCACTTCTGGTAGCGGTGGGCGAAATGATCCATTTCAGATTTAAGGCCGTTGGAGAAAGCTGGGAGGTCGCCGAGGGTCGAAACTCGACCTAATTTGGTAGGCCGAAACTCCTTATCAAATTATCTTCATTTTATTTTTTATTGTATTTTTTATTATATTTTTATATTTTTATTATATTGTTTATTGTATTTTTTCATTTTATTTTTTATTATATATATTTTTATTTTATTGTATTTTATTATATTTTTTTATTATATTTAATGGGTGGGTCGTATTTGTGTTAGGATTCGGTCGCACTAAACCGAGAGAGAGAGAGAGCGCGCGAGCGGCAGAACGCGGTACGTACGGCACAGATGCTGCATGCATGCAACGTCACATACACGTACGTATCAACTTAACTGTTTCAGGACTAAAAGCCCTCGATTTCCAAAACTGCAAATTCATCCGGAAAACCAATAGTCTAAAAATAAGTGGCGGAGCGGATTTATTTTAGGGCTCCAAGAAAAATTAATATAAAATATATAAAATATTTTTTGTTTTATTTTTATATATTTTTTTATATGGTATAGAATAATTTGATATTAAAATTTATAATAAAAATAAAATACGTTACAACTTATATATTAAAAAAATATTTAATATGTCGAGAACATGTCATCCTAATAAAAAAATATTAAAAATACGTTTGAAAGTATTCAACTTCTTTTTTATTTTTATTTTTATCTATAATAAAAATATATCATCATGTTATTATATCATTTTATTTTATATAAGATGAATTTTATTTTTAAATTAGATTAGATTTTATGGAATGGGTCAAAATAATTTTTAGAGAAGAGACCAATACAAAATAAAAATTAACATTTTTTTATTAAATTAAAAAAAAAACTAACTAATATTATTTTTTTCTTTAAAAAAAATATATAATTTTTTTTTAAAAATGAGTGGGGCCATGGTGTAGGGAGGGCCATAAGCCCGTGCCCCAATGTGGCTCTGCCACTATTAAAAATAGCCCTAAAAAATATTAAAAGAATTCAGATTAAATCCCAATGTGGTGTCAGGCAAAGTGAGCATCATGAACTAGGAACATAAGAGCATTTCTCTTATTTATTGCAGGAGAGAGACTAACTATCAACTTCGCCAAGGAAAACCAATAGTCTAAAAAGAGTGATGAATGATAATAACAATAAAAAAAAAAAAAAAAAGGCTATCATTATTCCTTTTCAGCTTGATTAACAACCGGCATTTATCAGAGCATTTACTTGTACATTTTAGGCATCGAAACTCAACTTTCAATTACAACCAAAATCTCAACTCAATCAGAATGTACGTACCAGAAATTCTCGGAGAGTGAGACTACACTCACATACGGCGGCTCCCGAGTACTCTTATCCTGCCAAGTTGAAATTTTTTTTCTTAATTTTTTGCTTTATCTTTAGGATAATCTTGGGATCCGATCCAATCGAAGCCCGCCTCTTTGCAGCCCGCGCTACAGCTGGAGGTGGTGGGCAACACCGCCCACCTCATCGGGACCGAAGGGAGCCGGCGACCCCACCCCTGCGACGACGAGCCACGGCGACCTCCGGTGTGCGCCCGACGGCCTTAAACCTGAAAATGGATCCTACCCTTCCTCCAGTCCCGATGGGGTAGGCGGTGTCACCCACCGCCCTCAGCGACGATGCGGGCTGGGCTAAGGTCGAAACTCTTTAAAAATTATCTTTATTTTATTTTTTTATTGTATTTTTTCCTATATTTTTATTTTATTTTTTATTGTATTTTTTAAATTTTATTTTATTTTTTTTATTTTTTATAATATTTTTAAATATTTTTATTGTGTTTTTATAATAATCATAAGAGTTTAAGAGTGAAAAAGGGATGGACTGCAAAGACGCTGAGTTGCAGCCCGACCGCACCCAGCGTCTCCCTTATCTCTATATATAGTTCTATCACTTTTAAATATTTAAAAAAAATATAACAATAATAAAACATATATTTTAATCACTATATAAAAAAATTAAAAAATAAAATAAAATCTTATTGTCGGAACGACTGGTAATCCCGTCTGAAAGACTAGGATTCTGATTCCCGAATAATAAATATCAAATCCAATATCATAACGTCGATACTAGGGGTGTTCATCCGAGTTCCGGATTTGGGAATCCGGATCCTGGATTTAAAATTTTCTTCAATCTTTTTAAAAAAAAAATTAAAATATTAAGAAATATATTAAAATTTCAAACCGGGCCGAGTACAACCCGGCCCGGATGAACAGGCCTAGTCGACACGACCAAACACATAATAAAACAAAGACAAATATAAGGCATGCATGCTTAAAAAGTGGAATCACACGTATTAGTACGCCAAAATAATGCATGAGAAGGTCATCGCTCATTATGTCCAGGTCATTAAAAAGGAAATTCACTACAATAAATTTTAATTTTAAGAACGAAATTTGTTAGCGATCACATAAATTTTATCCCAAAAATTGGATGAGTTATAAAATCCATTCGAACGGACAAAAATCCATCCGAACAAGACATTTGGTAACAAAAAAATTCATTCGAACAGATAATTATTTATTCGAACGGAATATATTTGATGGAAAACGTGGCGGCAAAATTGCAAATCCATCTAGACAGAAAGTATACTGTTCGGACAGAAAACAGGTTGGAAATGGTTTTTTTTCTTCATCACCATTTATTTATGTATATATATATTTGTTTTCTATTAATTTTATTTTATCATTTTCAAAATATAAAAAACGTGTTTAGATTACATATTATGATTTATAGAGCATTTGAAATATTTATAAATGCCCAAATTAATTTTATGAAATTACTTTTAAAATGTTATTTATTTTATTATTACGAACAGTAAGTAAAATGAGAAAAATAAAAAAGAAACATTGTTATGAACACCAAAAATAAAAGAAAATACTAATTACATCCCAAAATATATATAATATTGTTCGATATAACACATAAAATAAAATACTAAATAAAAATGCTCATACTGCTTCTGTATCAAATTTATGTTCTCCTACATAGATTTGATCCATGTCTCTACATCATTTATCATCTTCATGATGCAGTCATCAGCCTCTACTACCACGCGAGTCACTACTCTCTCCACTACACGCTCCACCACTGCCTCTAACAGCTTTAATGTAAATCCTACAAGCTGGCTCTGAGTAGGTTGGGTAGTATTACTGCTAGTAGCATCAGTCGACCCTAGAATCCTTACATAGGGGTGCCCCTTACTCTTACTGATAGATATCTTGTTGAGAGCCCCCATCTGAAATTCTCTTTACTCACCCACCCACTTTGTAACTCCAGCTTAGAGTTGGAGGCCAGATATCAATAGTCTAAGTAGTAGACTATCTTCACTCTCATATTGTGACTTCTGTCTAATATGGTAGAAAATATACAGCGCTAGATCAATTGGGTCTCACCTTGCTACCCGCATCAGAAGTTGTGCCTGGTCCATCCTGAAATTTTTCTAGTGCTTTTTCGGGTCCACGTTGTACCTGACTATTAGATTCAGCAATTTGAAAAATGGAGTACAGTCTTTGATGGCTTTCCTGCCATCATATGCATGAGCCTAGGGATGTCGTAGTAGCTCACATACTCGATCTTCTATGAGACCATCATCAGGTACGTACTCCTCATTGCTATCATCAGCGTCTGAGCCAGCAACTAGTTCATCAACAGTCCATGTTGCGAAGGGCGATGAGGATTCAGCCTCCGTGTCTGCCCTAGTAGATCTAGACGCTGCTGCTGCAGAGAGATAAGGATATGTGTCTATCACGCGCGGAATGTCCAAATATTTTGCAATCACCCGAGGAGAAAATGTGATACTGACTCCCCGCCCCATCAGCACGTAGTCATAGATATCTCCAAGTTGCTCTCCCAATACAAGATAGAATTCGCATAACATATCAAGATATGTAATCCCCTCATGCGTGTAAACCGGAGCCCATTCTCACTCTGTGAAGATCTGGTGAATAGTGTGTCCCTCCCACTCTAGCTCTCTGAAGTCATCCAAAGTGATAGGCTGCTCTACTAGAACAGACTTGTAGATGGAAGCAGTGGGAGCACTGGGACCAGTGAGAGGGACAGGAGCGGAGGCAACTGGAGTAGCAGTCACTGCGTAGTAGCACTAATGCCAATGGGTAGAGGTGTGCTGCAACTCACAATTATCTAATTTATCTCACGCTTTCGACTTCTGCCCGCCATTCGTATACTATTCAACAAACAAGTGATAGAAAAAGTTAGACAGGTTTGATGAATTCCAAAATACCTAAATGAAACCAAAACATATATCAAACTGATCTGTTTGGCGCTTACTCGTTTGGACAAAAAATAACTCATTCGAATGAGTTAGATGTCTGTTCAAACATAATAGGATCATCTCCTACATCTCGTTCGGACGTGTGTTATTCCCGTTCGAACGGAAATCCGTGCGAAGAGAAATGGTCGAGTTGACTTGGCTATTAATTTTTTTCTACAAAAATCAAATCTATTCGGACCAAATCAATTTAGTATTACTCCTAAAGGTCCGAAACAATGAATACTAGGAAAAAAAAAATACAAAAACTATGAAAAATGGGTCGGATTCGATTTGAAATCTGACCCCTACAAAAATGGGTGTTCATAACCCATTTTCAACCAATATGAGGAGTTAGATGAACCATACCTTATATATTTCACTGTAGATGATGATTTTGGGAAGTTCTAGTGTGATTCTTGTTTGAATAGGACTAACTTTTGGAATCTATTGTTTGTTGAAAAAATGAGGTGTTTGACGAGGGCTGAGTTAATATACCCCGACAATCGTTCGAATGAGCAAATTGCCGTTCAAACAAGTTTTGAGCGTTCGAACAGAGTTTATAAACGTCTGAACGGTCAAGGTATTTATTCGAACGGAAATAAGAGAGTTTGAGATTTAAGTAATCCACTATCAGTTCGGCTAGTTATAACAATATTACTATGTATCATACGATACTAATAGTATTATAAAGTATTTAATAAAAAAAATACTAAAATTAGTCTTTATAATATACATGCACTATACATAACACGAAGATAATAATGTTATATATAATAAGTATATATCAAGTACTTCAACTTCATATATATCAAGTACTTTGTATATACTAATATATATTAGCTATAATATAGGTATTATATTATTTATACGTAGTACTTAGTTTATAATAACTAGGTACATGTTATTTAGATTACTTAGTATATAATTAGTAGTGTCATCATTTGTTCAATACATATAACTTATAATATATATTATTTAGAATAGTATTAGTAATGCCATTGTATATACATATACAATAATAATTAAACATTACTTAGGATATTAGTATTATAATACTAGTGTAATTCTATAAGATGATATAACAATAAGATAATATATTATATTACGTAATACAAGCCTATTACAATAATGATATAATATTTTTTTGTATTATTTAGTATATTAATATAAAGTACCTATTCGAATCGTAATTTACTATTATTCGAACATACTTTTATCTCGTAATTTGTGTCAATAATTTGAAGAATAGTTTTCATGCTAAATACTGAGAACTGTTATACGTCTTAACGGCCTCACATTCGTTCGAACGATAAATATTCAGAATATGCTTAGAATAAAGCGTTTTAACGAGAAAATAGTTCATTCGGAAGCAAAAAGTTGAAATTCCTCGCGAGAAAACAAAGTGGCAATTTGAAATTTTTGCGTTCGGATGGATAAATTCTACGTCCGAACGCAACTTCAATGATTTAAACACCCAACTTTTCAATTCATTTTCACTCGGAATTGAACTATTTTTTAAAGAGGGAGACTGAGAGAGAGGTAGAGAATGATTGTATACTGTAGGAGGATTCTTGAGTGTAAGAGACTTGATATTTTTTAGAGGGAATAAGTAAATTTCATTTCTCAATAATTTCTTTTTGTGTATTTATCACGACTAGCATATTTACAGAATTGTAAGAGAATGCTGTCGAAATTTTACTGACATTAGAGTTTTAGACAAAGTATATATACGATATAGATGATAGTCTTTCGAATGGGATAAGACTAACTACCTTATCAAAATAGTGCTATGAGGATATCAATTACAATATTATTGATAATGTTTATGAAATGATTTAGATTTTTTTAATAGATAGTGGTCAGGTAACAAAAATACAATAAACAAAAGTTGGATGTTATTGGGAGATAGACTTGGGCGAGACTATAAGGAGTATGTAGGGGAGGTGAAATTTTTCATAAAATTTGCGAAAGATAGTGCTAACAGTTGAGGTTTTATAAGATGTCCGTACAAGAAGTGCAAGAACTTGAGTTATTTAAACATAGTAGTAGTGGAATCCCATTTGTTCGTTTATGGGATAGATCCTAAATACTCGCATTGGGTTCTACATGACGAACCATTTCCTACAAGAGTTAGATTTGAGAGTTATTTCAATCTGATAAAGGAAACTGGTGCCGAGATCGATATCGACGATACAAATATGGTCATTTTGGATGAGAGTGATGATAATGGAGAGGATATAACTGAGATGTTAGGCGATATTAGCCCAGGCATCTTTGGGGTTCAAGATGGAGAAGGAACATCTTCACAATCTTTTGAGGGAAACGAGAATTTCGCAAGACTGTGGGAGAATGCACAATGACAACTATACGAAGGGTGTACCCGTAATAGCAAGTTGTCATTTACGGTGAAGTTGCTACATATCAAATCAATATGCCGAATTTTTGCAAAGACCATTGACATACTACTTGAGTTATTTAAAGAGGTTCTATCTCAAGATAACGTAGTGCCTCATAACTTTTATGAGGCGAAAAAATTGAAGCAGAGATTGAGATTTGATTACAATATTATCCATACTTGTAAGAATAATTGTGTACTTTTTTGGAAGTAATATGCAGAATTTGGTTCATATCTAGTGTGTCACGAGTCAAAATGGACATCAGATAAGCGTAATAAACCGAATAAAGTGTTGAGACATTTTTCGTTGATCCCTCGACTTCAACGGTTGTTTACTTCTCAAGTGACTGCGAAGGATATGACTTGGTATAATGCAGAAAAAATTCGAAATGATCAATTACTCTTGCATTCGGCAGATTCTTTACAATGAAAGAAGTTTGATGGGGAGTATCCATGGTTTGTCGAAGAGCCTCGAAACGTACGCCATGGGTTAACAACTGATGGTTTTAATTCATTTGGCAATATGAGCAATTATCATAGTACGTGGCTTGTAATATTAATGTGTTATAATTTGTCACCTTAGAAGTGTATGAAGGACTCTTATTTCATGACGGCTTTATTGATCCCAGGGCCGAGGTCACTAGGAAACGACATAAATGTATATTTACAATCATTAATAGCAGAGTTGAAATAGTTGTGGGAACTAGGTGTGAGTACGTATGATGCGGCCTTGTCATGAAAATTCAGGATTCATGTCGCAGTCTTATGGATAATAAATAATTTTTCAACATACGGGAACTTATCTAGATGGAGTACAAAAAGTAAATTGGCTTGTCCTATTTGCAATAAAGATACACAGTTTCAGTGGTTAACAAATGGAATAAAATTATGTTTCATAAGCCACCGTCGATATTTACCTAATAATCATAGATGACGTTCGAACAAGACAATATTTAATGGAAAGACTGAGCGAAGATCATCACTGCCAACACTGTCTAGCGATGATTTCCTTGTACAACTACTTGAGATTCTAGAAAATAGATTTGGGAGGGACGCACAAGCGCGAAAGAGGAAACGAGATGCAGTGGGATTCAATTGGACCAAAAAAAAAAATATTTTGTTTGAATTGCCATACTAGTCTACATTGACACTTCACCATAATTTAGATGTCATGTACATTGGAAAAAAATATATGTGAAAATATTTTGAGTACTCTTATGTCAATAGAAGGGAAAACAAAAGATAAAGTTAACTCCCGTAAAGATTTAAAGAAATTGGGAATAAGACTAGAGTTACATTTACAAGATAATGGGTCTCGAGCCATCATGCATCTTGGATGGTATACATTATCAAGTGATAAGAAAATGAAATTTTATAACTGGTTATTGACAATCATATTACCTAATGGGTATACTTCGAACATGTCAAGATGCATGCAAACACATGACTAAAAGATAACTGGTCTTAAAAGTCACGACTGTCATGTACTTTTACAACGTTTGTTGGCAGTTGGTGTGCTTGGAAAGCTTACTTAAGATGTTCGTACAACTCTCACAGAGTTAGGGGCATTTTTCATAGGCATTTGTAATAGGACGTTACAAGTTGATACATTATTAAAAATGGAGACCGAGATCATAGTGATATTGTGCAAACTAAAGGGTTTGTATCCGTTTTCTTTCTTTGATGTAATGGTTCATTTAGCTGTTCACGTACCTCATGAGGCTTTAGTTGCTGGCCCGATTCAATATAGATAGATGTATCTAATTGAGTGATTTTTAAGAAAGTTTAAGCGAAGTGTGAAAAATAAGACTCATTCAGAAGGTTCGATTGCAGAGTCCTACATTGATAATGAATGTCATACTTTTTGTTCAATGTATTTTCGGGGGATTGATATCAGATTTACGAGACCGGATCGAAATTATGAAAGTAAACAAATGAGTGTCTCATCACCATTTTCTATATTTTCACAAACTGTACGTCTAATGGGCGCATAGGGGGTTACGACTTGTGTGGACGAGATTTTTACAGAGCTCGATGGTATGTCCTGAATAACTGTGCAAAAATTGAGCACTACTTGAGTGTAATAATGACTTTACGTATAACTGAAATAATTGAGGTTAGTATTTTCGTATAAATTAATATTTCATATGAAAACGTGCAACGAACATTTACAACTACTTAACTTTGGTGGTGTAGCTGATGTACAAAAGAAACATGAAAAGGAATTCGCCTCGTGGTTTGAATAAAATGTATTTTGGCTTAATGAATAAAATTATGAATGCATGATGGTACCAAAATTTAAGAGGTAAAGGCAACCAAACCATGATTTTGTACGGTTCATAGAGGTTTCCTCAAGAAAAAATGAATTACGAGAACACCATGATCAAGGTCCACCTCCAAAAAAAAAAAATCCATCCCAATCCCATTCGCTACAAATTCGTTGTCAGTTCCACTTGAAAAGCCTAAAATCGAACTCGAAATGTTTCAATTTTTTTTTTCTTTTGAAAGTATAGAATTTGGAAATGGATAATGTAAAGCTATAACATATTTGTGATTGCCATTTTGGCAGCCGAAGCCTGGGATCAATGGGTCGTATCCGGTGGAGAAAGCCAAAGCTATTAGTGGAGAAAGATCGTAAAGAAGAAAGTAATTTTTCAAGATAATATGATTTGAAGCGATTTTTTTCCAATTGGTGCCGTTTCCCATATTAAAATGGTAGCTACTTTCTAGACAAACTTTTGTATTTCATCTACTTTCCAAAACTCTATAGTTTTGTGATATTATTGTTATCACTATTATTATTATTATTTTATTCTAGGTGATTTGACATATTTGCTTACAGAAAATGATATATGTACACGCCATTGTGTACACTTGTGTACACGTTGGCTGACATGGACATATTAATAAAACGGTGGGTTTTCTGCACTTGGCTCTCTCTTCCTCTATTTCAATTTTGCTCCTTCTTCTTCTTTGCATTTTCTTCTTCTTTGAAACCCTAGAGGAAACGGCATCCCAACTCACGCAACAGTTTTTTTCTTCTCCATTCTTCTTCTCATTTGAAAATCCTAGAAGTCTGGCATCCCAACTCGCGCTGTCGTCGTGTTCTTTTTATTCTCTCTGCTCTCTCCCATCCCTTTACAAAATCGTTTGTGCTTTCTCTGCACTTACTCCCTCTATCGAAGAATTTCCACCACTGTATTCCTCTGCATAACCCCTCCCTCTACCAAATCTCTGACGAGGGTTTGGCTGGAGACTTACAACTCCACCAATTTCAAGCCAAAAAATAGGACATCAATCGGTGGAAGAAATGAAAAGAAAAATAAATAATACAAGGAGCAATCGGTTAGAACGAGATTTCTACTTGAGAGAATGAAAAATATCCCGATATGAAAGGAGTTTCAACAAGTAAAATGATTTCTAAAAGCTGAGCAACTTTTTCCAGTTTTTAGCTCTATAGTTTGTTTTCTCTTATTTTGATTTGTTGTCTCTGAATTCTTGGTGGCTCGTCTTCTCCATATTGTATTTTTTTAGTTTAGAAAGTTGTTATAGCCATTACTTCATCAAGCAAACAGGTCATTTAATTTTCTTTAGTTAATGTGTGAGAGGCGGTGTGAACTGGATAAGTTAAATTGTCATGCAATTTAAAAATGGAAAGAAACCGACAAAAGCGATGGAAGAGAACAAGAAAACAAGTTGCAGAGAGAGAGAGAGAGAATTGAAAATAGAAGATAAAAGGAGTCAAATTTCTTTTATCGGCACTGAAAAGTGAAAAAGATACCGAAAACGTAAAAACAAAACTCCATTGGAGAAAATGAGAAAATTTGGGAATAGGGTGATTTGGGGAGAAAGTGCAGGTGAGTTACTGTAGTAAAAAAAATCACATCATCTATGTGTAGGCGAGTGTTTTTTTTCAATAATACACTGACATGACAGTGTGTACGCACCATATACATAAAGGCGTGTGTATCTAACACCCCTGGAGCACGACAGGACTATAAAGAAGCCCCACAAATAATATGTGCAACAATCATTGATGTCATAAAAAGAAACTGAAAACAGTAATTTCCTTCCTGTGAAAAAAGAAATCACGTGCTCAGGTTGTTTCCCATTGCATTGAAAATCACGAACAAAAATGAGGAGAGAAATTGAAACACAAATAAAAAGGAAAAGCAGAGGGGCAATAATCCAAGAAATTAAAATGGAAGAGATGACTTCAAAAAGTCGATAAAAGAACCATCAAGTGTCACTCAAAAGGTGGTCTCCTCAGTGGAGGTGGACCAGGTGGTAGATCTTATAGGCAGTAGGAGGCTCCCAGACATGTGCGTGGAATTGGATGATCGGTGGCAATAATAGATCTGATCTCTTATCCTAAGGAAAAACTCCTCTAAAATTAATATTATCATTTTTACTTAAAATTAAACCAGTTACGTTGGGCGTGTGGGCTGTGGCCATTTATTTTGTTTATAGATAGTGTTGATGTTATTGTTAATTTGGGCCATGGCCCAAATATAGATGTTAGAATTATAGTAGCCGTTTTTATTTTACCGTTGGGTTAGGATTGAGCCATTAGTTAGTAAGAGCATGTGAGTATTTGTAGTGGTGATGAATTCACTCGGAGCCTAATTTCGAGAAAGAAATGACTTTACTGTAACTCAATAGTGAAGTCATAGAATTTTGACTGCTCCAATACAGATGAATTTTGAACTAATTAGCTCAAATTTGACTACACAATAGCATTTGGCCTACAAATCAAACTTAACATCCAACGACCAAATTTGACGACTTTCAATGCTAAAGGAAGAAACTAGGTTTCAAACTGTCCAGTAAACAATACAGAAGCATATAATACAAACGTCTAAAAAGATGCCCAAAAGAACCTACAGTTTCATCCTACCCTACAATGGTATTGTTTGCAGTTTTTGTTCATTTTCCCATTTCCTACTACCTAACCCTCTTGTCAGATCAATATTAACCTCAAATTTACTACAATGGGGTATTCATCATGTTTCATTTCCGGAACAGGCTTAGTTGATGAATTGCCGGGGCCAGCTGCCACAGTTGCCGAGTCCCCATTCTCATCCAAGACCATATTCAAATCAAAATTTCGAATCGTTGCTTCTTCACCTTTACCAGCTAGAATTTGTTCCTTTGGGTCCCCAGTTTCAGCCCCATTATTGAGCCTCTCAAGCCCTTGATTGTGCTTGGAAATTTCGGGATCATCTTCAAACTTCTCAGTGTGTGCTGCCACAGTTGCCGAGTCCCCATTCTCATCCAAGACCATATTCAAATCAAAACTTCTCAGTGTGTTCGACTACCCCGCCCACAACCTCTATCTCTGGCCCAACCCCTTCCTCTGCCACTGCTGGTTGGATGGCCAGCCTCCTGCTGCAAGAGAGGAAATAACTCGTCAAAAAATCTTCTATATCAAAACAGAAGCTGATTACATGATGCTTGCTGATTAGATATTGTCTTGAAAGGAATCTTCCGAGTTACATGCATGGGTATTCTGTTACATTACATATCAAAACAAATTTAAAAAGACTCATCTAGTCATATCGTTTGTATACCAATTCAAATTTCCAAGACATTCATGCCAAAGCCACTTCTGAAGTTTAGGTGGAAAAATATATATATCTATATATATATATTCTATAACATCAAACATCCAATTTGAAACTCACCTGAACAGCTTAACAAGTAAGTCATGCGTGATAGCGCGACAAAGATAGCGTGACAAATAAGTCATGTTAAATATTTTCTTTGATAAGCAAAAATATTATATATATATATATATCAATAAGTGGGGAGAGAGAGAGAGAGAGAGAGAGTGAATCTATATCTGAACGTGCATGTCATACTTGTGCATATGTGGGGGAGAGAGAGAGAGAGTTAACATATCTAAAACTATTTTCTCTGTAGGTATTTGGAACAGTATAAACAACCATATCATTCTAAATACAACTTACAAAAGGCCTGTCTCAAATAATGACAAGTGAAAGAGCATAGAGATGCACGAAAATGACTCATCTAAACAAAATCTCTTCAAATCTGGCAAATCTAACCCGAACAACACGAAAAATAAACCGACAAAAGAAAAGCACACAGATTTGAACAAGATCTGTTCAAAAAAAAAAAAAAAACACTATCATGATATTCTTTCGATGTAGGCCCCAAAAATAAACTGATCTTTGCTGCCACTTTCCTTTTCTAAATCATATCATGAATTAATAAGATCAATTAATAAATATTAAATTTGATACTAATAAGAATATTAATGTTTTTATTAACAGCACTACCTGTACTTAAAACAACAAACAGTTTTGTTAATATATAATATAAATTTCCATAAAAATAAGAAAATATATTTTATTAACAATTTAAATAGGTTTACCTATTTATTAAATCACTTAATAGGTTTAATATAGTCTTATATAATATTATTTATTATCAAACAACTTGAATAGTTAAGAAACTATTATTTATATTAATCAATATACATTTCACTGTATGTAATAAAAATAAGAATAGTATTTTTATTAAGTACAGGTATATAATAAAAATTAAAACGATATATATAATAACAAGTAAAAAAAATATTATTATATTAAAAAAGAAAATCGAACACAGAGTACAAAATTTCTTGAATCCATAAATCCATGACTACTTTGTCTTAATTTAATTTGAATTTTTTTCTTAATTTCTCATTTTATATTTATCATTAATTTTTTTTTCACAACTGAGCACACGTGGCATGGCTCGTGACTTTTTTTTTAAGTTTTTTTAAGATGGGATCCTTTTTAAAATTAGATAAACGTATTTTATACATTATTTTTAATTTCTTTTTATGTATATAAATATATATACTTTTAAATTTAATTTTAAACAATCTAATAAAAATCCTATAACATCCTACCATCCTCACTTCCCCGTGCCCTCTTCCGGCCCTTTATGTCTCTTCATCCACATTCCACGGATGAATTTGCAGCCTTACAATCGACATTTATCAGAGCGAATTCGTAAGACTAGGATTCTGAAATCTAAATCCCGAATAATAAAATATCTTTTCCAAATATCTTAAGAGCAGTAGTGATAGGTTATCATAACTTTATCACTTATTTATTATTCATAATGAAATTATTATTTTTTATATTTTTTTATATATATTTTTAACATTCTTAATAATTAAGAAAAAATTTTAAAAATATATAATTTTATTAATAATTCATTTCTTAATTATTAAATAAAAAATAAATAAATGAAATAAATAATAAATAAATAATAAAAAATGATAAATAAAATATAATCCTATCATTTTTCATATCGTAATGTCGACATGAGGAAACAAAGAAAACACATTACAAAACAAAGACAAAACAAAAGCTAGGCATGCAATGGAAGCTTTTAAAAAGTGGAAACACACATATTACCACGCCAAAATAATGCATGAGAAGGTAATCGTTCATCATGAGCAGGGGTCCAGGTGATCATTAAACAATGACTCTTATATGTTTCCAAAAAGAAAAAAATGTATTTTTTTTTTATAGGAAAAAAACTTCATAATTGCAGAGAGGCATATAATACGTCAATTTGGATTAGACAATATGTTGCTATAAGCCTTCATAAGTCTTCTAATTAATTTGAATCACTAAATTAGTTTTTATAGCTGCAAATAATGAGATTCTATTCCATTCATGACCTCCTCAACCATATATATAAAATATAATCATTCTCGATGATATATATATATATAAAGTTAAGGATGACAATATTGAGACAAAATTCTAGCCCTCTCAGTAAAGCCACTACCTCAGTATTTTCTGGTTCTTGAGCTTCACGTCAACTCTTCTAACTGCCATATATAATGACATCTCCAGCAGAATCTCTTAAAGTTTTTATCTGCATTAAACGTAAGAGTATTTATATTGGCTTCCCCATCCCATCCCATCCCACACCCTATAATTTAAGTAAAAGTTATATTTTTTAATATTTTTCTTTAAATTTTACTTCTCTTTCAAAATTCTTCTACATTTCATTCTCTATACTTTTTTTATTTTATTAAAATTAATTTTACTATTCTTTCTTTATTATTTTTTTTCTCTTACTTCTATTTTTTTTCGTAACTATTAACTCATTTGTATTTTTCCTATTTTTAGTATTTTCAACTTTAATTGAACTCCAAAAATTTAATATAATTGTTTATCACGATACCTGATTAGTTAAGAATTTAACTTGATTACCAAATAATCATTTTCTCTAACGGATTTTTTTTTTTTTTTTTCTGACAGAGGAAATAAAATCACAAAAACTATAAATACATTGAAATAAAATAAAAATCTAAAAAAATAATAAGTGCATTCGAGACCTTGCAATGGTCTAAATTTTACAAATTACATAATAATTACAATTAATTATGACATCGAAATATAAATAGGAAAAGTATATTTCTCCGATTACTTGTTGCGGAGGCAAACGTATGTGATATGAATTTGAAAGCAAATTAAAATGGCAATACTAGATTTGCTAGAGAAATTTAAACTGAATGTTTGTAGCAAATTAAATCTTGTCATGTCAATTAATGAATTATTTGCACACGGCTTCCAACTAAAACAACTCTAAAAAAACTTTTTTTTCTTCCTTAAAATAGTAATAGATGCAGTTTTGGGATCAATTATTAAAAATTTTTTTTTTTATAAGAATTTTAGATTTATCTACTTCTTAAAGGGAGTGGCGTCTATGATTGCAAAATACATTTCATTTAAATAAAAGGAATACATGATCAAGTCGAGTATAGTGCCGCATTAATTGCCGAAGCTGAGCGGTATGTCTGCATTAATTACCGCCCAAGAATCCAAGTCTTGGCAGTCAGCGATTAGGGGGAAGGAGCCAGGCTATCATTGGCTGAGTGACGATCGAACAGTGTCACCAAATGTCACCAACCATCCCCATCCACAGGTTTGATGTAAGCACGCCTATAAATAACACCCAACTTATTTGAAATCAGGTTACGTTCTACACTCTCTCGCTTTCCATACTACTCTAGACTTTCATCCCAGAACTGATTTTGCCATCGAAGCGGTTCCAGACCCCGACCCCACCTTCTCTTCTTACATGTAGGTTCGAGTCGATTGAATCACCGTGGAGGGATGAGCGGCAAAATACATCCTCAACAATATCTTTGAGGAGTGTTTGTATTTTTATCAATTTATTGTGTAGGGGCTTAGGAGGGAGGGAAGACTTGGGGTGAAAAAAAAAAAGAAACCCAGTAAATCTGTAAATCAGACTGGACTGAGATTTGTACCAAGTTTAATTCAGTCCAATTCTAGTTTCATGATATCGACATAATATAGATTTGTTTACAAAACATATTTCCTAAAAAATCTAGACATAATATATAGTCTTGTTTATTAATGAAAGATTTAAAAATTCCTTTGACTTATTCCAGTTTTGCAAATAATGTAGTTAGCATATTTGAAGTTCTAGAAAGACATTCTAATAAAGCTTTGTTGATTATTTGTGAATATAATATGGGTTTGATAAGTGAATAGTAACTCTAATTTTGAAAATTCCTTTAGAGTTACTTTAGCTCAAAGTTCTGTATAAATCTAAAATATAGCTAAGTTTTGTACAAATGACCTGCATTTGACCATAAATTGGTATCGGATCGAACTAAATTAATTTGGTACCAAACCATGCTCATTGGTTTGGTCTAGTCTGATGCGGTTTACCGATTCACTGGTTTTCTTTTTCCCTCATATTCTTTTCTCCCTTAGTTGTCAAAAAAACGAGATGAAAGAACCGAATCTTGTCATAAATACACACCTCCAAATCTACAATTATGCATTGAGTTAACCGTAAATTACCATCTTCCTACTGATCTGTACTATCCTTGAATAAGAAAGGTGACTCACTTTCAGTACTTAATCGGGAGAACAGTAAACAAAAGAATTATTATTAATTAAATTTGATCATAAGTGGTACCCAACAACAAGGGTTGCAATATAACCCGATTCAAAACAAGAGCTTTTTCCAATATATTACAAATATCAAATTAGTCACAAATATTTAAGCTAGACTTCAACTCAAAATAATTTCAAACCAAATTTCCAACTCAATAAGACAACATTGCTACAATACTACAATACCCAAATTATGCTATTATTCCATAACAATTATTAAAGCCCATCACCTAGTCTATCATAGAAATCATGAGACTAACTTGAGAGAAAACAGAAAATAATATTAGAATTATGAATCCAACCATAATAATCAAACCAAACAAGGGTGACTTGTCTATACAACATAGATGATTTAAGCTTTTACGTACTATTTTAATTATGCAAAATATTCACACCATGAACATATATAGAGAATATTATTGGACTTCTTTCAGATCTAACATCCATCAATTTAATTTTTCTTCATTTCTGCTGTTGAAATGGGAACAAATTTGAATGCAAAATAATCACTCACCGGATTCACATGAGGGACAATATATGTGATCAGCTAGCAGTGCTACTTTCCCACCACTACCAGAAAAATGAGCTTTCATGACGAATTATTTGTTGTGAAAATGATTATTTGTTACAAAAATTGATAGGAAATAACCATTTTGGCAGGATATAGTTGGCCACAAATAACCAATTTTTTTGTAATACATGCACAAGCTAGACATCTCTCCAACAAAAGCATAAAAGCATTAATATTAGAAACTTATATAGGATCTTGATCATCTTAATTTATGATCAGTTTGCATATTGCTACTTCATGCAAAATGAAGGAAAATGAAAATGAAAATGAAAATTATAATTTATAAAAGAGTATTAAAAAATCATGATCTTTTACGTACGCGTTATCATGATGATCATCTGATATCCCCGTGCCCTCTTTCGGCCCATCCACATTCCACTCTTATCTCTTTCATTCAAAGATTTGATTTCACCCCACCCTCTTATTAATGATTTGATATCTCTCTCTGTGGACCATTATTTTGCAATAGAAAAGGCAGACACGTTGATTAGAAAGACATGTTAGAAGGATGGACTCGCGACTCAGGATCATGCCCGTCTGATAATTCACATAATTGCTTGAGAGAAGTAGAAATTAGAGAAAGATCATGTCATTATATTTTGCAATACTCAAAGAGAAAGATAATTCACTCCCCACTACGCCACTGCTCATATTTAATATATAATTATATATTTAATATATAATTAACTAGTTTTTTAAAAAATTTCAATTATATTATTGACTATTTTTTAAAAAATATAAATTCAAATCTAGTTCAATTATTAGTCAATAATATAATTGAAATTTTTTAAATAATACTTAACACATTAATAATAACAGCAATCTGAATTCTCAATACACAAAATCATTTAAAAAAAATAGTTTAATTGTTGAGTACATGCCACTCTGTTGATAAAAGATTAACCTGAATCCTCAACACACAAAGTCATCCAAAAATGAGTATAATTGTTAAGTACACCACACACTAATAATGGTAGTTAATACCACTCCAAAAACTCCACCGCTCATAACAAAATGTTCGGCATGTATGGAGCATTATTCTTTAAAGACTCATCATATTTTTATTTTTTATTTATTTTATTTTATTTATTTAATTTTTGTGTTTTTTTATTTTTATTTTTCTTTTGTGTGTCCAGGCCGCCACAAAGGCATGAATATAGTCTCTCCGTTTCTTCATTCTTCATAATTTTTTTACGTTTGCTTTTATTATTTTACTTTTCCGTTTCTTCTTACTTTGTTTTACATTTTGGTTTGGTTTTAACTCGTCAGCCACGTGCAGTTTGTTTTTAGTACGTTATATTTAAGTACAAAAAGTATTTGTCTCGCTCTTCTATCAATCACGAATAATGATAGCATTCACTACTACAAGAAAACATGAGCTTTACACACCTCATTATCCTACCATCATTATAGACAATCAGTGCTGGTTGTTCCTACCATCATTGTCTATCGCGACAACAATCAGTGCGGAACCTCCAAGGAGATAAAGGAAGTCTATAAGAAAACAGGCAAAAAGGAGAATTCAAGTCATGGTTGTGCAGAGAAGCAATGCGCTACTCTCTGTGAAGGTATATTTTCATATATACGAAACAGTACTATAAAAAAGAATGTTTATATATAGCTTGCTCTGTGTAGCCGCACCGTAAAATGACTAATTGTATAAATCTAGAACAAAACAAAATAGCGAAACAGAAAGCAGAGAGATAGCTCTGCTGTTAACGGTATGTAGGATCATGATGTAAAGGTGCTTCACGGCTTGTAGCATTGCTTGATGTCAAGGCAGGTTGTACACGACTTGTAGTAGAACAATTAGCATCCATACGACCTGCAGCTTCACTAGGAGTCTCCAATACATCCATACGAACTGCAGCTTCACTAGGAGACTCTAATAAAGTCAGCAAATTCTTTTAACAATATTAATGCATCCACCCCAGGATAAGAAAGGAGAAATAAGAGCAATTCTTAACCTCTGCAACTTGGCTTCGGACAACGAATATCTAGGACAAGAAGGCAGCTTAAATTGTACTGGATATTGAGAATTTTAATTTATTACATAATAAATAAATAGAAGGTTGAGAAACCCAATATTTCTGATCTTTGGATGCTTGAAATGAAACCAAGAATGAGGTTAACTAACAAACCTGAGCCGTGCCAAGAATATATATAGCTAGCTCAGATCGTAAGCAACTTAAGACACTTATCCTCTCAGATATCATGTATGTGAGATGCTGCAAAGCAACTTAATTAAGACTCTTATCCTCTCAGATACATATATAGAAGAAGAACCCTCGGCAACACATAATACACACGTATCAACTTATAAATTAACTATTCCATGAATATATAAAAGCCTGCGGTGGCCTTCTGATGATCTCAAACATCATAAACTGCAAATTCTTCTGAATGTTATGCATGCAAACTGCATGGCGCTCTAATTAATTAATATCTTCCAAATCATCATGAACTCTAGCAGCTAGACGGCTTCTTCAAAACCCTGGTCATGTGCAGATCCTCAAACTAATTAATTTTTATCAATCGTAGCATGCATGCATGCTTTGGAAGAAACCTAGTCTCCCTTATATCTTTACAAAACGTACTGGTATGCTTGGCAAGTGTTGGAAATAAGTTTTGATCCTCTAGAATTCTATTTAAATCAATACAAGGCCAAGACAAAGGTCACGCTATTTGCTTTACATATATCACCGGTTTTGAGATTTGAGAAATCAATAGGCCACCGGTTACACCCTAATTAAATCGGTACTTTTAGTTAGTTTTATCAGTTTAATTCGTTCCCATTTGATCCGGTTGATATAGTATTACTATAACTTACAAATACAAGAGACTACAATATATATATATATAATATTGTTAATATATGTATTATATGATATAGTGATAATATATAGTTATTTATATTGGATTTTATAACATCCCAACTATTTTTTTTTTCAAAAAAAAAAAAAAAGACACATAGAAACATTGATCAGTACAACAGTCGAAGTGATCATTCTTAACCATCAGTTTATATATTGCATACAACCACTACTCAAAATGTCATGAACAATACAATTATTAATTAATTAAACCTGACCTAGAATGAACACTTATATAAAGCAATTCAATGTAAAAGAAAATTTAAAATAAGAACTTAAAGCTGGCAGTGTACATAGAGAGAACTAGTATATGTTGAACCCGATTAAGTAGAGTTTTTCATGATTACCCCAGAAAAAAAGATAAACCGCCAACTCCGAAATAATTTTCATCCACTTTCTCGGCAACCAGACGAGATATATGCAAAAAATAAATATAAAACAAGTAGGAACAATAATGAAGAGGCAGCGTACATATAAGAGTACTCTAGAGAGTCAGAAGGCCGCAACGAGCAGCGTTTTGAAGTCTTCGATTCATCGTTCTCCACAGGTACGTACGACTCCATGCAGAGCGTTGGTAACTTCGCCGCTTTAAATATGATCTTTCCTAAAAAGATTGAAAAGAAATGATTTATTGGTTCAGTTTCTATGATTAAAAGAAAAAAGAAGAAAATGCAACCCGATATCAAAATCAGTCTCAAAGCTCAAAAACTCACATGAATGTTAGTAATTTTAGAACTGCGTTTGGGTTCTTCGATTCATTGTTCTCCACAGGTACAACCTCCGGCCATGAGCTCAGGTAACTTCGCCGCTTTCAATCACCGCGCTCAAGGAAGAAGAGAGAAGACCCACCGAATCAATGATCTGACCTATATATGTGTTTATAGATCCGTGCGTCCGTACCAAAAACTAAAAAGCCTTTTGTTTAAAAACTCTCACAGATATAAATGTGTGTGTGTGTGTGTGTTTATAGATCGAAACTCATACAGATATCTTGAATCTAAAGCACTTCAAAACAGAAATTAAGTTGATTTGTATTAAATGAACCCCATACATAAGTAAACTGGAGAGGATCCAAAGTTGGAAAGCATCTAACTGAATCTGAACGCCCAAAAACGTACATATATACATCATTAATTATTATAACTTGTTCTAATTTAGAAAACCATCCATCCTCATAACCTCATTACATTAACCCCCAAAAGCTAAGATATTATGGCAGGGTTTAATTTAGATATTTCTTACATGCAAATTAAAACCTATACCGATCGACACTACAAGCTGAAACACTCTTTACAAGTACTCATCCTTACAAAAGGATCAGCAACGCGTTTGTTTAAGTTCTTTCCTAAGCATTATTAATGTTCCGGCCTTCAACTTCAGTCATGAGTTGAATCTCAACTTGAGGTAGGATTAATGTTTCTAGTGATTCTTCTTGGGGCTGGATATTGCAGAAGAAAGTGGCTCTGAAAGTTTGACAAAGCCAGTACACAAAGCTCTTAAGCTGATTAAAAATGTACTCAGAACAAGGAGATAAGATCAAGAGCATCAAATAGGCAAACCAGAAGAGTGAAAGTGGCAAGATGAGTGAGGCCAGCAGTAAAATAGTCAACAGACCCGATACATCTCCTGTCCGCAACCTGAGTCGCTCCACCGTCAGATCAAACTTTACCGAGATGGAAAGGCAGAGGAGGCTGACAACGACGATGATCAGAAGTGTAAGAAGAAACATGGGAAGGCCAAGGAATTCAATTTGGAAGTTGCCATTTTGAGGCGGCCAAGAGGCGCTGTATAATTGGGATATTAAAAACCTAAGGGCGAGGCCTATGGATGGCAGGAATAGAAATCTCAAGTCCACAGAAAGCTGCATTCTTTCAAGAAACCCTTGCGCTATTTTGATGTAGCAGAAATGGAGATCAGAGGACTGTACATATATAGAGATCATGAGTACGATAGAAATGATTATGTATCTAACGAGAATTTGATTACCATCTTACCAAGTGTATATTAATTATTAATATATATAATTGGTAAGATGGTAAAATATGATAAGATAAATAAATTAAAATATAATAAATATTCAATTATTATTATTTTATTATTGTTTTAAAAATATATATAATTTAATGTGAAGCTTAGATGTGAATGGAATAGACAAATTAAAGCATTTTCTTCTCATAAAAAGCTAAAACTTGGGGTTAGCTTTGGCTAATCCAGATTGCTGATCTTAATATATAATTAGCAGGCACTCGTACTGGCTGGGAATCTAGAAATTATAAATGACTAAAATGAATTAAAAGGGCTGGCATCGGCTGAAGCTCAGTCATATATATATATATATATATATATATATATATATATATATATATATATATAATTTGATATTTTATTAATTTTTCTCCTGGCACAAAGAATTTTATTTCCTCTTTACATTTTCTCTTCCATTATGAGAAATCAGTATTAATAAGATCATCATGAGTATATACAATTATGAGATGATAACGCGTTTGATTATAGGCAATTAATGAGAATTATAATAGATTACTCTTTATGACTTGCACATACGTACAATCGGAATTAAGGCGTGCGCAACGGATGCCACTAAACAGTAAATGGCGGGTCCCGAATGGAATCCCGCCTAGGAGCATCTTTGTCGGAAACAACTTGCACTTTTGTTGGACGTACCACTTATTAAATTTGATCATAAAGTAGAAGTGGTACCCTAGGGATGATGCATGCAATCTAACCAAATTTAAATCAAAGAGCCTTTTCCAATATATTACAAATATAGCGATGCTACGCGATGTCGAATGAGATTAAAAAAAAATCATTTTTTTTTTCTTTATATATATATTTTTATCACTTTTAGACATTTAAAAAAATAAAAATAAAAATAAAAATCACAATATTAATAAAATACATATTTTTAATCATTATATAAAAAATATTAAAAAAAATTAACCCTTACAATCGGGAATCCCAGTCCCGTTTGTAAGAGTAACATTTCTCTTACAAATATCAAATTAGTCACAAATATTTAAGCTGGACTAGTACTTGATCAATAAGACAACATTACTACAATAGTCAAATTATGCTATTATTCCATCACAATTATTAAAGCCCATCACCCGGCCCTGTCTATCGTAGAAATCATGAGACTAACTCGAGAGAATAAAAGTACAGAAAATAATATTAGAATTATGAATCCAACCATAATAATCAAACCAAACAAGTGTGCTAGTCCATACAACATAGAAGATTTAAGCTTTTACTATTATAGTGATGCAAATTAATATTCACGCCATGAACATATATAATAGAGAATATTATTGGACTTCTTTCAGATCTAATTAGATCCATCAATTTAATTTTCTTCATGATTTCTGCTGTTGAAATGGGAACACTACAAGAAATTCTACTTTTTGCATCACTTGAAATCGATGTAAAAGGACCAAAATTGTGACGTAAATAATTATTTGCTTCCATTTTCCATCGACGCAAGGTAGACAATAATACTTACTCACAAAAAGATTTAAGTGTCGAAGGTGAATAATGATGCAAAAGGCAGACTATTTGCGTCCTGTCATGGTGACGCAAAAATCGAATTCTTATGTCTCAAATAAGTTGGGATGTAGTAACGAAATACCTATTTGTGACTATATAATAATGTCGTAAAAACAAATGACACAAATAAATTCTCATTCGCGTCACATACATATGGTCGCAAATAGAATTTAGAGTCACAATGTATGATCTTTTGCTACTATATAAGTTGTCACAAATACGAGAAATAGTGATGCAAAAAGTTAAAATTATTTGCGTCGAGAGCTTTGGCGTCACATACTTTGGACGTAAATAGAATTTTGAGTCACTATATAAGTTGCCGCAAATATGTGAGATAGTGACGCAAAAAGTTAAAATTATTTACATCGAGAGCTTTGGCGTCAACAAGGTGGACGGTATAGAAGTTTTGCGTCGGACGCTTTGAATGGGTTTTTGGACGCAAATGAATATTGGCATCACACTCATGATAAGTAAGCTAAAGTAACTTCTTACAATGTTCTTAAGCACAAGCATACTGCTACAGTATGGGAGACAACTGAAATATCAAGTTACAAAAACTTCTTATGCTATTTTTGTTGAAAGTATAGTCAGGACTTGCCAAAAATCTTGGATCCAATTTCTTCTTGATCACCCATCAGCTTTGTGATAGCTAGAATAATATTATCCTGCATATATAATTTTTCTTACAATTAAATAAATTGGGTAATATTTGAAATGAATGAAAGACTAGTAATCTAACAAGTATTAAGTTGTTTAACTGCATCTTATATACATGCATGTCACATCCTCATATTTTCAATTAACAACTAATTCAAATCCATTATATACATGCATGCCCTATCCACTAATGAGATTATATTGCGATTAATCTGACTTCAAAACAATAAGAAATGCTTAAACTAGTGGCGCCTCGTGGAAAAGTGCTCATTTGCCAAATGTCATGTGCTACCTCACTAACTAATAACAACTAAATAACATATCCAATGTCATGATCACAAATAAGTAAATAAAAAACCATAAAGGGGTGTCCAAATCCTTGTACCATGTCCAATTTGCATAACTATACCTGAATGCACACATGCATTGACATAGACACACACACGAACCTTACTTTCAAATAGGTGTTGCTCATTCTATATGAAAAGTAGATGCATTTGGCCAAGGAAAATTCTATTTATCACTATAGGTTGGTTTTGTTTTGTCTTAATATGAGATATATGGGTGAAAGAATAGCAGGTTCTTCTTGTGCTGTTATGCATCACCTCTCAGTCCACTACAACTCCAACCACATCTCACTTCTTTCAAATCCACCACAACACCAATAAGTTGTACAACTAGGGAATGAAAAGACTAGTAAACCTACATGTATTAAGATGGTTAATTAATATCCTATATATATGAATGTCGCATTCTCATATTGTTAACCTTCCAACCAATTTAAAATATCTCTAGGTATAGGAAAACAAAGGAAAAAAAATCCAACTTTATATTTCTAATGAACATCTCGTAGTACATATATATTGTTTTTTATAATTAATCAGACCAAATATTATATTGCTAGTGAACTCATTAGATTGGCATAGGTACCTGTTTATCTTGAGTGGCCCCACAACTTTTAAAATGCTCGTATGGAAGCCCAAGTAGTATCCAAATGCTATCAACTTAGTTGTGCTTCATCACTAACTGGTATCATGATATATCTACCTGACCACCAAAATATTGACATCTCGTTATCTCCCAAATTTCAAAAAACTGATCTATAACCAAAGTTAGACAGTAGATTGAGATCTTCATCCACGTTAGTCACGAACTTTCCATTCTTCCATGACCATCGACTCTTTTTAAAAAAATCAATCATATTGGTGACACTTTCTCGCTACAACAGCCAATAACAAAAACAATCATTGGACCAACTAATAAATTCAGGAATATATATGTACCAACCTATGTAATTATTAGAATATATTTTTATTAATTAATTGGTGCCCAAAATTAATACCTTCTCTTCAAGTAGTCGATTAAATGACTTCCTTCCTGCTGTATGGTTAATACGTAATTGTTCCCTAATCAACTTGTTTTTCAATGACAATGATTGGCTCAAAATATCATTAATTGCACATGGTTAAACCAAAATGGTAAAGTTTATTCCAATGACAACTACATTATATAGTGAATTGCTTTAATTGTATTTAATAAGGAACTGAAAACTAAAACTTCTAAATAAGACAAATCGATTTTATCTTGAACTTTTTACTCCCCCATTTAATGCATAATTTTCTCCAAACCGCTTCATCTACCAAGTCGGTTCCTTTTCCTAATGTCATTTTATGACTTCCATAACTTTTGTATATTCTATGCAACTGGTACTGGAAAGAGTTAAATCTCCTCTATAGTTGGTCAATAACCGCCTTTCGATGGTTTTCTTATCCCATTGTAAGACAAAATCAGCCTAAACACAATAGAAAGAATCATCATTTAGCCAAAATTTCTACATGAATAACTCATTAAAACCTTGGATTGCATGATCAATTTGTTCCTTACACGGATGCGACTACACAACTCCACTTTCTTCACTTCAAGCACATCATTCCATTGTTCGTAACTCATGGCAGCATACTGTTTCACAATCCATGACACTCTTCCAGTAAATATACTTGCATTCTCGCATGATACCTTAGTGTCCCCATCCTTGATCATCACACTAATCGGTTCAAGCTTTCACAGCATGTCAAACTTGGCCCCCTTTGCCCGTCCACGACCCTTTGTGTTACTTGTAGATGCTAAAATTCTCATTTAGAAAAATACCATGTCAATATTATATATGACAGTCACAAGAAAAAAAAAAAAAAACTAACCATATGGCAAGTTGGATATAAAGGCACAAAATAATCTCGAATGTTTTGTAATATTTGCTATCATGCAAAATTAAAGAACATGTCAATCTACCTGTAACCATCTGATCTGGAAACTCAGTTTCAAAGACCACGTCTAAGGGTTGGGTAGAGTCATCCGGAGAGGAAGGGTCGTCATCTCTTAGTTTGGGTCCATGCATCGTTGGTGGTGATTGCTCATCTTCTATAACCCTCCTATGCACAAAGCCCCTAAAGCCTCCCCCTCATCCACAAACCCCTCCTCTTCTACTTCGCACCATTGTGATCTCTCAATCAAGTTTATCAAGTGTATAGAAAAATAAGCTCAAGAACCAATTCTAAAAGCTAGCCAATAGAAAAATAGATTCAATGGCCAAATTAAATACGTGGCCATGAAAAAAAATGAAGAATGCAATCAATATTAAGAAAAACACTTCATTTACTGCTTGGATAAGTGTTAGGCATGGAGTCTAAAAAAAAACAATGATGAATTCACGACTTTAGATATGAAGTCATGGTAATGTATTAAATCTTTTTAGCTTTGTATCAGTTATTGGGAACTATATTTCAAAATTCATGAAAGTGGGATTATTGTTTATAGTTGCCCATTCAAACAGAATACATAGAACAAGTGTGGTCTACTTAGCTCCCTGCTCTTCTTAGCTTTTACTTTTTGACTAATATAAGGCATTTTACAGAATTTGCTTTATCATTGTTTGAAGCAGAATCAAGACTAACTCCAGTTTCAAAAGGAATCTGGCTTTTGTTTTTTCTTTAAAAAATGCTCATCATAAATGAGGAGCATGAGTTCTGATTACTCAATGCTTTCACTTCATTCACCTTTTTCATTTTATTTCAGTTTATTTGTCTTTCAGACTTTCAATAAGAAAGGTCTCTTTTTGTTCAGCTTTTTTTAATTCTTTACTGCTTTTGTCCAATTGAGATAAAACTTTAACTGCATTTTCAATCAAAGTCAGCTTAAGGCTTATTACATCTATTTAGATTGTAAATTAGTGAAGTATTTGATGCCTTGGACTGTGATAGTTGTTCATCCTACACTTGAACACTAGTCTCTAGATTTATTTGAAAACAACAAATGAGATATCAATCCTAATATTTTTAAAAACAGTAGAGATATCAATTTGAAAACAATAAATGAGAGTTTAAAACTGATTACAATGATGTAACAATCTTAATTAATTTTTAATACATTTCACTATCATAAGAAAAGTGAGTTCATCATTGTTTAGATACACTTACTCATACAAACCAATCTAAACTCATTTTTATTACTTTAGATACACTGACTCATACAAATGAAGCAATCACTCATATATGAAGGGAAAAAAAAAACTAAAATCCCTCTACAAATGGCTTAAACAAGGAAAATCATTTTATTTGCTTTCAGTTCATTTTGTTATTTTCTAATGTAAACTTAACCCTAGATTCTCTACAGATGATTCCGATAACATAACTTTTATCTTCAAATCCAATTTCAGTAATAGCATTTAAAAAATGTTAAGAAAAATATTGGAGCAAACCACAACGTAAGATATTATGCAAATACATGGAAAAATCCTAAGATAATCAGAAATCTACGACATGGAAAAAGCTAGGAAAATTTCTACTAATTGCTTCCAAAATCCTAATAGACGACGAAGAATATAAAATGGGAAAGAAACATAAACAAGACCAGAAAATACAATATTTTCTTGTGTGAAGTCTGCTGGCCGTTTGCGAAAGAAATCTCTCCCTGGAAACAAAGAGTACAGCTTGGTCTATGAAAGAAACCCTTCCCCCTTGTAAAAATGTCCCTGCAGTCGAGTTCTTCGAGCCAAATATTTTCCCTTTTTGTAAAAATGATTTTCCCACTTGACATGTTGATGACTTTTTGGCTAATGACACTAGAAACCTGCTCTTTAAGTTAAACAGTTCGTTTTCATGAAAGAGTATGTATCAATGTCAACATCGATTTGGACGCAAATTATACAGTCGCAAAAACTCTATAATACTATTGCGTCGAAAATAATAGTTGCAAAAAAATAACTATAGTCACAAAAAATTCACACCAGTTCATTTATCTAAAAATCAATTTTGGCTACCAAAATTTGCGACCAGCGTAAAGTGGACTCAAAAATTAATTTTTTGCGTCCATTTCTCTATTTTTGCATCCATTTTTATAAGGATGGAAATTATTTGGTCGTAAAAAGTCAATATCCTTGTAGTGGAACAAATTAGAATGTAGAATAATCACTCACCGGATTCACAGAGACAATAATATGACTTATGAGCAGTATGCTACTTTCCCACAAGCTAGCTGACATCTCTTCAACAAAACTAGCATAAAAAGCATTATTAGAAACTTTAGGATCTTGATCATCTTAATTTATGATCAGTTTGCATATTGTTACTCCATGCAAAATGAAATAAAATTATAATTATATTTATAATTATAATTTATAAAAGAGTATTAAAAAACGATATTTTACGTAAGCGTTATCATCTGACAATTAATTTCACGCACATTATGACTGAGATCAGTATTAAAAATATCAGAATTATTATTAGATGATAACGCGTTGGATTAGACATGATGGGAATTAACCTAATGTACAACCTGACTTGACATGCACATATAAGACATTCGTGGCTGACCTATCATGATATCTTTCTTCTATCTATATTTTTATATTAATAAGTGTCTAGGAAACGGAATTTGTTGTTTTTCATTAATTTTTCGTTAACTTCGTCTGGCTATGTTAAATATATTTGGTTCAGAATACAAATCGTCTCAAAGGATTAAAAAAAAAAACCACTCGCCTATATTTAAACGAAACAAAATCCAAAACATTAAAGCATGTTTCCTGTATCCTTTGTGATTGCGGTTTTGGCAGCCGAAGCCTGGGATCGACGGGTCCTATCCAGTGGAGAAAGCCAAAGCTATCAGTGGAGAACGAGCGAGGAGAGGAGAAGAAAAGAATTTTTTAAGATAATATGGTTTAAAGCGATTTTTTTTCAATTGGTGCCGTTTTCTAGATTAAAATGATAGCTACTTTCTAGACGAGTTTTCATGTTTTATCTACCGTTTTATTTTTTTTAAGCCAATTTGTGCAGGTTGGATACGACCAAATACTTAAATTTTAAACTTGACTTTTATATAATTAAATAGATTGAAGGTGGGGGTGCCCTGCCCTTTAGGTATAAGGGCAGCATTTAGATAGATATATATCACTTAATTGTGACAAAACGTGGCCACTCACTCACTCACTCATACTGGTCAGATTCCTTTCATCATACGTTCCAAAACTTTATAGTTTTGTGATATTATTGTTATTACTATTATTATTATTTTATTCCAGATGATTTGACATATTTGCTCCGCAGTGGTATTATTAGAGTGAGAGCATGGGAGCATGATTATTTAAGGAACGGGTTGAGCACGAAAGGACTGTAAAGAAGCCCCACAAATAGTATATATGTTCGACAATCATACTTGATGTCAGAAAAAGAAAAAGAAACTGAAAACAGGAATTTCCTATCTGTGAAAAAAGAAATTGCACAGGTTGTTTTCCATTGCATTTGACAATCTGACAATCATGGATAAGGAGGGGGAGAAATTGAAACACAAATAAAAAGAGGAAAGGCCGAGGATGGGCAAGAAACCAAGAAATTAAATGGGAGTGATGACGAACTAGGAAGTGTCACTCAAAAGGTGATATCGTGAGTGGAGGTAGACCAGGTGGTAGGTCTAGGCAGTACGAGGCTCCCAAACGTGCGTGCATGAATTGGATGGTCGGTGGCAATAATAGATTTGATCTCTTAATTATTTGTGATATCACAAATAATTATTTGTGATATTTTATTTGTGATATTTTAATTAAAATATTTGTGATATCACAATTTTATTTGTGATATTTTAATTAAATTATTTGTGATATCACAAATAATTATTTGTGATATCTTAATTAAAATATCACAAAAATAATTATTTGTGATATTTTAATTACAGTTAAAATAACTATTTTTACTGTAAATACTTTTTTACAATATTTTTTTTACTTTTTACGACAAAATCTAATGTTGTAAAAAACCAATTTTCTTATAGTGTTATCTTAAAGAAAAACTCCTATAAAAAGCCAATAAAATATAAAGAAAAAACTTCACATTCAAAACTTTTGATTTTTAAGAGTAAAATTATATTTGGATATTAAGGAATGTTTATAAATAGTAATAAAAAATAAATAAAAAAATAATAATAATAAAAATTTGAGAAGATTTGAATATATTTTATTTCTAAACCTATCCTAAAACTGTAAAAGAGATAAAGATGTGTTCAGACAGAAGAAATATCTTCAGATTTCACTTAACAATAATTCTACGCATAGACGGTTTATTGTAGTAGACTTGTAGGCATGTCGCCCAACAAATTTTTTAAAAAAAATTGAAAAAACTGAGATGAAGGCAGGATGAGGAGAGAGAGAGAGAAAGAGTCATTTGGTATTTGTTGTTCCTGCAAAGAGAGAGAAAGATAGTGGGCGATTTCCCTAAGGTGAACCGCCAGACATCTTGTCCGACCAAAATCTGGCCAATATTTTTCGGTCCATTTCCTCAGGTGAACCTCCGGCCATCTTTTCCGACCACCGAAACCCCTTCTCTATCCAACCCTTTTCTTTCTTCGTGTCCATCTTACCCAAATCCTAGAAATCGAGTGCCATTAATCTTCCATTTTCAAACCCAGACAAAGGCGAGTTCCCAAACCCTAACTTTACCCAATCCTAAATATCATTTCCGTCGTCATCTTCAAATCATTTTCAACACTCGAAGAGAAACCCTAACCATCTCCTACCATCTCCTTCTTGGGGTTGGTTTCGAAAAATCCTAACCCGAGCTTCCCCTCAATAACACTTGATTCGGTGAATATTTTTCATAGATTTTACTTTTTTGTTACCCTAATTTTTGTAATACTTAATTTCTAATTGGATGTATTTTGGAGGTCTTTGTCTTCAACTTTTCCTGCTGTCACAGCAACGAATAGACCTTCCAAAAATGGTAAACTCTATTTTGATCTCTGTTTGTGCCTCTCTTTTTTTTGACAAACTCTATTTGTGCTTTGATGTTGAGCTTTAATTTCCCAAACCTAGACAAAGGTTTCTTCCCAAACCTTAGCTTTAATACGTCCTAGGAAAGGGCATGAGCAACATTGCTTTAATTCTTCTTAGTTGTATTTATGTGAGTATTTTTTGAGCTTGTTTTGTATGTTTGTGAGAATATTTATTCAACGTATGGAGTCCATTAAGATCAAAGAGACTTCCCATCTTTGAATAGATCTCTCCCTTTAGGAATGATCAATTGGCACGTTAGATAATATTTGTTTATTTTTTACAGCTTGTTCATATGCATGGGGGTTTCAAATGATGGGTTTTTTTTTTGGGGGGGGGGGGGGGGACGGGTGTTGAGAAAATAGTTATTTGGGTAGAATAATAGAAGGTTTTTTACGTTTTAAAATGTTTAATGTGTTGAATTTAGGTATTGTATCTTGCTAGGTGCTTTGTCTAATGGAATTAAGACAAGTGTGCAGAAATGTAAAACATTCTAATCATATTTCCTTGATTCAATTCAATACACTGTGGTTGTATATATACACTAGAGAAATAATATTCTATCATAACAGAGAACTATTAAGATGTAAGGAGAGTGACACATATGATGACAAAAAAAAGTTCTAGACTATTCTGCATTGCTGTAGGATTATTGGGTTGCTTTTGGTGGTGTTGATGTATCCTCTAAGGCTGGAGACGATAAACTGCTGATATTGCTAAAATTTTCAAACCTATTAATGACAACTTGTTGATATTTTGTTCTTATAGTACCCTACATTGCAAACTTCATGACCCAGATATCCTCTTGACTCTTTTTCATTTACATCACAATTTCCAACATCCAAATTTTTATATACCCATTGCTGTTAGCATTTTATTATTTGTCATTGCCCTAGGATTTTCAGTGCTGTGGACATCCCCATTGTCATGAATAAGGCAATGTAATACCCAACCAAACCACACCAAATATTGTCAAGTTGATTTGGGTCAATTTTATGTGTCTCTCATCTGTTAATTAAAAAAATATCAAACTAGAGAATATTAGCTAGCTAGACAATTAGGTTATCATGAAGACAATATATATATATATGTATGTATGTATGTATATATATATGGTATATTAGTCTACTTATAGTTTATAAAATTCGATTTTAAATTGCACTCTAAGCTACAATATATGGTATATTTGTCCCCTTAACACTTTCATACCTGAAACAACTTCACCATATTTCTTCCACCAAAAAACAAGAAAATAAACATTGTCAAGATTGACCAAAAGGTATTGTGGGGTGTTTGGCCACTGCTTTTTCAAACTGCCACAAGCCTTCCAACCTAAGAGCATAAATCCCATCTCCAAGTATATAACTTAAAAAAATTCAAATACACAAGGCATAATTTCTCTGATCTTGGTTTAATACAACCAGCTTAAAAAGTTTACATGAACAAGAATGGTGCTTTACATTCATAACTTAAACTATAATGCCAATGTAATTCTAGTCAATAATCTGGTGATGGGGACACTTTACATGAGTTGTTGTTCTTAAAAAAAATGTTCAAAAGTTATCTTATACTCCCCATGTGATGGGGACACTTTACATGAGTTTGGTGTTCTAAATATATATATATATATATATATATATTACGTCACGTCTGATCGTCTACTCCAGCCCACATTGATCATGTTATGTGCCTACAAATTAATAAGTGAAAATTTATACCATGGAGACCACTTTACATGAGTTCAAGCCTACTCATCGACCAAACACCAAATATCATGTTAATTTGCATCAACACTCCCTAGCAGCCCAAAAGTACAACTAGGATAGCACCAATTTTAATCCTCCTCTACTGAATCAATTTTAGTCTGCTTGAGGCAAAATCTATGAATAAAACCTGTTAAACTGACCGGAGCGAAATTGACAATTTTAAACTATCGGGAATCCGATGTATGAAGAGTTGATCAAACAAGAAGATGTGCTACAATATATGGAATTATCACTATATCATTCGCATCACACTACAAGAAAAATAGCTATTTGTGGCATTTTAATTGCAGCCAAATTGACTATTTTTGCTGCAAATACTTTTTTACAGCATTCTCTATACTTTTTGCGACAAATTTAATGTCGCAAAAAGTCAATTTTCTTGTAGTGTCAACACACTCCCTAACATTTCAACTATATCATTCAGCCAAAAAAATCGTGAAGTAGAAACACTACAAATGTGAGAAATATGCAATCATGAGTTTTTAAAGATTGAAATATTTGGTTATCAAAAGTGCCCAGCATGCATAAATTAAAATGCAATAAAAAATATGTTTAAAAAAATTCAAATGCAGAAGGCATACTTTCTCAGCCAATCACTATATCTCTTCTGCCAATCACTATATCATTTAGCCAAAAAAAAAAATGCCCAGCAAATTAAATTGAGCATTTCAACTACACTCTCGAATTAATGATGAACCAAGACTACCTAACCGTAAGAATCATGAAGTAGAAACTGAGGAAGGATTGACAAACATAAAATATGAGGAGCAAAAAAAAAACCACAAACCAAACCAAATCCATAACAAATTAGTGTTCTTCATTGAGTTGGTTGTGATCCGTCTAACCCTTCATGCACCGGCTGTGATCCATTTAGCCCAAATTGGATCTATACAAATTAAATTGCTAGTATTAGCATAGTACTCATTTCGCTAATAAAAGCATAAAAATTATAAATAACCCATGATTTCTTGACTCTCAATGATGCCAATCGATTGTTGGGTTCCACTGCAGTAAAAAACTAAGTTGTCTTAGATAGGTTGTCCATGAATAACAAAATATTTCAGAAAGTGTGTTACATCCAATGGTTACTCACATAGGCGTATAAAAACTTAGATATAAAAAGAAAACAAACAATGCACCTACATTTTTTCAGGAGCATTGATGTCTACTTCTGATGAGGAAAATAAATTCTTACATGTGTTCATAGCTTATATATCTCCTTGGGGTGGTACTATTTCATCTCGCTAATTATGTAGTAAATTGCAAAAATAGCAAAATCAATACATTAGTTTACATTATAAATTTAACACTTCGACCAGGTATTTATTATGTTAAAACATGCACCTATTTACGTTTCTCATTAACTGGTGCTTTTGTCTGTTTGGCTTTAGCCTTCCGCAAGTCTCTCTCCATCCTTCCTACTCTCTTAAGTGATGGGGGTCTTCTTTTCCCTCTAGCAACAAGTGGACTCTTGACCAATGTTTTGAATATCGTACCGGTAGGCATACCGGTCAAGTCACTTGAATGAAATATTTCGGTATTTGTGTACCGTTTCGAAATAGTCTATACATAAAAAAAAATTACATATATAAATATATATTTCTAAATAATAGTTAATATATAGATAAATTATATAATAAATATATGTGTAAATATTCTTGTCTAAATTAGGATAAAAAAATAACAAGAAGTGAAAAAAAATGTCGAAATCCAGTACAGCCGGTACAAGCATGGCTAGTATGGCTGAAATACTGACCGGTACAGCCAATATTTAGGCTGGTACGATATAGGGGTATTTCTGTACCGCCCAACTTGCCAGTACGGCATGTACTGACCAATATGATACGGTATTTAAAACAGTGCTCTTGACTTGTTGTGAACTTCCAACTACATTTGTAGCCATATGCATGACTGGTGCATTTTGTCGAACATCAGAAAACTATTAAGGTAGTGCATATATAAATATAGAAAATGTGGCCTAGAACAAGTAAAGAACTTTTTAATGAGAAAGATTTAAAATGGTCGCCTTCAAACTTGTTTGGGCCAAAGATGGAGAGCGTTGGTTCTGACGAAAGTATTCAGTCATCTCATGTATCCTCTTTTTTGCCTCTTCAAAACGCTCTATAGCATCCACCGCATAAGGTATCATATAATAACACATATTCATGAGGACTGAGTGTCGTATACCATTTGGGCTCTGATCGCTTGCGTCACATCTTAATTTGACTAACGTATATCTCCTTTTAATATCCTTCCTCCACCGATCTAGAATGTACTACTCGGGCAATTTTTTTATACCGTTAGATTTAAATACGCCCAAAATATGTCAACACAGAATCTCCATCATCTGAAATAACCCACATGAGCACTTTGCAATGCAATCTTCCTCATTAAAGTCCACTAAATATGTAACGGGCTTAGTAAACTCCTCAATACAAACTTCATCTTCTACTGCATATCACTTCTTTACGCTATCCGAGCTAGTTATAGAAAGCTTCAAATCGAGCTTACCAATTACTTCTTGTTGGACTTCTCTGAATTTAGCGATTGTGTACAACTCTTGAAATTTCTTTTCGATTGGGCATCTAGATACGCAGGGAATGGTGAGACTAAATGACTGGAAGTCTACACTATTTTCATTCTCAAATTTCTTCCTCAGCGTATTGTCATACTAGTCGACGAACTCTTTCAAATTTTTCTTTAACTGCACATAACCGTCAAAAAAAGTACTCATGCTCTCGCTGCGCTGAGTTGAACTCATTCTAGTCCAAAAATGCTCTTTCTGGAAGACCGATACCTAGTGCTCACGCTCCGCATATAAACTTTTCAACCATGTATTCTCATGTAAGTCTTATTTTTGAATAAGCTCGGCCCAACACTCCTCAAATTCCTCAATGGTTTGAGTATCGTACACACATTTATTTAGTTGACTTTTCAGTCCACTTTTGTAGGCAACATATAACCCAAGCTTCTCAGGAACCTTCTTCAATATGTGCCACAAGCAAAATCTATGTCGAGTTTCTGAAAAGACAATAGCAATTACATTTTTTATTGCTCTGTCTTGATCAGTAGTAATTGGTTTTGAAGCTACATCGTCCATACAATTCAACCAGGTCCGGAATAACTATGTAAAGGTTTCTGTGTCCTCATTAAAAATCAATCTAGCTCCAAAAAGAATCGACTTCCCGTAGTAGTTTACACCAACAAATGGTGCAAAAGGCATGTCGTACCTATTCGTCACTTATGTGGTGTCAAATATAACCACATCACTAAGGTACTTGTAGGTTGCCCGACTACATAGATCTGTCCAAAAGACATTCTTTAACCTTCTCTCATCGTCTATATATATTAAAGAAAAAAAAAACAATCATTCTTGAACTGCATCCTTGGAAAGTAATCTTGGAGTGCTCCAATACCACCTACACCAAGTCGTAGGATCTACGCCTTATGGATGTAATTGCGGCAATCATTTTCTGTAAATGGGAGTTTCTCATATCCATCAATGCCAACGACCATAGATCTGTAACTCTTATTCGGTGAAACACCAATTATGTCGTTTGTGTCCAAAACTCTTTACGACCTCACTTACTTCTCTATTACATTTAAAGAAGCATGATTTATGTGGGCTGAGGCCGTGATTATGTGCATTATGGATGGCTTTCAACTTCATCTTTCCATTAACTCTCATGGCATTGATTTTTGCCTTACAATCCGTCTTTCTTATCGGACGTGGCTTGGCAACATTGGAACCCTCAACTCTGGCCTTCCTTCCCCGTACACAACCAATGGTGACATATTTAACAATTTGATCCTCTGACTTCTCACTTCTCCATATTTTCACCCTAAACTCATGTTTCTTTGCATAATTCTTGTAATAACTCTGTAATTCTTCAAAAGATTCAAACTCTATCTCTAATTTTGGCTCCTCAATCATATCAATGCTATCTGTTTGCACTAATTGTGGTGTCTCGGTAGTGCCATCGTCGATAGAGGCACATAGCGCTTCAACTTCCACACAATCAAGTCTATCATCTTAACCCGTGCTTCTTGTGCTTGCTGCGGAGTTTGTAGCGATGGGAGTATGTAGAGGTCCCATTGAACATGGAAAAGGGCAACTATCGTTCTGTTAAAGGAGAAAATAATGAAGGCAATCAGAACTTTCTTTTTCTGAATATATGATAAATAATGAAAAGAGAATAATAGATTGATACCTAAGTAATGCTTGGATGAGATTGGTTGCCATATGGATATGGCAAACAATCTGTTGACAATGCATGCTCTGTCAAATCTTGATGGTCCATCTAATCAATTCTTTTTCGTCCTGCAAAATTATAGTTAAAGTAAGCATCCATTAAGGAATTTCTAATAAACATCTTCTATAAACTAGCAAGTAAAGAAGAGTAGTTTAACATGTAAGCATCCATTATAGTGTTTTGAGACATTTCTAAGGAATATACATTCCATGTAAATGAACAAACCAATTGATAAGACGTATTATATTAGGATAAACACAAGAAACAAAAATTGAAAACATATAATTAGAAGATATAAGTAAAAAGAAGATTCATATTACAAGTGTTGTGAAATCGCATCCTAGTGACATGTAAATAACAAAAAAATGACATGTCCTGCTAGAGAACCTGTTGAGGGTCTAGTCCCACTGGCTTAAAGATTGAAATATTTCGGTTTGAGTGATGGGTTTCCCAAAATGTGAAATTGTCCAAGCTAACACAAGGATTAAATACCTTAAATTTTATCCAACCTGGAATCTATAGGAAAAAAGAAACTCACTCTTCAATAGGTTGTATTGAAAAATATTATAATAATTATAAAATAAACAAGCAAGAAATATACTAGTATAACAAAGGTGAGCTTTGCCCCTACTTGGATATTTATTATAGGTTTCAAATCATAAGTTATAACTGGCTCTTGATTAAGAAATAACTTACTACTAGAATTTTTTTTTCAACCTTTAGTCTCTATCTTGTATATTTAGTTTGGACTTTGGAAGTTAGTTGTATATTCTAGCAACTGGCTAATTTTTTGTAATTTTCACATGCTGAACAGTTTCGAATGTCATGTGCGTTGGAAACTATATGTGGGCAAGCATATGGAGCTCGGCAATATAAAAAACTAGGAAATCAAACTTACACTATCATTTTCTCTCTATTTTGGTTTGTCTCCCTCGGTCTCTTTTGTGGAATTATTGATGAGAAAAATACTAGTTTTCATGGGCCAAGACCCTTAATTTCACGTGAAGCTGGAAAATATTACATTTTTACAATCTAACGCTTTTTCTATCTTCGAATGTCGCTCATTACATCCACTCACATTCTCAACAATGAAATAAGATTCGAAACCAAAGAAAAAAGTTCCATAATTCAATTCAGGGTCACCCATAGCAAACTTCATTGATAAAATTCCGTCTACTTAAATTGGCCAAACACATATGACATATGTACCCGGACCTATACCAAAAAATAATAAGAATAAAAGAGTTACCTTGATAGAATAATAGATGCAAGAGACTGCAAAAGCTTAAGAACATCTGTCGGATTCAGCAACGAAACTGACTTCGCAATAACCTACAAAACACCAAACATGTTTGAAATTTGAGCTTCTACTTGAGCAAACACAAAACTATAGAGAAATAGCAAAACCGACCTTCTCATCTCAATTGTACAAGAAACCCAACAAAAGCACAAGGTCGTCGGTGTGTAATGCTTGCTTAAGAAGCACTTGAATTGAGTCTGCACTTGGAGGCTATGCGAGTAGAGAATAAGAGGGCTCAGACCGTTTCTCTACTCCATAAACAATAATTCTATACCCACTCAGTGAGGAGTTTGAGAAGAAGAAGAGAGTAAAAACCTACTTTGTGAGGAACTCGAGATGAGGACAAATTGCCAATGGAAACTTTCTTGCCAACGGGAATGACAACCTGGCGATGGGAATGGAGTTTGGGCTATCGATATAACTGGCTCTTCGTGTCGGTCTGATTCTTCGCACCACTCTCTATCTCCTTTTTTCGAAAGTTGGGCAAGAAAGTAGTCAGATTTAGGCTGGACAGAGAAAGGGTTTCGATAGTCGGAGAAAATGGCCCAACACTACAAGAAAAGACATCTATAGAGGCATTTTTATTTTTTCCTTAATTAAAAATAACTGAAATAATATCTTGTTTCAGCACTTTGTGTTTGGCTGACATTTAACTGGGTGGAAGCTGATATTTTTATTTTTGCGACGATTTGTAAGTCTATTTGCGACGCTTTCGTAGCGCATGCAATTTTTAAGTCTATTAACCGGGCCGAACCTTGGGTCATCTTGTATTGCAAGGTTCGCCTGAGGAAATGGATTGAAAAATTAATTTGGATATAATGGCCTCGAAGACAAGATAGAGAAGGGATTTTGATAGTGGAAAAAGATGGCCCAAGGTTCGCCTGAAAAAATAGACTGAAAGATATAGGCCGGATTTTGGCTCTTTTTCTATTCATCCTTGCCCCATGTATTAGCCACATCAGCCCGCAAAACTTAACAGATGTGATTGCTTCCAGACTAAATCGAGAAGGAGATTACGGTGGTGGCGCACGTCATGAGTATCGCCTTGTTATCATGAATTTTCACTGGTCATGATTGAACAACATCAGCTCTCGCCGTTTGATATACTTTCCCACAACTGGATCTAGCCATCCATTTATCAATCACTGTGTCGGCAGAATAATTAGAACTAACATTATTTTTGTTTGCATTGAAATGCTATTGATAATACCTAGTACAAGTATTATATAGGGCCTTATTAGCAATGAGAAACGTGACAATTACTTCAACATTCGGGTATATGCACCAAAATTATCTTTTAGAATAGACAAGTCTACCTGTGCAGCGCACTAACAGATATTCGTTTAAGAGCATTCTTATCAGATTATGTATATGTATATATAAAAAAAATATAAATTTTTACACATATTAAAAAAAAAATTATACTTTTTTTTATTAAAAGTAGGGAAGTAAAAATGAGAAAAATAAATAAAAGTATATTAGGGAATAAAATTATATTAAAAGTACTTTTTTTTCATAAGTGAATAGTAATTATTCAAAAAATAAGAATAAAATAAAATAAGAATGCATAAGCCAATAAGAATGCTCTAATTTACCCTAATGATTTGTCTAATTTATTTTCATAGATGAGATAAGATAAGATAAAATAAAAGTTAAAAAAAATAAAATATTATTATAAATATATTTTTTTAATATTAATTTTATTTTGAGATTTGAAAAAATTATTTTGAAATTTTAAAAAGTTGAATTGTTTATTTTATTTTGTATATAGGTTTGAAAAAGTAGAATTTAAGATGAGATGAGATAGTTTGGAAAAACAAACAAAGTCTTAATATTACTAATATTTCGTTACCTTATCTAATTTGCTCGGGAGAGGTATCCGATTCCATCCCCTAGCTTTTCTCCTCTAGAGATTACCAAGTCCAAAATTTGTTTAAAAAAATTATTGATGATATTTACATTGAACCATCTACCTCAAAGTTAAAATAATAATATAATATTGAATATTGTAATTTTTAATAATAACTTTATAAAAAATTATACTTTTACAAATATACTATATATTAGTTAATAATTTCATTTTTACTTAAAATTAAAGTTTCCAATGTCACAATTTTGTATTTTCACAATAGTGGATCGAAGGTATTGGAGCTTGATTAAATCAGTTACGTTGGGCGTGTGGGCTGCTGGCCATTTATTTTGTTTCTAAGATAGTGTTGATGTTATTGTTAATTTGGGCCATGGCCCAAATATAGATGTTAGAATTATAGGAGCTGTTTTCATTTTTCTGTTGGGTTAGGATTGACCCAATAGTTAGTAAGAGCATAGTTAGTAAGAGCATGTGAGTATTTGTAGTGGTGATGAATTCACTCGGAAATCATCCAAAATCTGAATACCCTAGTTTGCTATTTTCCTCTCTTTTCTTGAAGGCTAGGTCAACCTTGAATCTGACCATTTTCCATTAATCTAATAACTGGCTAAATTTGGAAAAAGAAATGACTTTACTGTTAACTCAATGGTGAGTCTTAGAATTTTGACTGCTCCAATACAGATGACTTTTGAACTAATTAGCTCAAATTTGACTACACACTAAGCATTCGGCCTACAATTCAAACTTAACATCCAACGACCAAATTTTACGACTTTCAATGCTAAAGGAAGAAACTAGGTTTCAAACTATCCAGTAAACAATACAGAAGCATATAATACAAACGTCTAAAAAGATGCCCAAAAGAACCTACAGTTTCATCCTACCCTACAATGGTACTGTTTGCAGTTTTGTTCATCTTCCCATATATTTCCTACTCCCTAACCCTCTTGTCAGATCAATATTAACCTCAAATCTACTTTGTATATCTGAAAATAACCACTGCCAACCTACTTGGACTAACTAACTACAAACACCTGCAGTACTGACACTTGATCGTTCAACCCTCTTCATCATAATCTTCCTCATCCTCATCTACACTTCTACTTAAGTTGGCGAGTTGAATGGGATCAATGGCCATCTTTTCCATGTCAGATAAGGACCAGCCGGGGTATCCGTCATGTTTCATTTCCGGAACAGGCTCAACAGATGAAATGCCGGAGCCAGCTGCCACAGTTGCCGAGTCCCCATTCTCATCCAAGACCACATTCAAATCAAAATTTCGAATCGGCGCTTCTTCACCTTTACCAGCTAGAATTTGTTCCTTTGAGTCCCCGGTTTCAGCCCCATTATTGAGCCTCTCAAGGCCTTGATTGTGCTTGGAAATTTCAGGATCATATTCAAACTTCTCGGTGTGTGTGGCCACCTCCCTCTCTATTGTTCGACTACCCCGCCCACGACCTCTACCTCTGCCCCTACCCCTTCCTCTGCCACTGCTGGTTGAGTGGCCAGCCTCCTGCTGCAAGAGGAAATAATTCGTCAAAAAATCTTCCATATCAAAACAGAAGCTGATTACATAATGCTTGCTGATTAGATATTGTCTTGAAAGGAATCTTCCGAGTTACATGCATGGGTATTCTGTAACATTACATATCAAAACAAATTTAAAAAGACTCATCTAGTCATATCGTTTGTATACCAATTCAAATTTCCAAGACATACATTCCAAAGCCACTTCTGAAGTTTAGGTGGAAAAAAAGATATTCTAGAACATCAAACATCCAATTTGAAACTCACCTCTGAACACCTTAACAAAATATGTCATGCGTGATAGTGACAAAGATAGAATAAGAAGATATTGAACACCTCCTTAAATACCAAGAACAAGTTTGACAGTGTTAAACAAAAGTACTGGTGATGAGAATTGGAGTACCAGAGTGTTGTGCAGCATATCTTACCATCCTACTTCTCTTGGACTCATCATCACTGTCATTTTCGTCATCGTCAGTAACTTTCCTGAGGAATCAAAGTATTAAATATTACTCATAAATAGCTCATTTTTTTCACTATCCTAAAGTCACAAAACAACGTTTTTCCAAACCTTCTTTTGGCAGCAGAACGATCTTCACCAGCAGCATCAGAACCCCCTAGATCAGGAACCTTGCTGACGATATCCCTCAGAAAATCAAAAACATTAAATTGCTGGACGCACTGTTTCCTGTAAATATTTTTTTTTGATAAGTAAAAATATTATATATATATATCAATAGGAGTAACCAAGTACACTGGATGTTTACAAAGAAATTGTTTCCTGTAAATATCAATCATATTATAGCACCTAAGATTTACTAATTAAAATAAAAAGTAAAAAAAATTAACAAACAGTATATCTTTCTCCATACCAAGAATGAATCTATATCTGAACGTGCATGTCATACTTGTGCATATGTGGGGAGAGAGAGAGTTAACATATCTGTAGGTATTGGGAACAGTATAAACAACCGTATCATTCTAAATACAACTTACAAAAGGCCTGTCTCAAATAATGACAAGTAAAAGCATAGAGATGTAGGAATACTATTTGAAAGATTGGGACAGAGTGTGGCACTCAATGAAGAGGTAAGAACTTAATCTTTCCTATACCACAGAAGATATTTACAAATGTTAAATGTTAATTACTGTAACTTCACTCACAAATGCAAAGAATTCATGGTCTTTGCTCCTCTCTTCAAAGTAATTTCATATGTGTGATCACATAGATCTTGCAGAAATAGCTCCAAAGCTTTAGCTGCATATTACAAGACAACAGGTCATAAGTATAAAAAAAAAAAAAAACAACAAGAAAACTAGAAATTATTTTCCTGAAATGAAGAAGAAAAAGCCAAAAAAAAGATAAAAGCTGAAGGTGAAAGAAGATCTGTGAACTACTGACTAAAGAATCATTAAAAAAAGAAATAAGAGATATATAAAGGGAAGAAAAATGTTAAGAGTTTAACAAAATTACTCACAAACTAGAAGAGGCACAGCCATGGCAATCTTCCCAACATCCTCATCAGCTTGCATAATCTTCTTGATACGAGCCTGTAAAAGAATTATATCAAATCAAAGAAAATGATCAGGTTCAAAAATCCACTGCATTGAAGGAATACCAATACATAACACAATGTAGAGACAGAACGCATACTCCATTATTGAAGCATCCCAAATGAAGAAAAATAAGGGATACAACTTTTTAAAAAAAAAAAAAGTGAAACAGTAAAGCAATCATGATTATGATGAATTAGGAGACCAAGTCCAAGGCCACTTGTCAGCAAAAAGTGGCACAATCAAACTAAACCAAGAGAGTAAATTTGCAGCAATAAAGCCCACAATAAGCTCCCCCTTCTCTATTAACAAAATAAAACCAGAAATAAAGGACAAAAAAAGAATATCATTTCTGAAGTGCAAACACAGGTATAATTTAGCAGAGGTTCCTGGAATATACCAAATCCTTGTCAAGTCTACCACATAGAAATGCTACTTTTAAACCGTCTAAAAGTTATATAGATTCAGATTGATGTCATCCTTTATGTAATCCTTATCAGAAAGATTGATGCCATCCCTGCATCTGGGTTTACTGCTTACACAAAATTAATTAATGAAATCAAGTGGAAACCTTTCCAACTCAGACATAGAGTGTAATGCTGTAGAATCAAAAGGATTTCCAGAAGCAGAACACAAATGACATATAAGAACAGTTTAGAGAAGAGGAACAGGAATGACAGTCAACAGAAGGTCAATGCAAAGATCTCACAAACTGTAGACTTTCTTTGTATTAAGTAGCACGGATGCAATGAATCTCTGCAAAGTGGAGAAGTGATAGCACATGGTTCTCCTGTTAGTCCAGAAATTTCAAATGTTGGCATGCCCTAAGAACATAAGAATCCATAAATATGTCATGTCCATCAAATCAAGATCAAATGCAATGCCTGGGAGCTAATAATCTATTGTATCTATCTCATTAACAAAGATGAAATATAAAATATAGATATATTTAAAAAAAGATGAATTTGTATTCATAAAAATATATATTTCTTCTTTTCAAATTCAAAAGGGTGATTGTGCTATGGTGAACAGAAACAAGAAGTCAGCTCAAAAATAGGTAGAAGAATTAGTTTCAAGAGCAGAACATTCCACATATACAACTCTATGGCACTCTAGCACACCCAAAGTCTAGTACATGTCATCAACAGGCATAAAGAACCATAAGACTTGAACTTGAACAAGAAGTCAGATCAATAAATAACTCGACTCGGCTCGGCAAGCTCTCAGCTCAAACTTGAACTCGAGTTATTTGAGTCCAACTCAACTCAATAACCCAAAAGCTCGACTCAATCGATTACAACCCTAATGGCGCTCAAAAACTCAACATCGAGGTTGTGGATGTGTGGCAAAAGAAAATAATACCTTATAAACAAATTTCTAGTTAGTAATTTAATCCATACAAATGCACCATATCATCTTAATTTATACATTTTAAGAAAACTTACCTTATGAGAACAATGTACCATATTGGTTGTAATTGGCTACCCAGCCAATTATTAATACATCTAGCTGTCTGTGCACCAAATAGAGAACTCCAACATTGGAAAACTACTCATGCAGAATCACCCTATTACTAAGGCATCAATAATGGGAAAGATCTTTCCGAAATTAACCCCCGGCTAGCAAGTTTTTACATGGTAATCTTGGCATCATGACACTGACTGGCAAGCAATGATTGTTGACCAAAGGAGAATAAATCATTGAAACCGAGCCCATTAAAATCTATAGAAGCTGGCCTTTTATGGGCCAAACCTGGATAGGTGGGACATCCCTTGGTGCATTGGTGGTGGCTTCAACATTACCTGGTTCCCAAGTGAGAGATGGGGGAGGCGCATCTTTATCACAAGCAAAATATGGGGAGGATCATTCACATGGTCATCCAATTGGGCTTCGTCTAGATTGGAGGTTTCTAATTTCTCGCTCTTGGGCTTTGTTCAGATCATTTCCCTATCATGGGCTTAATTTTCATGACTTTCTTGCATCTATTTTTGCTTCCTAGCTAGGTGTTTTCTTTTGTATACATCCGGTGTACTTGGCTATGCCTATTAATATTAATAAAGTTTTACTTATAGAAAGATTCTATACAAGCTGACTGAAAGAGGAGAGTGTTGAAAAGGATGTCTTGATCTCTCCTCCATTGTCAATTTGTAGTCCTCAAGATTATGAAAAATCTTACTAAACAAATATTTATATCAAAACTGAAACAAAAGAAGAAATTTTTTTATACGTAATCAAGAAGTTTTATTCATAAGAGCAGGCAAAGCCCAAGTACACAGAAGCATGAGGGAAACAAAAGAATAAATTTTTTTAACTTACAGAGGCTGCCCCACTAAAAGAACCCCAAATAAGGAGGCACAAAGAAATTGTATAGGTAGTCACTAGATTTCTTTTTTTTTATATAAGTGGAATATGCAGTCACTAAATGAAGACTAGGAAGTTCCCCATGATATGATATCCCCCCACTCGCACTTTTCAAACACTTAAAAGACAACTCCAGCTTCCAAAAGCTTCAGCTATTTGTAAATTGTCCCATCAAATTGCAACCCTAAGAATGATAAAAGTAACTGTGCATCAAAAGGGAGAGGCGGGGACAGGACTGTAAAGCTCCCATAACCTTTAGCACGGTAAGTTGTTTGCAAAGAATTTCGACTGGCTCCCTTTTGGTATCAACAATTCTTAACCTTTACACGGTAAATTGTTTGCAAGAAACTTCTAATGGTTTCCTTAGTATCAACAATTCTTAAATTCATGTGGACAATTAAGCCGCCCCATACACAATAGAGCATTTACTTCTAGCCCACCGAGTGTCTGGTAATTGTCTCTACTCCCTATACCTCAATTCTCCCTTTGCCCTTTTAATGAAACTACAATACGTATCCAGAAAACTTCTCTCTAACCCAAAAGTACTACCATACAGCATGTAACTAAAATGCTATCAAATTCTACTATATTTTGATAATCTTGGAGGATAAAAGATAGAAAACCTTTTAGCATGCCACAAATTGACCATAACCTGATGTTAATTGGCTATCTATTTGGGGAAAAAAATCTTCTATGTGTGCGTATCCCTTCCACTCCAGTAATATTGACGAAAACCAAAGAAAGAAAGAAAGAAAGAAAGAAAGAAAGAAAGAAAGCAAGAAAGAAAGAAAACAAACACTCCCAGAAAAGAGGGAACAAGAGAGAAAGAGGGCTGGGGGGAAGACTTACAGCCGGGAAACGAGTATCGAGCTTCTTCCTCATGCTTTCAAATTTCGCTGACTATTCCGCTAAATATTCCAAAAAGCGAAAAAAAAAAAACCACAGAAGAGAAAAGAAAAGAAAAGAAAAAAAGCCCTAAGAGAAAGAGAGAACTGAATCCCAAGTCTCAGTCCTCCAGTTCAGTTCAGTACTCTGACACAAATATGATAATAATGAAGCAGGAAAATATTTTGAAACTGAACCAGGAAAGTAGAAGACGAAGAAGGAGAAGAAGAAAGTCTGTATTTTTACGAAAAATGGGTTCGGTTTAGGCTTGGGCCCGTCTTCTTCCACCCAAGCCCCGCTTTATACGGACCCGAAAAGCTTGCCACGGCGGCAACATTCGTACACGATGATGATGGAAGTAATCGCCACCTCAGCAGATCTTCTCGAAATAATGTTCTCTTTTCAACTACAAGATGATGATGATGATGGAAATAAATTCATAATATATATATTATTTGCAAAATTAGGCTCGTGCCACCATCTTACCAAAATAAGAAGGAGATGTTGAGATGCGATTGGATTGTATGTCAGTGTCTTTATAGTCTTTTTTTTTCTTTTTTAATTTTTTATAAAAATATAATAAAATATAATAAAAAATATAAAAAAAATAATAAAATTTAAAAATACAATAAAAAATATAATAAAATAATAAAAAATATATATATAATAAAAATTATAATAAAAAATAAAATAAAAAATAAAATAAAAATGAATTTTTATAGTGAATTCGGCCTCCCCAGCCCGCGATGGCACCGGCGGCGGTGGGTGACACCGCCCAGCCCGGAGTCCGAAACAGATTTAAGGCCGCCGGGGCACACCGGAGGTCGTCTGGACTAGCTGTCGCAGAGGTGGGGTCGCCGGCTCCTTTTAGTCCCGATGGGCTGGGCGTCGCCCACCGACGCCGGCGCCGGCGCGAGCTGCAAAACGTGAGGAGTTCGATCGAACCGAACCCCATGATTCTCCAAATAAGAAAAAGACTTCAAAATGCAACAAACCAAATTAGGATTTTCACTTTGGTTTAAAAATGGTCATTTCATTCTTTGATCGTTAATATTCCAATGATATTTCTTAATATGGAAAAGTGATAATCTAATTAATATATATTCATATATACAATGTTATTTAATGATTTGAAACTTATTACTCAAGTTATTATTTTGATGTGTCATGTAATTTTTTTTTTTTTTAAATGCCAAAGAAAAGTGATAGAGGAAATTTTTTGTTTTTGAATGTCATTTTATTTTGAATATAATTTTTTTTTTATGTTTTTTTAATAAATCACGTGAGTACCATATGGTGATGTTACATTAAGAGTGTCATTTGAACAATAAGCTTCAGATGGTCCAGTAGCAATACTCTATATATATAAATTTTGCTACACACAAGACACAAATTAGTTTGTTAACATACTAATTATAGAGGGTCCATTACAACTTTAGAAAATTAAACATCAATCATTTTTTAGTATGGTTGATGTGGAATGTTTCCGCATTGTAGTTCATTAGATGTGTAAAAAAATAAGATTGATAAAGAGATTTTATACTTTATGTATAAGAAAAAAATGGAGAAGTAGAATCTAAATCTTGAAAACATACATAAATTTAAAAAGAAAAAATTAAAATTAAAAATAAATAAATTTGAAAAAGAAAACAACAAAACTAAAAATTAAGAGAAATACAAATTCTAAGAAAAAAAAAGAAAATTCTAAGAATTAAAAGATCTTACAAAATAAAAAAATGATGATATCATTCCAGGCCTAAATCGACTTTTGAGGTGGAGACCCAAATTGATAGGGGTGTAATCGATCCAATTCGATTTGATTTTAGACCAAATTTAGAACCAAACCGGACATACCGGTTTTGTATTTTCAAAAATTGATTACGGATCAATTACTCCCATAAACCGCTACTTTTAATTTTATCAGTTTCGATCAGGTTCGATCCGGTTTTTCAATTTTAATATACCATATTATATATTATATATTACATACAATATAATATATAATAATATACAAATAATATATTGTAGTATATTATAATATGTATTATAATTTTATTATACTATAGTGATATATTATAATATACAACATAGTGATATATTATAATATATTATAGTAATATAGTATTAGTATAATTATTAATACAATGGATTATAGTGATATAAGATTTTAAATTTTAATATTATATTAATTGGTTATTTATTATATAATACAAAACTATTGTATCTATAATTATATAATATATATATAAATTATATTTAATATAAGAAATTAAAATGTATATATATATAAATTGAATTGGTCCGGATCGATTTTAAGAAAAGGAAAATCGAAACCAGACCGATTTTAACCGGTTTTGAGAAAAATAAAATCGGTACCAAATCAAACCAAACTCAATATTAGACCAATCCACCGGTTCGGTTCGTTCCGTTCCGATCCGATTTATCGATTCATCAGTTTTTTCTTTCACCCCTACAAATTGGTAAAGGAAAAAACTTAAACTTACAACATGTTTTTTTTTTTTCAACTTCCAACATGTAAATTTGAGCATGAAAAGTCTTTAGATTAAAAATATATATAAATCAACGTGATCTAATATAATAAATTAATATTTATAAAACTGTCTGATGTTAGATGATGATGATGATGGAAATAAATTCATAATATATATATTATTTGCAAAATTAGGCTCGTGCCACCATCTTACCAAAATAAGAAGGGAGATGGTGGGATACGGTTGGACTACATTTTAGTGTTTTTATAGTCTTTCTTTCTCTTTTTTAATTTCTTATAAAAATATAATAAAAATAATAAAATTTAAAAAATACAATAAAAAATATAATAAAATAATAATATATATATATAATAAAAAACATAATAAAAAACACAATAAAAAATAAAATAAAAATGAATTTTTATAGTGAATTCGGCCTCCCCAGCCTGCGCTGGCGTCGGTGGCGGTGGGCGACACCGCCCAACCCCTGGTCTGAAACGGATTTAAGGCTGCCGGGGGCACACCGGAGGTCGTCGGGGCTAGCCGTCGCAGGGGTGGGGTCTCCAGCTCCCTCCAGTCCCGATGGGCTGGGCAGTGTCGCCCACCGACGCCGGCGCCGGCGCGGGCTGCAAAACGTATGGGGTTCGGTCCGACCGAACCCCATGATTCTCCAAATAAGAAAAAGACTTCAAAACGCAACAAACCAAATTCGGATTTTCACTTTGGTTTAAAAATGGTCATTTCATTCTTTGATTGTTAATATTCCAATGATATTTCTTAATATGGAAAAGTGATAATCTAATTAATATATATTCATATATATAATGTTATTTGATGATTTGAAACTTATTACTCAAGTTATTATTTTGATGTGTCATGTAATTTTTTTTTTTTTAAATGCCAAAGAAAAGTGATAGAGGAAATTTTTTGTTTTTGAATGTCATTTTATTTTGAATATAAATTTTTTTTTTTATGTTTTTTTAATAAATCACGTGAGTACCATATGGTGATGTTACATTAAGAGTGTCATTTGAACAATAAGCTTCAGATGGTCCAGTAGCAATACTCTATATATATAAATTTTGCTACACACAAGACACAAATTAGTTTGTTAACATACTAATTATAGAGGGTCCATTACAACTTTAGAAAAATTAAAAATCAATCATTTTTTAGTATAGTTGATGTGGAATGTTTCCGCATTGCAGTGCATTAGATGTGTAAAAAATTAAAGACTGATAAAGAGATTTTATACTTTATATATAAGAAAAAAAATGGAGAAGTAGAATCTAAATCTTGAAAACATACATAAATTTAAAAAGAAAAAATTGAAATTAAAAATAAATATATTTGAAAAAGAAAACAACAAAACTAAAAATTAAGAGAAATACAAATTCTAAGAAAAAAAAAAAGAAAGTTCTAAGAATTAAAAGATCTTACAAAATAAAAAAATGATGATATCATTCCAGGCCTAAATTGACTTTTGCGGTGGAGACCCAAATTGATAGGGGTGTAATCAGCCCAATTCGATTTGATTTTAGACCAAATTTAGAACTAAACCGGACATACCGGTTTTATATTTTCAAAAATTGATTACGGATCAATTACCCCATAAACCGCTACTTTTAATTTTATCAGTTTCTGTCCGGTTCGATCCAGTTTTTCAATTTTAATATACCATATTATATATTATATATTACATATATTATAATATATAATAATATATAATAATATACAAATAATATATTGTAGTATATTATAATATGTATTATAATTTTATTATACTATAGTGATATATTATAATATATAGCATAGTGATATATTATAATATACAACATAGTGATATATTATAATATATTATAGTAATATAGTATTAGTATAATTATTAATACAATGGATTATAGTGATATAAGATTTTAAAATTTAATATTATATTAATTGGTTATTTATTATATAATACAAAACTATTGTATCTATAATTATATAATATATATAAATTATATTTAATATAAGAAATTAAAATGTATATATATATATAAATTGAATTGGTCCGGATCGATTTTAAGAAAAGGAAAATCGAAACCAGACCGATTTTAACCGGTTTTGAGAAAAATAAAATCGGTACCAAATCAAACCAAACTCAATATTAGACCAATCCACCGGTTCGGTTCGTTCCGATCCGATTTATCGGTTCATCAGTTTTTTCTTTCACCCCTACAAATTGGTAAAGGAAAAAACTTAAACTTACAACATGTATTTTTTTTTTCAACTTACAACATGTAAATTTGAGCATGAAAAGTGTTTAGATTAAAAATATATATATAAATCAACGTGATCTAATATAATAAATTTATATTTATAAAACTGTCTGATGTTAGATGATTCTCTTATTCAAATTAGGCTTTGGATGAAAGTATACTTTTAAATACGCATGAAACAGAGTTAGTGCCAAAAAGATTTTATCTCATTTCCTAAGCAATATATTGTGAAATATTTACTACTAATCACGAAAGTTCTTGAGATGCATTTATGTCCGGAAAAATGTTACTCTTCCCGCTAGTGGCTACGGTGGCTGTCGTTGAGATTTTTTAATTTTTTTACTTGGTGATTAAAGAAGTAATTTTTAATAATATTGTAATTTTTTTTATTTTTTTTAAAAGTATATAAAAGTGTTAAAAAATGTATGTAAAAAAAGTTTAAAACAAAAAATACTACCAAAAGCCCCTGAACAGGAGCTCCCAACCATAGCGGTAGAGCCACCTCTATGCCTTTGTAAAGTTGTGTGCTCAAATAAAAATATTCCCCGACCCGAGTCAAAATTGTTCGGTTTTTTATTAGACATTTCACACCATTCTTTTGTTGCCACCATCAATGACATAAAATTATGCAAGACTTTCATCTAGTTTCTTATATACTAAGTTTCTTATACACTAATTTATGACAATTTGCATTTACAATCTCTCTGGCCCTAGAGTTTAGCATCTTAGAGCAGTTTTAATGGACTATTTAAAATAGCTATTTTTGTAAAATATAGCTAAAACCCATTAAATTCATGCTCCATTAAAGCCTTCAAAATAGAAATTTTTTATATTCTTCACGAAATCATGTCCAGAGCTTTCGTCGCAGATCATGTCGCCGTTGGAGCTAGGGTTTGAATTATGCCGAAAATCTTTGTTTGAACCGAACCCATCTCCGTCTTCGAGGACTCGAGAGAGCGATGAAGAAATATGGCCTCGTTGTTGATTTGCTGGGGAAGACGCTGGAGATCTGCTGTGCGATTTGCTGGACGCTAGCGCCGGAGAAGCAGGTGAAAGGTGAGAGAGGAGAGAGTAATAGAGGGAAATAAGGAGGAGAGTGAGAGATTTGATCGAGCGAACTTGCAACATCAATTTCTAGGATTTTGGAGAAGACGAAACGGGAAAGATGAAATGAGTTTCAGATTTATTGTAAATTTATTGTAAATGAATATTTAATCAAATATCTATTCTATTATAACAAGTGGATATATAAAAGCCACTTAACACATTTTTTTTTTTTGTTAAATGACCATTAAAATTAACAGCTATTTATTATATCTAAAAAATCATTTCAAAATTTAAAATATGATATATTAATTTAAAATCGATATGTATAATTAAAAATTGTTGAGGGAGAATTTTTATTAAAAATTATATATGGTATTCTCCTAAGTTTTTGCAGTAGTCTGAAAATTTTATGAAAAATTTATGTTTTGATCTACTACAATAAATGATTATAAGTCATAATAATAAATGAAAAAAAAAACAAAATACAAATTGCATAAAAAGAAGCAGGAGAACATGAGTAGAATAGAATACAAAAGCATGGCCCAGATACAACATCTCATCCTTTTTTTCCCTCTAACACAAACTAGGCTCTTCAATTCATTCCAAGAAGGTCTCCATAACATCCATGTATATAGCCGCTTCGGAATTCTTGTACTCCAAAGATTGGTTTTGATGGTGACAACAGATGTGGACGAAGATGATGAAGCCATTCTAGCTGGCAAAGTACAGCTCCTCTTAAATTTGTACTCCCCGGATGGCTGTCCAAGCTCAAAAACTCATTTGGGTTTGCACTTTGCTCCACCACCATTATGCATATTTGAGGCATCCGAATTGGGTTTGGAAATCCTTATAGACGAGCGAAGTCATAAAAAGCCTATTCTAGAGGTATAGCATAATCAGATAAGCAAACATCTATAATTATGAGCTGCTATCTCAAGTAACAACATAAGAGCATTTGTCTCATTTGCACCATTTCATTACCGCAATAAATCCAAAAGGTTGAACAAATATAGCATTTCCATGGAGATAAACAAAATGCTAACATTCTCTATTTTAGACTCTTAAATCGAAATTGAATCTCAACTCAAGCACTTCAAAATTCTTATCTTCCAGTAGTTGAATTCTTATGTTACTACATAGTCATTATCCAAACTATTCTAATTCAAACTTTTCAAAAATTATCCTCTATCTTGGACTCCTAAATCGAAATTGAATCTTAACTTAAACATTTCAAAATTCTTATCTTTTCAGTGATTGAATCCATATAATGATTAGTTTCTAAAATCTAACCAGCTTCAAGTCTCCTCAACCCTCTGTCTAAAAAATCCATTATTAGTGCCCATCATCTCGCCGAAAGAGTCATTGTGTTTCACGTTACTACTGCCGACAAGCATCACTGTGCCACACCACCACGCCAGAGAAATCAATCGCGTTGCAGACCACTTGCAGTTTTTGAGCTGCCGTCACAATACCCAAACCCAGCATAGCCCTCACGTTTCTCCCGGTAAGATTTAACATTTGAGCCATAGATAGAAAGTGAAAAACTAGATATGGAGGCGCTGGTTCTATTTTCCTATATTCTATATTAAATATGTATGACCCTAAAACTCCCCACTTTGAATCGCCTCACTTTACAAAATCACCAATATGATGCAAGCACTACATCACTTTTCACTAACGGAGTATTCTATTTACACAAGAAACAATATGATACAAGCACCTTACTTTTTTTTATTGATAAGCAGGGGAAGGGGGGACAGGCATGCTACCGGCCTCCAAATACTCAGCTGCAAATTCTTCATCATTTTTTCAGCATATCCTTCAGGCTCGTTTTATCATTAATTTATCATTACAAATTTATCATTATACTTTTTCAAATTTTCATATAAAATACAAATCTTAATACAACTTTTTCAAATTTTAATTCAAAATTTTCAAATTCTTACATAATAATAATAATATTTTATTTAATTTTTAAAATTCATCTTAACTTATCTCATCTTAATTCTAAATTCAAACAAGACCTCAAGCTACACTCAACATTCCTTCCTCTTGGGGTATTTATCGTAATCAAAGTGGGTATCAATCGAAGATCTACCTCCCATTTTCGTCTCTCTCCCATAACCTAACCCTAGGTTTTGCTCGGATATGGCACCAAAGCTCACACCCCCACCTTCCCACCCATTCTCTCTTGTTTATATCCTCTTCTCCACTTCCCCATCCTTATTTCTCCCGGTTCCCCATTTTTTCATCTCTTTTGGGGGGTTTTTCCCACCTCATCTCCCTCCATCCCTCTCTTCAGTTATCCAACCTATCGAGTCCCCCTCTCCTCTCATCTTTTTCCCATCTTTTCCCTTTCTTTTTTTCTTTCGTTTTCCATTAGTTTTTGTTTTAGTGTTGGTTATGCACGAACCGCATCTGGGTGGGGCAGTGTTCGTTGATAGTGATGGCCTCCGCTGGTTTGGACTTCACACGTGTGCCACTGTTCTCCTCCTAAAGTGCTAATCTGTCAGACGTGTCAGGAGCGTGACGATCGAAACGGCGTGTGCGTCGCACGCACCTCTCACAAACGGAGTTTAGCTCTCTGTGCGCCTTCGCCGGAGGGTTCTCTAGGCATCCACGCGCATAGCCGGGTGGTTTCAGGGACTCTAGCAATCCGGCTATATCTTTTTTGCCTCCAACTAGGCGGTGCATGGTCTCCACGCGCCACCGACTGCAGCGGCTTCTCATTGTCTTTTCTTTCCTCTAAGGTTGAGAACCGGCAGGGGCGGACCCAGCTTAGTAAAATTCTCTCTCAAATTAAAAATAAATAAAAATTGCCTCCCCAAATTTTTTTTACTAAAATTATTCATCTAAATCTTAATATATATTCATTTATATTTTAACTTTTAATTTCATTTAAACTCAAATTTTAACTCACATAATATCACAGTTACTCAACTAACAATCTAATCCTAATAAAAAAAATTGATTATAAATTGATATGATTATAAAATTGATTGATCATACTCACTTATTTAATTTCAATCTAACTTGTATAATTATGAGATATAGTTTATTAAAAATTTAACAGCGTTACATCATTACTTATTAGAAAATTTTAAAATTTATTCTTAATCTATAAATTTTTCTTAAATCATAAAAAAATATAAGCCAAGTACTTAAAAATAATTGATTTTTTTTTTTAAAAAGACGTGAACAATTCAAAAATTAATATACATTTAGATAGCTCGGTAATAACAAAACATGACACTTTTATCACTGATGATCATTCTTATAAAATTTATATTTATTGTACATTTTATCGATCGCCCCCCAAACACAAAATTCGGGTTCCGCTTTTAAGAATCGGAGTCTGATTCTCCCATTTAGTTTAATTTCTATTGGGTGTTTTTTTAATATATATATATATATATATATATATATATAATCTACGACTTTTGGTCTTTAGGATTGGTCTCGTTTATGGAGTTTTGTTATTTGGTATTGGGTTGTTTGTAACTTTATTTTATATAGAATTAGGATTAGAAATGATAAGTCATTTTAATAAATTGGGGAGCTTAAATTGTTGATTAGTTAATTTGTCTTTATTTATTTAAATTTGCTTGTAATTAATGCCTGTTTTATAGTGAATGAATGTATCCGTTTCAAAAAAATAAAAAAACATTCCTTCCTCTTAGCACCCAGAATCTAGGTTTTATCTTCGTCTCCAACGAATGACTAAAATACATCAGATAGTCCACCACGTCAAATAGTCCACCACATCGGCTATCGGCCTCTCCATTGTATTCACAAGGAATTCTACCTTTGGTCTCAAAAGTCAAAACCTCTTCAATGCTCTATGAATCCAAGCAGGGGAGAGAATCTACATACCATAAATGCAATATCATTTCTTGTCACACCAACGTCATCAAGTATGCCAATCCAGGAAGAAATTAAATTCTGTCAACATCGGATGCAAGAGGCTCTGGATATATTTTTAAACGGTGATGGTGGAGTGCGATTGGTTGGATGCTATTATTTTTATAACTCTCTTAATTTTTTATAAAAATATAATAAAAAATATTAAAAAATATAATAAAAATAAAAAATTTTAAAAATACAATAAAAAATATCATAAAATGAAGAAAACATTATAAAAAATATCATAAAAAATACAATAAAAAAATAAAATAAAAATAAAATTTTAAAATAAATTCGACCTCACCCAACCCTTGTCACCGTCGTCGACGGTAGGCGACACCACCTAACCCATAGGGATCGGAGGGAGCTGGTGACCTCACCCCTACGACGGCGAGCCCCGACAACCTTAAATCCGTTTCAAACCCAATCCGATTGAGTGGTGTCGCTCACCACCGTCGGGGTCGACAGGAATTGCAAAGGGGAGAGGTTCGGTCGAACCTCACGATTCCAAAATAATGATTGGATTATCTTTCATTTACATTTTTTTTAATCATCAAAAATGTTAAAAAAATATAAATAAATAAATAAATACATTATGAATAATAAATAAATGATAAAATAGTGATAACCTTATCATTACTCATTTTTTTATAACACGTGGTAAATGAGCTCTTAGAATATTGTTAATGGAATAGCTAAATCACTTTTTATTTTAAAATATAAAAAAAATAATTCAAAAATAATTTTAATAGAATAATTAAAATAAAATTAAAATTAAAAGATGAACAATAATTTCACTATATGTAACTAGATACTGTTCACCTTTTAAAATATGATAATGCTTGAAGTTTCAAGAAAGAAGCATTTGTTGTTTTAATTTAATGTAGGTTTTATTTGTTGTAAGTTTCGTCTAGTTTTTAAAATGTAATGTAGGATTAATTTAATTTAATGGAGGCTTCATCCAGTTTTTAAAATTAAGGCTTCGTCCTGTTTGTAACTTATGATAATGCTTTGTTTCAATACAAAATGAGTTGAAGACGAGTACTTAAAATAGAAAATGACTTAATATAACTCTGAGAATATTTTTATTATATAATTTCCGTTTTTTTATTTATTTTATAATTTATATTTTAGTTTAAATTATAAAATTGAATTAATATAAAATAAAAAAAAGATATATGATATTGTATATTATAAAAAATATTATAAATATTGAAAGATATGAGGCTGTCATTCATAGTTAAAAAAATTATTTGAAATGAATAAATAAAGATAAAAAATATAGTATTTAAATTATATAAAAATAAATAAATTAATTGGTGGATAATATATTATAAAAGTGAGCAGCTAATTTATTTTGAAGAAAAAAATAACTATTCCATTAAAAATGCTCTAAAAAAAATATAAAAAAGTAACTTTTTTTTCTTTTAATTCATAAAGGCTACGGAGGGATGTAGGAAGGATTAAGAATCGAGATGCTTGTGGGGAGGGAAATGGGGAGATGTAGGGAAGGGTTCTCACGTTTAAATTAATGTTATAGAGGTAATTAGATACAATTGTATAATTTTTATTTAGTGTACATTATAATATTATTTCATGTATGTTTAATATTCTGTCATCTAATTTATTGTGTTCTTCAATTATTTTTGTAGTTCATAAATTTAATATTAGATTTGTTATATTTATACATTTAATACGTTTGTATCTGAACAGGTCAAAAAATGCAAACTGTCTATACATCAATGAAAGATGTCACTCCAAGTACAACGAACTGGAAAATCAAGAGAATTGTTGCAGATAATCGTTGATCATGAGGTATAGTATTTATTGGCATATATTGTGTTTTTATTTTTTACTATCCTTTGCTATTGGATCTTAATCTATTTTATACATATTATACAAATGTTAATGATATTGCATTTATTTAATTATCTTTCTACAACATATTTTGTCTAAAAAAATAAAATTCTTTTTAAAACCCAAAAATAATTTAAAATAGAACAAATTTATTTTAGTAAATTATTCATTATAATTTTTTGTAGTAAATTATCCATCACAATTTTTATATTGCACAAGAAAATCAAGTGTAGACTACTATGTTTGACAGTGATATTGATTGTCAAGACGATACTTTGCATATTTTTCGATCATATTACATCAATAATGTATTTGTGAGACCAATAGATACGAAGTACAGAATTGAAGCAAATCAGGATCCATGGATTTTAAATTCTAAAATAATAATTGAGGAAGCTTCAAACAATGAAAAGAAATTAGAGCCACCAAAATATAAATTCATCTCATTCAATGAATTAGAGGCTTAGAAAGGGTCAATTACAAAAATAAATAATTTACTCTTTATTTTTTATTCATTTAATTATCAATATATTAACAATTTAAATTATATTTATCAGATATTTTAACTGTTATGATCAAAATTAAGTCATGTAAAGAGGTAATTTCAGCATATGGACCAACAACTATACAAGAAATATATGTTATTGATCAAAAGTAAAAAAAATTCATGGCTTCTCAGTTCTTTTACAATTCTATTTCAATATTAATTTTGGCATCTTTTGCTAATTCTTTTTTTATATCAATTTCATAACTTAAACTCCATATGTTGGACTATGTGGAGTCATTTTGTGCAAGATGAATGTTAAAAAATTTTAGAAATTATTGCAACTAAGCCAATTATACTTGCAATAAAGATAGCAGTTGGTTCTTATAACGGTATTTTTAATAATTAAGAACATTATATATTTTTTGTATAGGATATACTTGTATTAATAATGATTTTTTTTTAACCAAAGATTATCTCTTTCATCACGTCCATCAAGTAAATTTACAATCAATCATCTTATTCTCGAGGTAGATTCATTGCAACAGTGGTAATTCTTGCAAATTAACATTTATGTATCAAGGCATTTATGTTATAGTTAATTAAGTTACTACATGTGATTTCGTATAGTTCAGGGATATAATCGTCTTTTTGGTATGAATCAATTTTAATTTTGTGCCAGTGACTTTTTATTTCCTCAACATTTTATAATAAATGCTACCAGCTATATATTTTATTTTTCTTATATTATTTTTCTTTTGTAAATTTTAAGGGTGGTGAATAATGATTTATTACTTGAATGTATAATTGCAAGATACTTGACATACCTATTTGCGTCTCTATTACCTGTTGGTATTCGAAAAATAATAAAAAATTGTGATATTATTGGGTTGATGAAGGGCTTGAAACCTATAGCAGTAAACATTAATTTATTTGTTATAAATTCAAATATTTATACAAACATTTTGTGTAAAAATTATTTATGATTTAATGTAGAAAGTAAAATTTTGGATAAAGGCGAAAATAATTGTGATTGACTTCCACCAATTCTTTTTATTACATGTTATGTGTTGGCTTTAACAAATGAACTGGATATGGATATAATGAAAGCTTCATCTGTATATATTGCAAACATCAAGGCTGTGACGCCCCCAACTCTAATGTATGAAAATATGAAAATCGAGACATCGGGATGATGACAACTCAGGTCATACACCCCTACGACAAGTGCTAAGTGTGTAAATATGCAACATGTGTTAAAAAAAAGCAGTAGCGGATAAACTAAGTCGATAGCTAAGTACCAGAATTTAAAATATTACAACGCAGTCTAACACAAATTCTACAACAGAAGATTTAATATAGTCATCCCAAAGCCAAAACACTAAAATACATAATTATAAAAAGCAAAAAAATATTTCTCACGATACAACTAAATCAAGTTACTTCAACGGCGGAGTCGCCTCCTCAGGCTTAGTCTTCTCATCCTCTACATCAAAATCTACGATACCGAAAATGGTCTCGCAGGTAAGTAAAATCCCAAACAAACCAGAAGATCAAAATACATTCATGCAACAACAAAAATGAATGATCAAGGTACCATATGCATGAGGCTAAAAAAGAATCATCTTTTCCCAAAAAGGAATAGTTTTCTACACACGCCAAAATCTCATTTTGGCCTAAAATAAATCAATTGAAAACGTCCACAATTTTCGCAGAAAATGGTTCACAAATCCATTTATCAAAATCCGTCATTTTCTCAGAAAATGGCTCACAAACCCAATTAACACTGTAGGCAAGAATAGCAAGCGGGACTTTACCACTATCCCTACAGTTCCTTTTTCCTCTCTTTCAATTTATCAAGCACTATAGGTAGGAATCACAGGCGGGATTCTACCACCATCCCTATCGCATGCAGCGTAAGGGGAATTACAAGCAGAACTCTATCACCATCTCTGCTTACCACCATCCCTACAATTCCTTTCTTTTAAACTGTTGAAACCATTCGTTCAAATATACCCAAAATCATTTCTCATATGAAAATCCAGTTTTCAAATATACACATAAACATGTATTCAATTATGCGAAAACTCAGTTTTTTTTTGTGATAAACATGAACATGCGTACACTATGCAATGCATACGATAATACATAAAAATATCCAACCAACAAATCCCAACATCAATAAATCACACAAACAACTCCGTTTTCCAATTCAACCAACCCCCAAACTCCTTGGACTCAGTCTGGTACAACCAACCAAAACACAAGAATTTATTAATGCAAAAATATATTTAAATCTCAATAGTCATTTGGAATATACTTACAATATGATCGCTAAAAACCCCATATGATAGCGAAGATGCTGAATAATGACCTTGTGCTTCCATCCACAAACTCACCGTTAAAGTCGCGCCCATCGCGCTAACGTATATAAACATTACAAATAAATAAATATAAATAAAGTAACATCAATAAAAATAATAAATAACATTAACAATGAATTAAATAATTAACATAAATTTAACAATATTCATTTATATATAACCAACTCAAATAACAATCCCAATTATCGTAAACAAAATAAATTAATTATCTTAATGTAGATAAATAAAAATGCAATTATTATTTAACTAAATAGCATACTTGATCATAAATAAATTCATACCACGAAAATAAATTAAGATCAATATATAAATAAATTTAATCTCTTAAACTAGAAAAAATGTTTATCGAAAGTAGTGTAAGCGATGTAAACGGTAATTTTACGGCGAGAAAATACCCAATAAAACATCACTATAATTTTTGGATTACAAGGAGTTTTGAAAAAGAGATACTCTAGTTTAAGAGAAGAATAACTGATCAAAAGAGATGCCAAACGTTCGGATTTATAGAAGAAAAAAAGAGTTTCAGATACGTTTCAAGCAAAGGATGCCGATGCTTTATATAGACTAAAACCAGCACAAATATATGGGTTTTTGGGTGGAGAAAAATCACATGAAATACGACAAACTCAGAGCCAAGACAATCATAAGATTTCATATAAGAGATTCTCATTATTTTTCAGATGAAACAAATGAAAAACAGGAGACTGAGCTCATAGATTTGGAATGGTTACCAGCACGTGGAGCATGGATTCGTGATGAAAATACTGGAAAATATTCGGAAATGTCTTACACATCTAAAGGAGTCATGCGTGGTTGAAAGAGAAGGAAAAAAATATTGCAAAGATCAAAGCTTTACATTCACGGGTGTACAAAGGAAGAACAGGGGAACGAAATGAAAAGAAACGAAAGAAGAAGAACCGAAGAGGAAGAAGCCGCTTGCGAGAAAAGCCATATGGGTTTTCAATAAAACACATGTTCAACGGAAACGTTTTGAAGCAACAAAGGGGCTGATTTTCATGGTATACGGGCCGACTTGCAAACGGGCTTGGGCTTGGGGCTTTGATCCAAAACAAAACTAAATTTTAAACACATTAAACCCAAACAACTACATATATATATATATATATATATAAAAGCCCAACATATATATATATAAGTCCACCGAAAATCATCTAATATAAAATAATTTAAAACACACTAAATTAAATACTAACATAATAAAATAAGGAGATTACATTCAAGTATTAAATTAAATGCACCACAATAAAATAATATGAGTCAATAAATTAACTTACTAATACATATGAAAATAATTTTTTAAACCAAAATGAAATATCCAAATATTTAAACACAAGCACCATAAAATAATATTAATACCAATCAACTCATAATACCTAATATTTATATTGACAACAATACATATTTAATATTAAAATATTAAATTACAAAAAGGGTAAAATTACGAGTCTTTACAAAGGCGTTTCCCAACCACGATATGTATCTTTTAAATTTATTTTATAATTTATGTCAAATTTAATGTATAATTTTTATCATTTCTAATTAAAAATGATACTTCAATTGCATTTATAGTCCTCAAGCATATGTTGAACTTGACAAACATATTGGAAAACTAACTACTGTTATGTTTGCTGAAGTTGCAGATGAGCATTGGGTTGTTCAACAGTTGAGCTTATGAATCATGTTAGCAAGGTATCTTTTTTTTTTTTTAATTTCTGTTGCTAAATTGAGTTTGGAATATAATTACTTATCTTCAGTATATAAGTTGTTTGGATTTTATTAATCACGTAAAGTTATTCAAAATTTATTTTGTAGGAATATTTGTCATATATGAAAGACATTGCAGAGAAAGCATCACAAAAATTGTAGATGATTCAACTTTATGCAGATCTTAACAAACTCAAGAAGCAAAAACATATGCATTTTAATGTCGTCTCTATTGAGGCCGTGCAAGATTGCCCAAATGCTTAACCATCATCGTAGAATCATGAAAAAGTTATATCTTGACTAATATTTTTGTTAAACTCCTATCACGTTTCTCTCAAACAAATTTGCTAAGATTATGGACTATGTCTATCTATGAATTTATTACATCATCACGTTTTAACAAATGCTTTTATAATATAATTTATGAAAACATTTTATTATTGTCCTCAACTTAGTTATGATTATCCGTTAAATATTTGTTAGAACTTACATTTTTTTTTCTACATTACGTTATTGATAGAAAATTATTTATTCATAAAAATAATATCAGTTCTTAAAAATAATCGCATAATTAAACTAGACAAACGTGTTTTGCATGTTGTTTCTTCCTAGTTTAAATAAATAAATGGGAATAAAATAAGAATATATAGATGATATAAAGAAAAAATAGATAAGCTGATAGATAGTAAAATAAAAAAATGAGTAAGTAAAATAAAAAAATTAGATTTTTAATAGTGTATTTAAAAAAAAAAAATCCATTGTGAGTGCTGTTAGCGCTTGCATTCTTAGAGACTTCTTTGGGCAGTTTCTTTCGAGATTTCCCAACACTTCCTTTTGCGTACTCAACCATCTAATATTTGATTGTCTTCACTAAAAAATCACATTTCGAGACGGACTAATAAGATTATCAATCTAAATACTACTCAAATAAAAATACTTTTAAAATTTTCTGTCATATATACTTTTTCATCTAGTCATTATTATTTATTATAATTTTTTCAAACTTTTATCTAAAACATAAAAAATAATTTAAAATTTTAAAATAAAAATTATATTAAAAAATTATATTCTAACAATATTTTAATTTTATAATATTTTTATATAATTTTTCCATTTTCTTCCTCAAAAACAATAAAAAATGTAACTCAAACTATTTTATTACTATTCAAAAACTATCTTACCACAATTCACCGATTTATCTTCTCATCTCATCTGGTCTCAATCCATTTCGTTTGACTATCCAAATAAGGCCTTTAACACTGTCAATTGTTCATACAATGTTGAATAAAATATAGAACTATGTTGTTTCCAACGAAGCCCCCGTTTTAATTCGAACTCATTTTATCTTAATCTTATTATTACAACTTTTTAAATTTTCACATATAATATAATAAATAATACAACTTTTCCAAATCTCAAAATAATAATAATATCAAAAAATAATATTATAATATTTTATCTAATTTTTTCATCTTTTATTTCATCTTGTCTTATCTCATCTATAAATTCAAACGGAGCCTTATTGAATAGAAGGGCCACATGGATATATAAGAAAGTAATGTTAGGAATAAGTTCCAAATGCTTGTAAAAAAAGTGGATCCATTAAGAAAATAAAATAAAATATTTATAATTTTTCGTGATGGAATCATTTTTTTTTTTTTTTTTTTGGTTTGGTTTTGCAAAAAAAATCTACATAAAACTTGCACATCTAGAACTTGTATATATATACCATTGTTCTATATAAAAACTCTTGATGAATTATTGATATTGCATTTGGTTTGTAGATGGCACAACAAATTAAAAGAAATAAAGATTACAAAACCAAAATAGAGAAATACTTTAACTATAAAGAGATTACATAAAAATAAATTCGTCGTTAATAACATATATTGACATAATGCATCAAATTATAAAATTTGTTTAATTGTAAAATAGATCTAACAAATCTTATAAAATCACATCAATTTATAAAATTTCTTTTATATAATAGCATTCCACATCATCGTCGCTAATTGAAACTCAAGATGTTTCCTTCTCATATCCTGCCAAGCAGACTTCAGTAAAAGGATCCATCAAGAGAATCCTGCCAAACCCTTTGATCCAAATCAGATTTTAATGAAATTGGACAACCGTTTCTTGTACCAAAGAATAACCTTCAAACTGATTTAATACTGGAATATTTCAATGAGCACACACAATAAAATCCCTTGGTAAAAGGGAAGGTTGAGCCACAACATAACTTTTGCAGGAAACAGAACCACCACCATTCCAATCCTTAAAACCAAAAATTAATAAATACCTCTCATCTTCCAAGAACTACAAGGAAGAACTAAAGGAACTAATTTAATAATCGATTTCCTGAGAGAGGAGCGGTAACATCTGATACTTTGTTGTGAAAGATCACTTTCCGATTTTCAACCCCAATCCTCCCTCTTCTATTGGCCAACAAATCTGCTCCCAAGCAAGCCAATTCCTTTTATGATTTATTAATTGACCAGATGCTATCTCAAAAAATTACTTTGATCTTATGCCCCCATCTTCCTTTCCTTTCCCTCGCCTACAGTTGAACTTCACCCTCCATCTCTTTCATATAGGGAGAGGAGAGGCCATATGAGCTAAGCTCTATGGAAAAATATAAAACCGAACTTCCATGCCACCAAAATCTTCTATCAGCAGACAGATTTAGAGTGGCTGAAGCAGAAGCAGAAGCAGAAGCAGAAGTAGAAGCAGAAACAGCTAATCTTGAAATAGCAAAAAACAAAATCAACAACTGAAATGGGAGAGTCCTCACTTTTTTCTATCATTCAATACCGTCCACAAAGCTGATCCATACATGAAAGCTCCGATCAGAGTGCATTAGGGCTGATCTTCATCAACTAGGTTATGAAACTAGCAGCAAAATTCGCCAAGGCTGAACAGATACCCCATCAGACCAGGCACTGTGCACTCTGGATATGAAAGGACCCAATATGCATTCAAACAAATTTCCAACCTAATGCTTAACAAAGGCAAGAAATCATAAGCATGCCATCTTTTTATAAAAATAAGAAATAAAAGATGCTAAAGAAGCACCTATTTACTTTGCATCAATTAGATGCAAAGAAGTACCTATTGCGTTTGTATATACCTTTCGAAACAGACTGGATTACTGAAATCAGTTCCACTCCACCTAGCACATCATCATTTACAATAAAGTGAATGTAATCAAACTCCAATTACCTTTCGAAAAGTCCAACATAAACCAAACTCTAAAACCAGTTATAATTCACCCACTTCATTTACTAGCCTTAATGGCATGCCAGGGGAACTTGACAAGGAAAGCAATCAAAAGTCTTAATAATCAAAAGGCCAGCCAGAGTAACTCATCTCATCATTCTGTTCGTGAGTGCCTGAGGTGTTTCTTCCTCTATCTTCAGCAAGATGACGAGTGCTCGAATTTGATGAGCGGAAAGGCCATGACCATGGACGACTCCTTCCTGGATTCTGCGAACTATTCTCCATACCACCAGAGCTACCATAGTTGCTGCTGCTGCTGCTGCTGCTGCTATTGTTCCCTCCACTACTTCGACGAACACGAGGACAAGCAGTACCTTGAGAAGGCATCTCAAGGCGACAAACAGGGCATGAATTGTGCTGAGTCAACCAAGGAACTATGCAATCAGAGTGGTAAATATGGTTACATGGCATCTGTCTTGCTTCAGTGCCCAACTCAAATCTATCCTTACAGACTGGACAGTGTGAGTCAGAGCGCATATGTGCTTGTGTAATCTTGATACTGGGCATTGAATCAATTAAGGAACGAGGTGCTGGGGGTGGGCCCCGTCGATCACTCATCGAAAGCTGTTCAATTAGTTCTTCAAATCCATGGCCAATAAGGAAGTCTCTAATATCAGCATCTCTAGGTCCACTTCCTGTACCGCCATTAGAGAAGGCTGAACCAGGAGTACGATTGAATATCAAATCAGGATCACGCCCATTGACAAATGTCCAACTCTGTTCAGGAACCAAACCAGACCTCACTCTAACATCAAAATTAGGATTTCTTCCAGCCATTCTCTGCCTCATGAAAGCATCAACATAATCCACTACATCAAAGTTAGAATTTCTTCCAGCCGTTCTCTGCCTCATGATAGCATCAACATAATCCACTACATCAATTCTTGGGTTGGGATTTCTACGTGTCATTAGAGCATACAGAATGTCCGTTAAAGCAGGTGCTTGATGATAATGATCTCCTGAAATAGGTACAGAGACATCTTCTGGTGCCAAGTCCTGCATCTCACTCAGTTCTTGAATAAAGCCTCTATCACAGTAAGGGCAAACAACTTCTCCCACTTCCAGCCTGAATCGCAGCCCACATTCGTAGCACCAGTGTGTGTATGCAGTAGTTGACATCTCTTTTGAAAAAATTGTAACTTCAAAACCAAAGTTTCAGGCCCTGGTGCCCCTGGCAATAGAAGGTCAACAACAACCTATTAACAAAAAGAGAAAAAGAAATAAACCTATTAAAATTTTTCTTTAGAAAGATAATAATTCAATATCTGATGATGCTACCAACACAATGGGATGAAAGTGCAGTTCTTGGCATTCCTCCATATTCAAAACTAACAGAAGTCAAGCAAAAACTGAGATTTTTACGTCATGATCCACAACCATTTCTCTATCTCCACGCCAGGTCATAAATCTAAAAAAAGATTGATACAAATCATTGCCGAAAATATAAAATTCGATACATATTGGTGGTCATACATAATCAGTCAATAGGTTAGAACCCATGACCCTCCACCCCTTTCTTAGGCTGGAGAGATTAGCACTATTTGAGTCAGGGCTGAATGACAATATATAAAGAGCAATTGATAGCTTGAATAATACATGATATTAAAATCCGGCATACGTAGGCTTCAAAGTAATATTAACAAGCAGAACAAAAAACCAATAAAAAAAAATGCAAATCATCCAATAATATTAAGAGAAACTGCTACTTAAATTCTTCTACACCCATGGCCATCCATCTCCTAGGTACCCTATCAAAGCGCATAGCTTCATTAGAAATTATTCCCAATAACATGCACCGGCGTGGAGAGTTTCCCTTTTAAGTACTTATAGGACTAAGACAAAGATCCAAAAAATTAAACAAAGAAAGATGAAAGTAAGAAGGAAAGAAATAGAACCCACTTTATGTGATGCCACAGATACTATAAGATCTTTATCAATATCTCTATCACAAAGAAGCTATTCCATTCCTTTCATATATCAAACTAAATAAAACCCAGACTTTCACTTCAAATCCGCCAGAAAATACTCAGAGGCACTGTAAAAAAGAAAATCTGACAAAACGAGAACAGTTCCGATGCCAAACATTTGCTATAAGCCTATAATAAACCAGACAGAAGACACAAATCCACAAATAAAAGAGCACAGTCACAATTATCAACCATCAAAAAAAAAAACTGCAATAAATTCCGGGAAGGAAAAAAAAAAAAAAGCAAATTTCTACAGAGCGAAGAGATGAAAAGGCCACAAACCGGAGGACGAACGAGGAAAGAAGATGAAAAGGGCTCAGTTCCGTGTGGGATTATAAATCCTAGAATCCCAATTATGTATGATTTTTTTTTTTACCCAATTATGTATGACTGCAGCAACAAGAGATGAATAAGAGGGCTGGCTCTTTCTGCGAAAGATTGGTGCAATTTACATAGTTTAGTGGTTGGAAAGATAACCTGTGGGACATTGACTTCTTACTCCAATGAATAAAAATTAAAAAAATTAAAAATTAAAAAAAGAAAACATTATTAAATAATTTTGTACCTCGTTAAATGTAAATTTCTAGAACCTACCGACAAAAAAAAAATCTGAAACATAAATAAATAATTAAATAGTAAAAGATGAATAAATAAATAAATGATGAGTTTTTTTTAGGAGATAAATAATGAAGTTGGATAAATACTTTTAATTTCTTTTAAATCTCAATTTTTATTATTTTTATGGAGGAATTTGAAAGTTGTTAATATAGTTGAATTCCTGGAGACCTTCTTTTCTCCCTCTCGAGCGATTTTCGTCTCTTAGAATTTCAAAAGAGTTGCTGGTGTAAGGGGGAGGAGCGAGCTCGTCTCCTCCTTCTCTTTTTCTTTTTTTTTTCTTCTCTTTTTTCTTGTTTTCTCCAACGACCAACATGTTTGATTTTATTGTTGAAGGTGGTTTTTGATTCCGTATCTACAATTTTTGAAGGTTGGGATTGCTGGTATGATAGCTTTGGGTATCCTAAGACCATCGTGCGTGGTGTCGCCACTTTATCAATCTGTTGATCTAGTCGTCATCTAGAGTTTTTTTGTAGAATAATGAGATGCGTGCTCCTCACACGCAAGACCGAATGAGGGTTAACTTTTATTGTATTCTCACTTTGGTAGATATAACTTGCCAACGATAGTTCAGATCGAATTCGAGACATCGAAACGTCCATACTTTACGAGAGCTCACTCTTAGAGAAAACTATAGTTTTTGTTTTTTGTTTTTGCAATATAGTTTTAGTTGGTTCTTGTGAATATTATTTATATAGAGAAAATTATATTGGATAAATAATGTCCCGGATTTAGGTCCGTAAAATCTAAGTGTTCTCCTCCTATAGAAGATGAGATTTGAGTAAACTGTCTTTAATAATACTTTAGTATCACAGATTTTTGTTGTTTGAGAATTAGAAATTGTGTCTCAATATATACTTAGTTGATTTGTAAACTGAGTCCTCTCAGTTCTATAAGTCACATTATAAGCTTCAGTTTTATGGAGGAATGTAATAATTCTATTTCTCAAAAAGAAAAAAAAAATATATATATATATATATAGCTGATTTCCTGTGAATGCCAATAATGATTACCAATATTTTTTGTATCCAGCTGTGAACGTCTCTAAATATCCTCTAAAGATGTCATTTATAGTCTGAAGAAAAATGTTAGAGAGACTATATTTAATGACATTCACTCATACGAACAATAACGTGTTACTGTTTATATTACTGTTCATGTGAGTTAGTGCCCTTAAGTGTGGCTTCTCCCTATCGTTTCACTAGTATGAATATATTGTATATTCATTTTTATTTGAAAAAGTCTTTATTTTTTTAATAGAATTATAGTCATTAGCCACTTAAAAACTTATAGATGTTATTTATTATTTTTATGAGATAATATACGATGAAATAAAAATTAAAAGTTTAAAAAAATATTATTAGAATATATATTTTTTAATATTATTTTTATTTTAAAATTTTTAAAAAATTAAATTTTTTATTTTATTTTGTGTAAAATCTAAAAAAGTTATAATTATTAAAAAAAATGAGATGAGAACGTTTCACAAAGCAAACGAAGTATTTCCGTTTTCAAACTCATATATTTTTTACAAAGATTCATTTTAATTAGTGTTTTTAAGGTTTTAGCTCATTTTTCATAGTAATAGCAAAATACTTTTAGACACGTGATAATTTCATTTCATTATAAGATATCGTATTGATTAAAATTAATTTAATTTTATGATATGTTGTGATACGATGAAATATCGCGTCACGGCATGCTTCATGAATGCCTAGAAATTAACGAGTATTTTCCCTTATCATATGATGCAAGCATAAATTGACCATTATTATTAATCCCTTTTTTTCTTATACAATTAAAAGTATTAAATTATAGCACATCACTTTGTAATATGAGTTGCCATATGGTCTATCTTATTGGGTTTAAATAATGAGACATTGAGAGGTTGTATTCTCTTATTTTCTAAACCTTTTTTTTTTTAAATTTAAATCGACGAAATATTTGTTTAAAATTTAAATAATTTATGTCAATCCCGAATATACTAACACTAATGAGAAAAAAAAAAATATTTCAATGTAATTCTTTCTTTATTTTACCGTACAATTAATCTCACAACGAAAGTCTCCCGAAGAATGAGATAAGGCATCTTTTCTAAAGAGAGAACGCATCTTTTCTAAGGAGATTCTATTCAAATTTATCAATTGTTTACTTTGTCTTCTTGTGTCGATGAGCCATTCGAATGCTCACGTTTTAAAAACAAGTTTGAGTGAAATTAATTTCGAGAATTTGAAACAAAGTAAATTTATGATATGAATATGGTTTCATTTATCTCATTTTATTAATATAAAATTTTTAATTTTTTTAAAAAATAAAATATAATAAATAATTTATTTTTTAAAATTTTAAAATAATAATAATATTTAATAATTAATTCTATTCCTCCGGATTTCAAATTTTCAAATTCGAGAATCCAAACTCCAATGAATAAGCTGTCGCTATGATTAGTCTTACTTTGATCCAGTCCAACAATTAATAAACTAAACCCAACCATTTAAAAACATTCGTGACGTGTAAGTTAGTCCTTCAACAAACGATTTTCAATGCACTTCACGCGAATGCGAATCTCATCACAAATGATTTTCAATGCATTTCACATAAATGTGGTGATCCATGTTTGCTATTTCGGTCTGGATTTTTGGATTTAAAATCTAGATGAATAAGTTCAATTTAATTTTAAATTTTTACCTAAAATTATCTTATTTTATTTTTCTATTCATATAAAACTTTGTGAAAATTTCCGACTCTCGTCAACTTCCATAATTATCTTTTCATCCGCTTTTAAGGAAATACATGATCTGACATGTACATGCATTTTAAAAAAGAAAATAGTCTAAATATGAATACTATAAAAGAGTTCAACACACTAATGTAAGACGTCAAGTGCCTTTTTCTTTTTTATTTTTCTCCACTCTTTTCGTGCCTTTCTTTATTTTTTAAAAAAATCTTATTGCAAGCAATTCTACACATCAATATATAGGGGAGAGCATTGACCAGTTCAGACTAGCCAAACCGACTGGACTGATCATTTTAGACCGGACCAGACTGAACCAAGACTGGTCCTGGCCAGTCCCAGTCCAAAATTCCTGGACCAGGTAGGTTCGATCCCAGTCCCAGTCTTGGTCTTTTCCACCCCAGATCGGACCGGACCGAACCTACCTTATATATATTTTAAATATATTATATATTATTTAATTAAATTATACATTAAGAATAATAATAATACATTAAAACTAATTTATTAAATATATTATATTAATAATTTAGTATATATTGTATTAATTTAATTTATTAACATATTATAAGAGTTAATAGTTATAAACTTATACTAAAATATAATATATTGTATATGTATATATTTATAATAGTATAATGTATTTTGGAATGGACCGAATAGACCGACCGGACTAGACCAGACCAAAATGGACCGGTCTGGTCCCGTCCTAGGTGTTCTCGGTCCGGTCCAAGATGGGAAAATCCTGGACCGAATAGGTCCGGTCCGGTCTGGTTTGGTAAACTGCCCCAGGACCGACTGAACCGGACCGAGCTCTCCCCTATCAATACATGTTCATCCAATATAATTAGTTACATTGGTCCACAAATTGAAGGCAACCAATAGACATATATTGGTGCATAATAAACCCTCGCGATGCCTACTTTAACAGCGTCAAGGTTAGACACCAGTCTAAACACTCAATAAATTCTCACGATGACTACTTTAGCAAGGTCAAAACTAGAAGTCAGTCCGAGCACTCAATAAACCCTCACGGTGACTATTTCCATAAGGTCAAGACCGGATGCCAGTACGAGCACTTAGTAAACTCTTGCGATGACTAATTTTGTGGATTCAAGGCCGGACGCCAGTCCAAGCACTCAGTAAACCCTTGCAATGCCTACTTCTGCAGGGTCAAGACCGGACTCCAGTCCAAGCACTTAATAAGCCCTCGCGATGACTACTTCCACAAGGTTAAAGCTAGATACCAGTCCGAACACTCAATAAACCCTCGCATTGACTACTTTCGCGGGGTCAAGGTCGGATGTCAGTCCGAGTCTTCAGTTTACCCTCATGACTCAAAGTCGGGTCCTTTAACTCACTGCAGGGTAAGGCCAAGTCTCTAGACTCACTGACCCTCCCGTTCAACAAAGTCGAGTCCCTAAACTCGCAACAATTCAAGTTCCTAGACTCGCAACAATTCAAGTCCCTAGACTCATGTGCTAAAAGCGAAAACAAAGATACCAAACGACCAGACACAGTCGAAACCATCTTCTGTCATGCTTGAGCTACACATTCTTACCATACGTGGTCGAGCTCCTCTCCTGCCACGCTTAAGCTCTGCGCTCGTAATCTACGCGATCGAAAGTTCTTGAATACTAGACATCATTGCATTTTCTTGGTAAATACTCTTATTGCATACTTACTTTTAAGATTCTCAAGGTTCTTGATTAGAACAGGTGACCCTTAAGAATCATGAAGTATTATAAAGGGGAGAAAGTGGTAGAGTCCAAGCCCAACCACCTAGGGAGCAAGAAGTGACAAGGGGAGGGGCAGCACAACAGTAAGGGCATGGATAAGGAAATAGAGTGGTAGGGAGTAGGAGGTGGGATGTTAGAGAAAAGAGAAAGGAAAATGAGGGAAAGAAAGAGGAAAGCATGCAAAGCAAGAAAATGGCTCACACATGCAAGTGGAAAATCATATCATTGCAGATCAGCAGATTATAAATAGCCTTCAAAACCAGAAAACCATATCTCTTTTCTTCCTCTTCTTGAGGACTTTCTTCTTCAGCTTCTCCTTCGACCTTTGGATAGGGAGCTCCAACAAGCAATTTTTCTCTAGTGAGTACAAATATTTGCAATTATCATTGTATGGTAAGGAATGAAAGGCCAGGGGAGACTTTAAACAAGAATATTATAATGGATTTTCCTCTCCAAACATTTGTGGATATATACATTATGTCAAACTACGTAAAATCATGTGTCCATTTTTATTTATTTCGTCTGCAATAGATGTACGCGCCATCATTGTACGACTATACCGAAACACTATTAGGGGCTCTAAACAACATTGATTAAGAATCACTTCAATGGATAAAAAATGACTATTTCTCTTTCTTGGGCAATTTTTACTGCTCCAACATTAGGAAAGGGATGACATGGCAAATTCTGTTTGGAAGGCAGATATTCTCATTTAACCCAATGAGATGTTTATAAGATTAACTCTTTTCTTAATCTTATTGAATTTTTTTACTCATTATTCATATATCGCACATTGGCAAGAAAAGAAAAAAAAATGTGATATGTGGTATGGAGATGGTAAGTATAACTTTTTATAACTACATGACATATTAATTTTCAAATGGATGGAAGGAAAGTTTCCTCTAAACAGTTTGGAGGTAAACTCAATATTATTCCTAATGTGGCACTATGTTATTGGAAAATAACTAAAATATGATATATCACTTTTCAATAACTTGATCTCATAAATTAATTTTGTGCTATATGATGTACAATGTTTTCATATTTTTACAGAACTTGCTATGATAGATACATCCAACAGCTGCAAATCTCAAAATAAAATAAAATAAAATTCCTATCTTATTAAAAACAAGTTATTGCATGGCTATAGAATATAGATATCATAGAGGATTACATTATCTGTAAGAACTCTAGGGGGATTTTGTCATTATTCTTTTTTCAATGCAGCCAAGATAACAATTTTTTTTTTCATTTGACTTTCGTTGACAGTTGATATAAGTTCATAGATAGAATTCAAATATATATATATATATATATAAATATATTCATGGACTCGTCATGCCTATCTCGTTTACGCGCGAAGGCAAGCTTTTGGTGCATTCATGATTTTCTATGCAAACCTATGATTTCAAAAAATGTTGATCTCAAAAAATATGATTAGAAATTTAAATTTTGCCTCATAAAATCATCATAGAAAATCTAGAGGATCATCCTGAAATAACAGGTATCTATTCTAGATCTTAAACCCAAATTAAATAGAAATAATAAAAAAAAAATGCATGGGTAGCAATTGGATGGAAATTAATAAATAAAATTCCCATTTAAAAAAAGGGGAAATAAAATTTTGAAAAATAAATCCATGAAAAAACGATGTTTAAAGTTGGAGGAAAATAACTAAATTGGTACGATCGTATCTGTGGGATCAGTTTTGGCCAAAGGCCCAACAGCGATAAAAGCCCACCAGAAAGGAAAAGCACACAAAGGGCCCAACTCTGCAGAGTCCAAAACACATAACAACCCGTTGCCACTTTTATCGGGATCTTATGCAGATACGAAATATCGCCAAATTCAGAAAGATATATCATGCAGATACGCGATCACGATGATTACAGAAGGCGTTATAAAGGATATGTACCGCCCCGGAGGCCTATAAATATACCAGGTAAACCTCAACTGTAGGCATTCATAAATTTTCCCCATAAATACGTGACCACCATTTTCTCTTGATTCTTCTTGCAGGTTTCGGGAATAGGAGGCAGTCGAGACACATCCTCAACAGTATCAATTTAGTTACACGAAGTGCTATCATATAACATTTATTGCTGCCCATATAAATGGCCAATAAATTTTGTAAGCCCCCACCTCAGCGCCTATTTCTATTCCACTTGAGACCCTCTACTTCGAACAAGAACTTGAGGGGACTGTGATCCTAAAATAAACTATCATCTCACTATGTCAATTTATAACTAGAGTTGGAATAAGTGGCAAGCATTTTAATTAATCTGCTTTTTAATGTCTTCAAATCGAAGATGATGAGCAACTCAAATTTACAAGTTGTGTTGTTTTAAAGCAGGGATATTTTTGTCTTTATATTTAGGGGCATTTTTATCTTTTACCAAGTCTCTATATATATGGGTTGTACAATGTAAGAACATCGGACTTAATCTGCGATTTCATTTGTGTATTCAATATTTGAGAGAGAATGCTAAAGGCGAAAGGGGAAGGGAGCTAAGGTTAGGGTTTCTTTGTGAAATTCGTGGCTATATCTCTTGTACTTGTCAGGTTAGCTTATAAATCTCTCATATTATCAATGAAAAGCTAAATATTGTTGTCCCTGCCGTAAATATAGGCCAATAGGACTGAACCACGTAACTCTTATTTTCTTTATTTTCTTTCTTTACTTGTTTACTTTGATTTTACTTTATCATTTTGTAGTTCTTGTTGATCTATGAGTTCTTGATAAGCTTGGAAAACGTAAACTTGTATTCTTTAAAAACCAACAAGTGGTATCAAGAGCTTGGTTCCGATGGGGACTGCCAAGTTTAACATTAAGAAATTCACGAGCCAAAATGACTTTGGTCTGTGGAAAATAAAGATGAGAGCCATTATTGTGTAACAAGGGCTCCAAGATGCCATCTCCTTGACTAAGGCACAGAAGAAACCCTCTTCCTCCTCCTTGAAAAAAGAGATGTCATCTCTTCAACAAAAAGCTCACAGTTCCATCATACTATGTCTTGGTGACAAGGTGTTAAGGGAAGTGGCTAAAGAGGATACGGGTGCAAGAGTGTGGCTAAAACTTGAGTCACTGTATATAACCAAGTCACTAGCTAATAAACTCCATAAAAAAACACGGCTGTATACATTAAAGATGAACCCAGGGATGTGTATTCATGAACATCTTGATGATTTTAATAAAATAATTTTGGATCTTGCAAATATAGACATAAATATAGATGATGAAGATCAAGCTATACTGTTATTAAGCTCTCTAATTCCTCTTACTTGAATATTAAATAAACTATTATGTATGGTAAGGAGAGTCTAACCCTAGAAGAGGTTCAGTCTATATTGAATGCAAGAGAACTTCTAAACAAGACTGGGTTTAAATTAGAAACTGGGGAAGGATTGAATGTTAAGGATAGGTCTGAGAAATAGAGTCATAAAAGAAAGAACACTAAGGCAACGTTTAAGTCTAGAGGAAAACAACTTAAGTGTTTCAATTGTCATTAAGAGGATCACTTCAAAAGAGACTGTCTTGAAAGGAAGCAGTCTCAAGGGAACAAAAATACTAAAGAAGGAAAATCAATTGTTGTCTCGGATGGCTATGATAATGCAAAAGCATTAAATGTTTCTGAAATGGGTCTTGGTTTTGAATGGATCCTAGACTCATGATGCTCATTCCATATGTGCCCCTGAGGGCCTATGTTGAGACCTTTACAAACTTAGATGGGGGTATATAGTCTTGGGTAATAACAAATCATGCAAAATCCAAGGAATTGGAACCACAAGACTAAAACTGCATGATAGTGTTGAGAGAATACTCAAACAAGTAAGGTACATACTTAAATTGAAGAGAAATTTAACTTCTCTTAGAATGTTAGATCAGTCAGGCCATACATTCAAATCTGAGACTGGTACATTAAAAGTTTCTAAAGGGGCACTAGTGGTCATGAAAGGTGTCATCAAGAATGAGTTGTATACTTTTCTTGGTAAAGTTGTGATGGCTTAGGCCTCCCCTGTCCATCACAGGTAGTGGCGAAGCCAAGAATTTATACTAGGGGGGCCAAACAAAACTAGAGCAATATATATAAAGTATTTTTTATTATACTTTTATACAATTTTTTTTACGATTTATAATAATCTGGTAAGAAGATCTATAATAAAAAAAATATACGTTTAATACAATTTATGTATTAAAAAAGTATTTGATATGTCAAGAATATTATATCATTAAAGTAACATAAAGACATTCATACAAATATATTAAATAAAAAATATACTGAGTGTCTAAAATTATAACTTGCGTTCTTTTAAACAAACAAAATCATCAAATATTGAATCAAAATCTAAATTCTTAGCTATTTTTCTTTCAATATAGACAACTAATTATTTGCTAAGAATTCATCTTTAATTTGTTGCAAAACCTTGTTTTAACAATCTTCATAGCTGAAAATGCGCGTTCATTGGTGGCTGTAGACACTGGAAGAGTTAAAATTAGATAAATCAATCTATTAATAAGATAATATATCTTTAATTTTTCTGTCTCTACCAATCTTCGGCATAAATCTGCAATAGATCTCAAATCTTAAAATTTTGGATTGTTAAGCACATCAACTTCAAAATGCTTCAATTGAAACCTTAAATTGATTTTCTCATTCTCAGAAAAATCAAGAGGATAATACTCTTCCGCAAGACAACATATATTATTAATATTAAAGGATTTATACCCATCTTTTGGATCCAAAGCCGAGCTAAAGGGTAAAAGTTTTGTCGTTCCTTCACCAAATCTATTGTCAAGCTCTTGCATTTGAAAATCTATAGTAGCATTAAATATTTCAAAATAATAATGATGCTCTATCATAATGTGATCTCGTTTATAACGACCACGACCTTGTACATAACAAGAGCTCGATTACGGAATGTCAATATTAAATTTCTTGGAAAAAGAGACAACATTCTCAAGTAGATTTTTTCAACTTTCATTTCTCAACTTTTGAATGAGTCTTTTTGTAGTAGAAACCATATTTATGGCATTCAAAATATCTTGAGATTTTTGCTACAAAACTTGACAAAGAACATTAGTAATACCCATGACTTCCTTCATTAAATATAAAATAAATATGAATTGGAATGAGGTAATTATTTTATAAGCAGCATTCGCATCCCCGCATTGAGAGTAAGTAGATCATTCTTTTATTATGGTTTCAAGCACTGAGCAAGTGACTTCAAACATTTGCAGTAGACTGCAAATAGAATAAAAATGAGAACCCCAACGAGAATCACCGGCTCGTTTGATAGTGCCAATTTGGTTTGCTTCTTTTCCACTTTCAAGTTCATCAATGGCTATCATATGTGCAATATGTGTTGTCTGAGCAGCTTGCAATTCATCATGACGTTTACATGAAGCGCCCACCACATTGATAATAAAGTTTAAATTTGAGAAAAATTCATGAACAAAAACCACCTATCTAGATGCAGCAACTAATGCTAACTTTAAGTGATGAGCAAAATAATGAACATAATATGCATATGGACAATCTTTAAGAAATAATGCTTGCAAACCGTTCTATTCACCACGCATATTACTAGCATCATCATATCCTTGCCCACGAATATTTTCAATATCAAGACAATGACGAGGAAGAACTGCATATATTTTATTTTTTAAAGTCAATGCCGATTAATATTTAACATGTACAAGATCAAAAAAATGTTCTTGTATAAAATGGTCAACATCAACAAATCTCAAGATTTATAGTCATTTGCTTTCTCTTAGACTCATCTTGTGCCTCATCAACAATAATGCAAATTCGAGAATTTCCAATATCTTCACGAATTTTATTTCTTACTTTCTTTGCAACAACTTCCAAAATCTCCTTTTGGATTTGGGGTGAAGTATACTTTGAGAATTTAGGAGCATTTTCCAAAACAAGTTTTCCAACCTTGTCATTATACGAAGCCAAGAGTTTGAGCATCTCCAGGAAATTATCTTGATTTTTTAAATCAAGGGTCTCATAATGACCTCTAAAAGCACATATTTGAAATGCAAACCATCAAACAACATCAATAGATATTTTTACTTAGAGTCGATTGTTGAGAATTTGTTCGAAACTTTGTGCATTCATTATATTATCAATATGTTGTGATTGTTTTAATAAATTCCCACAAGATTTCACAGCATTATTATGACAAGAACAAGGATCCTCCCCAATATGATTAAAAAAGACACAATGTTTTTCAACATTAATCTTCTTCCAATTTCTAAATCCCATGAACGTAAATACATCACATCCAGAACGTTGAGATGGTTTCATTGTAAAAAGATAACAAGATAAACAATATACAGCATCCTTTGATGGAGAATACTCTAACCAAGATCCAAATTGAACAAATCATGAAACTTGAAAGCGACGAGGATACTTTTCAGAACCAGAATATGGATATTTTGAGAGACGTATTTGATGTGGACCCATTTTTAAATAAGTTCTTCTTATTTCATCACGCTGATTGACTGAATAATTCCATATAGGAGGACGTAATCCCAGATCTCGTTGTAGAGAAGATATTTCAATATCTTTATATTCAAGTGTTGATGATGTAAAATGAATTCTTTTAGATTCCAAAATTGGAGAGTTAAGATCCGAATTTTTCTCAAGTTCAATCCTTAGAGTTTTAGAAGAAATTTCTAGAAGATTAACTTTTTTTCTTTTGAAGAATGAGTTGATAATTTTTAATTTAGACATCATTCATGAACCTAAATTAAAAATCAAACAATTTATTAATACACATAATGCTATAAAAAAAACAACTTAAATCAATAACAACACATACAACCATACACAATTAATATATGTTATATATATATATATATATATATATATAATATGATTAACACCAATATGTAATATAAAAAAGACATACCCGCATACAAATATAGGAGTAAAGAAATGGTGTCCCGTGAATCATGAAAACTGATAGGGGCTTTCAAGTGCGACTGTTAATCTAGTAAAAAAAAACAAAATGTTAGTTTACTATATAGAAAAAAATCATTAATTTACTAAATAAAAATAAAAAATAAAAAAAATTATGAAGCCGATTTTGGAATTGGAAGCTTCAAAAACTACCACTTAGTCTATTAAATATAAATAAAAAAAATCATTAGTCAAATCCGTATACTAAAAGTCTAATTAGAAAAAGCATTAATCTATTAAACAAATAATAAGATAAATAAATAATCTTGGATTCTTGTGAAAGGGATACATGTCAAATCTAAATAACTAATGGCCTTGAGTTTCTCATTTATGGAAGTTTCAAAAAAGCTAAAGGGGCCAAACCTTTTGAGAGAGAGAGAGAGAGAGAGAGAGAGAGAGAGAGAGAGAGAGAGAGAGAGAGAGAGAGAGAGAGAGAGAGAGAGAGAGAGAGAGAGAGAGAGAGAGAGAGAGATGTGATCCGTGAACATGCGATTGTGAGATATTCTTGATATTTTCTCCATGCAATGATGCCAAGATGTGAGAACTGAGAATATTTCTGAGGTTGGAGTCTGGAGATCAAGAAATTGGAAAATTTTAAAATGGGTTCGTCGCACCTCACAGCTTACAGTCGGGCAGGTAAAGCGTCTCGGTCTATTTCCTTTCTTTGTTTTTCTTTGTTTTATTGTTGGAAAATGGAGAAAACAAAATATGAAGGACGAGATGCAAAGTATGATGTGTTATGTGGATGTGCCGTGTGTGAAAGAAATGTTAGTCTGTAAGTAGCAGATTACCCGTTGCTGTAAGCCATAACTTAAAGATTGAAATGTTTTGGAAAATGGAAAGGGGATAGAAATGCCGGTTATAGTTAGAATATTTTTAAAAAAAATTTATTTGTAATAAAATATGTATTTTATTTTATATTAGATGTGCTTTATTTATTTTATTTTTATACCTAATTAAACTTTTTATGGAGGGTCAAAATAATATTTAGAGGAGGGGCTAATGTATGACAAATTATTATTATTTTACTAAATTATAAAATTAACATATATAATTTTTTTTTACTAATTTCTGGGGAGAGGGGCAGCTCCAACATGGCTCCGCCACTAATCATAGGACAGAAGACAAGGTTCAAAAGTGGCATAAGAGACTAGGCCACATAGGCCAACAATGTCTTATTGAATTAGAAAAACTAGGTCTATTAGGGGAAGAGAATCTTGGTACTCTTCCATTTTATGAAGAGTGTGTCTTTAGAAAATCTACTAGAGTAAAATTTATTAGTGCAGTACATCAAACCAAACAAACTCTTGACTATGTACACTCAGATCTATAGGGCCCTACCACAATGAATTTACATGGTGGAGCTAAGTATTTTTTCTCTATTATTTATGATTATTCTAAGAAAGTCTGGATTTATTTCCTGAAAAATAAAAGTGATACTTTTAATAAGTATAAAGAGTGGAAAGTACTGGTTGGAAATCAAATAGGGAGAAAGGTATAAAAAGCTTAGAACTAATAATGGCCTAGAATAACTTTCTCATGAATTCAATGAATTCTGTGAGAATGAAGGCATAGCTAGACATAAGACTGTGAGAAAAATACCTCAATAAAATGGGATTGCTAAAAGGATGAATAGGAGTATCCTAGAAAGAGTTAGGTGTATGTTGCTCACATCTGGACTTCCAAAAGTTTTCTAGGCTGAAGCTGTTGCCACAACAGTTTACTTGATAAATAGGAGTCCATCTTCTGCTTTAGAGTTCAAAATACCATAAGAATTGTGGACTGAAAAAACATCAGGGTATGATCACTTAAGAGTATTTGGCTATGTTGCATATACACACTCCAAAACTGATAAATTAGAACTTAGGGCATTAGAAGGCATTTTTGTGGGATACCCTGAGGGAGTGAAGGGTTATAAACTATGGATTAGTGAACTTGGAAAACAAAAGTATATATTAAGTATAGATGTTACCTTTAATGAAAAACAAATGGCTGGATAGCTTGAGATTCAAGATCAGGCTAGTCAACCTACACCTAGACTTACACAACTTGAGGTGGAGCAATTTCACAGTCCCTCAAATGGTACTAACCCATTGGATAACAACAATGAGGGTCTGCCTGAATCACTAAGTGATATGGATAATTACTAGCTTGCTAGGGATAGAGAAAGGAGAACAATTAGACCCTCACAGAGATATGAATAGGCTGAGATGATAGCCTTTGCATTCTCAGTAGCTGAGGAAGTCATAGAAATGGAGCCAAGGTCCTTTAAAGAAGCCATGAAAAGTAAAGAAGCTGATAAATGACTTTTAGCCATGCAAGAAGAAATAGAATCCTTAACGAAGAATAAAACTTGGGAATTGGTTTCAAAACCTGAAAATCAAAAATTGATTGGTTCTAAATGGATTTATAAGAGGAAAGATGGAATACCAAGTGTAGAACAACCTAAGTACAAAGCTAGACTAGTGGTAAAAGATTTTACTTAGAAGGAAGGGGTAGACTATACTGAAATCTTTTCTCCAATTATAAAGCACGCCTCTATAAGACTCTTATTATTTGTTGTTGCTAACCAAGATATGTTTCTGGAACAACTAGATGTCAAAATTGAGTTCCTGCATGGGGAATTAAATGAAAACTTATATATGCAGCCTCTTGAGCGGTTTGAAAATGAAAATTCTAGAAAACAAGTGTGTTTATTAAAGAAATCAATATGTGGTCTTAAGCAATTACTTAGGCAGTGGTATAAAATGTTTGATACTTACATGATTAAAATTGGTTTTGACATAAGTAACTATGACTCCTGTGTGTATTTTAAACATCTTGAATAGAATCCTATGTACTTACCTGTTATTATGTGGATGACATGCTTGTGGCTAGCAGATATAAATTTCAACTTGACTTAGTAAAACAAATGCTAAAGTTAAAGTTTGAAATGAAAGAATTAGGAAATGCACGAAGAATTTTAGGGATGGAGATAACAAAGGTAATGAAAAATAAATTATGTTTTTATCTCAGAAATCCTATATATCTAAGGTACTAAATAAAATTTGGCATGAATCAAATAAAATCTATTAATACCCCTATTAGGTAGCACTCAAAATTATTTATTAAACAAAAACTTGAAACAGATGAAGATGAAAAATTTATGAAAAAAATGCCATATACTAGTATGGTTGGAAGTCTCATGTTTGCAATGATTTGCACAAGACCTGATCTAATATATGTTGTAAGCATGATTAGTATATTTATGAGTAATCCTGGTAAATCCTATCGGCATGCTCTTAAATCTATTTTTCAATATTTATCTAGAACCGAAAATCTGGGACTAACTTTTGGTGTGAATGTGCAAGTTGAAAATGAACTACAAGGATTTGTTGATTTGAATTAAGATGGTAACTTAGATACTAGGAAATCTCTAACTGGTTTTGTGTTTACCTTGTTTAGAAAACTTGTCAGCTAGAAGGCTAATTTGCAACCTGTCATGGCTTTGTTAACAACTACAGCTGAGTACATAGCCATGACCGAAGCTATAAATGAAGCTATATGGCTAAAGATGATCACTCAAGAATTAGGGATAAATAGGGGTAGTGTTGTAATGTTTTGTGATAATCAAAGCACTATATATCTTGCTAAATACCAAGTGATTCATGAGAGATCTAAGCATATAGATATTAGGTTGCATTTTGTTAGGGACATAATAGAAGCTGATGTGGTTAGAGTAGAAAAGATCTATACTGAAGATAACCTTTTAGATATGATGACTAAATCTTTACATACACTCAAGTTTAAACATTATTTAAATTTAATTAACATGAGGTATGACTAGTACCCATTAGGGGAATATTGCAAGAACAACAGCGAGGCAAATGGGACTTGTGCAAGGTTCAAATACTTACCAAGGTGGAGAATTTAATAAGTGGCAAGCATTTTAATTAATTCGCTCTTTAATGGCTTCAGATCGAAGATGATGAACAACTTAGATTTACAAGCTGTGCTGCTTTAAAGCAAGGATATTTCTATCTTTATATTTAGAGGCATGTATGTCTTTTATCAAGTCTATATATATATATATATATGGGTTGTATAGTGTAAGAACAGCAGACTTAATCTGCAATTTCATTTGTGTATTCGATATTTGAGAGAGAAAGCTAAGGGCGAAAGGGAAAGGGAGTTAGAGTTAAGGTTTCATCGTGAAATTCGTGGCTATATCTCTTGTACTTGTCAGATTAGCTTGTAAATCTTCTATATTATCAATGAAGAACTTGATAATGTTGTTCCTGTCGTGGATGTAGGCCATTAGGGCCGAACCACGTAACTCTCATCTTCTTGATTTTCTTGGTTACTTGTTTACTTTGATTTTACGTTATTATTTTGTGTTTCTTATCGATCTATGAGTTCTTGATAAGCTTGGCAAACGTAAAATTGTATTCTCTGAAAACCAACAAAAGTCTATGTCAATTTATAAATAGACTATGATAAAAAGAATAAAAATTATAGACATCCAAAAATTTCACAAAGAAATCTTTCATATTGATGTGACATACTTTCCCCCTCCCCCCTTCCCCCTTTCTCTCTCCCTTTCCCAACTCCTGTCCACCCCTACTTGATTGAGAGAGAGATCTCGTACATACCATTGACGGGCGATAGCAATGATGACAATGTTCCGACGTCGGTGATGGAGGCGAGATAGATGACTAGTCTGTGGTGAGGGGCAATGTCAGCGAGGGTCGATGATGGTAAAGGGTACAACAAAGATGTCGGCGAGGGGCGAGAAAGATTCAGTGGCGACTTTGGTGAGAGGTTGCAATGGCAACATTAGTGAAGGGTTGGGAAAGGAAAATGGAAAGGGCAAGGAGGGGAGGGACGTAGACAAAGGGGGGAGAAAAAGAAGGAGCGATATGGTATATGAGATCTCTTTACGGGATTCCTAAGTTTTTCCAATAGCTCTCATAAAAGAAAAAATTATCAACTAGCTAATGCAACTAGATTCTTTTAAGTCAAGATTGTTTAATTGCATCATCCTTACACCATACATAAGAAAAACTCCTCATCATCCTTACTCCGCACAAGATGTTTTATTTATTTTTCTTATCAAATTATGAACTATAAGTAAAAGAATTTAGTGTAGCAAGAATAAAAGAAAAAATTATGTGTAGTATATAGTGTAGAAATAATGAATAGAAATTCTCTATTCCTTAATGTACACAATTCTACTGTTGAATGTTTCACAGATTTAAGTATATATATTAAAGTATTGAAATTTTATCGTTTTACTATTAATTATTTTCAAGACATGCTAAATATCATAAATACTAGAGTGATAATAATGTGCAGATAGAAACAATAAAAATCATTTATTTAATTTGAAAATAATTACTGGGATTAATCTAAAGAAATCCTAGGGCATATTAATCTAAAGAGGAATGCTCGACATAATTGTGGAGTATGCAAACATCAAGCATCCATTTTAAAAAAATGAGATTTATTATTAGAAAATTAATTTTTTCATGTTAATCTCGTATTTACAAACTTTTTTTTTTTTCAAAATAATTATACAATATTTGCACTCTTCACGATTATAAATACCATTTCTTTAATCCAAAACAAGTGCTATGTGCTTTTGCAATCATCCAAGTGTGACTAGCTAGTCGAGACTTGTTGGGCGTGGAGAGTCCATGATTGGAGTTGTTTTAATTTTTGCCATATTTTATATCAATATCTTCTTTGAAGTGATTGATGTATAATAATGTTGATAAAATCAAACCTTATAATATTGTTGATAAATAATATCTATGTTTAACTTGAGATAGGATGCAAATGGTTTGAGTCACTCGGCAATATAAGTGGGACACTAATCTTCGATCTTATCATGTGCCATATCACAACATTGCCCATACACTAATTTACAAAGATGAAAGATTAGTCAAGAATTGCCATCATTCGACCAGCGCGTGAATCTCACACACCAGCTGCACGGCACGTGAGTTACATGAGGTGCAAATGAATTCAAGACTTCAAAGTTCAAACCACACGTACAGCGTAGCCAGAGTCTATTACATGTTTTCAAAGATCAAATTTTGCATCTCTAGTTATCTCACTATGTCTAGGTAATAAAAATGGAGGTTATCAAATGCTCCAAAATAGATAATCAAAAGTTTTTTTTTAGCATGATTTTTTTTTTTTTTGGTATAGGAAAGTCATCCTGTATGTCTAATTTGATTTAAATGCATTCTTGATTGAAAAATATAAGTAAAATAAAATCTAGCAGTCAAACTCCATTATAGATTCAGACTCATTTGGATTCAAAATTGAAATGTGATGAATTGAAATAAATTTTAAAAATTAAATAAAATATTATTATTATTGGTTTAGAATTTGAAAAAATTGAATTAGGATTTAAAAAAATGAATTAAAATTTAAAAAAATTATATTAAAATTTATATTTTGAATGAAATTTTAAAAAAATGTAATGATAAGTTTGAGATGAATTGAGACAAGCTCAACTCGTCTCCGAATTCAAATAGTCTCAGTAAACTCAATTCTTTCCAACTCATTTCAAATCAATTATTGATAAAACTATTATTTTTTTCAACTTTTCATAGAAAAAATTAAATTCATTTCATCCTATTTCATATATTTTAACATAAAAAGTTAAACTCATATCAACCTAAAAAAATTAAATTCATCTCAATGGAACATAGAAAATACTACCATTCACAACTCAATTCAACTCATCTTAACATCCAAAATCATTCATGAATTTTCTTGTTCATCTACTTCAATGCCTTGCTAAACATGTTTGGGTTGGAGAATACGGCATGGAGCGGGCTGAAGAGAGAGAGAGAAAGCAGAAAATTGTAGCATAAGGATTAAGATCTTCAGTATTTTGACTAATTTTTCACAACTCGGGAAAATATAAACGTAATCTATAATCCCAAAATATTAGATCCTGCCTTTAGACACTGAGGACACATTTTTTATATTGTTTTATATCAATAGACAGCATTCGCATTAGAAAATTATAGAAAACCATGCATGCACTGCGCATACAAGAGAACTACACAAGTCTAACCTTTCAGTATTTTTATGTCTATTTTTTCTTCCTCGATAAATTTTTTTTTTTCCTAATAAACATACGGATTCTTGCTAAAACCAATATTGGTATGCGAACAAAGGATTCTATTAGAATATTGTTCGGTAGAGAGGATGACCAAGTAGAATCAAATGTTTCATCTTTTCATCTCTCACAATTCTAGAGAACAAAACCACAACCAAAGCACAAGGCGAAAGAAAACAGTAAAAGAGGATGACAAATGACCAAAAAATAATAGCCTAATGACATGGGTACCGCTGCAGTCCCGCAAGAAGGGTATTAGATTTTGTTGAAGGCAACAATGTCACAGCTTTGGATATATTCATTGCAGGGTTCCACCGTAAGACGCTCCTCAATTAGGTCATCCACAGATACTAGGTCATCCACAATTGTAAGCATGATGTGCAGCTTCTTTATCCCATAGCCGACTGGAACCAATTTTGCTGTAACAAATCCAATGAAATGGTATTCAGGTTAGAAAATTGTCTGAGAACTGTTGAGTAGACATTTTTATAGAGAAAAACAAGGATTAAAAAAAAAAAAATTATGATGAGGAATGCCAGAGATTGTACAAACACAAATGTATTTCATCTGGTTAAATCCTGGCAAGTGTAAGAAGAAACAAAAAATTGCATCGATAAACTAAACCGTACATGCACCCCAGAAGAGACCAGGCATCTCAATACTACGAACAGCCTCTTCCAGCTTCTTCATGTCAGTCTCATCGTCCCAAGGCTTCACATCCATAAGGACAGAAGATTTCCCACCTACATTGATTAGAGGTCAAAAGATTAAATGAATAGACATAAGCAACACTAATTAGTCTTGGAAGGCAATTTGTTTTAAGCCTAAAGGAGTGACTGCCGTTAAGATGGGCAAAAGTTGCAACCATGCTCAATAATGTGAGGATACAATCCTAAGGATAATTTGTGGGGGACATGATAAACTATAAGCAGAAAATAAAGCATTTTTTTTTTTATCTAACACATACTTTTTGACACACACTTCATGTAAATTAGATTTTTATTTTGCTATAACTTCATGTAAATTAGATAAGTTGACAATAAAAGCTTACTCTCTTTCTTTTTGGACGATGCCTTCTTAGCTGCCTCCCTCTCCTCTGCTGCCTTCTTTTCCTCCTCTGTTTCATCACCAAAGAGATCTATGTCATCATCATCTTCAGCAGGAGCATCCTGAAAAATTAGTATGTGAATGAGGAATGTTCTCATTAATTCTAAATAGCATCGGCATTATAAACTTCACAGTAAGACACTGCTGTTTTCAACATCAACTGAATTAGCAAAACAAGTCACTTCCTAAGGAATCAGATGACATATGCTATCTAATAATTTGTCACATCCACAGAAAAACAGCACGCGATTAGAATGCATATAAAGAAAACAAAAGATCATAGGATCATCAAAACAAAGTAGCATCATCCCTTCTGTATTTCCCAAATCTGCTTTCAGACTTGCTGAGAATGATACTTCATTTCATTTGGTTCAAACCAACCACGTAATTTAGGCCTGGTTTGTTTTCATAAATAATCTCATCTCATCTCATCACATCATTACTACTTTTCTAAATTCTCATACAAAATAAAATAAACAATTCAACTTTTTCAAAGTCTAAAACAACTTTTTTAAATCTCAAAACAAAACTAATATTAAAAATATATATTTTAATAATATTTTATTCAATTTTTAACTTTTATCTTATCTTATCACATCTCATCTATAAAAACAAACCAGGCCTTATCATTGGTGAACATGGTAAGTTTCTCGGTCGAAGTACATTGACAAGAAAAGAAAAGAAAAATGGGTCAATTTGAAGAGCTCCATGAATCTATCAAACCCTTTATAAAAGAACCAGGAGAGTACAACTACAGGGCCAACAATCATATTCCCAGCTCCATTAACACAAGTAAAATTCCCAGCTCCATTAACACAAGTAAAGGTTTTTAGATTCTGCATTCAACCAAGAATTAAACTTCAAAAACCCCATTGAACTTTCATCACCAATTCGCCATATAAAATACGGAACGAGTTATTAACACTACAAGCAGAGAGTTTTTTTTTTCTGAGCAAATTAAATACAACATCACAAGCAGCGACGCTGTTTTAATATCCAATTGCAGCATTTGTTTTTAGTAGAAACAATGAGCTATCAGAAAAAAGCAATTCAGTTCACCTTAACTTCCTTGGCAGGAGCAGCTTCAACAGGAGAGGCCTTGCCACTCACTCTCACCCCAACAGCTTTGCCAGGGAAGCTACCAATAACAAATTCCCAAAACAAAACAAATCAAATTACATGAATTGCAAATAAATAAATAAGTAAACTTTGTCAAATCACAAAATGGTATTCTAAAAGCAAATGACAGCGAAGTACAAAGCCAGGAGTGAGAGAATGAATCGAACCTGGCAGCAAGCTGAGCCGAAACAGCATCGTACCACTGGCTGGCATTGGGAAAGGAGTCTCCGGGCTTCTCCAAAACGGCTGCGTATACCTTAATGTCATCCCTCGTAAGCCCATCCCTGTAAACCCAACGGTCAATATCATCAAATATAGCGTTTTAACAGTCTCGATTAGATGAAGGAATGAAAACAGAAATTCAAACGGAAATAAAAAGAAGGGATTGATAGTTGATACCCAGAAATATATGATTTTCCGGAAAGAAACTCATCAAGAGATTTGAGGCCCGACTCAGTGTGGAGATCTGAGAAGGTGATAGCCATTGAATTCGATTTTGCTCTCAGAAGAATGAGTGAGTGGGAGAGAGGGAGGCGGAACTTCAGTAGTACCGAGCAAAAGAGAACGGACCACGTTGATACGAATGGTATTTATAGTCTTAATATCATGCGCAAACCCTAAAGGATATTCCCTTTCTAAACTTCGATTTGGGTGGATTTTAATCTGAGTTCTGTTTGAATTTTGAAAAGAATTGAGTTTAATTTATTTTTTAATATTATTATTATTATTGTATAATAATAAAAATATTGAATTGAAATTTAAAAAAAATGTATTAAAATTTAAAAAATATATATAAGAATTTATGTTTTATATAAAAAATTAAAAAAATATAATGATGAAATTGAAATAAGTTGAAGAGAATTCCAAATCTAACTAGACTTAAATTGAGATCAAACTCAATGAATTTAATTTTAAGTTGAGACTATTATATAAAATTTATTTTTAAATTATTGAATTTATCGTAATTTAAAATATTTTTATATATGAGAATTAAAATATTTTTTTAATTCAATATCTTTTTACATATAAAATTTATAAATTTTTTCTACTTTTCATAAATATATTTAAATATATTTAAATATATAAATATATTTAAACTCATTTTAATATTTAAATATATTTAAACTTTCATTTAACTAGAGTTGTACAGGAACCGGCCAGACCGACCGTCTCCGACACATGCCGGCCGCTAGATTTAGGGATCGGTCAAAACCAACAACGAACCGATCGGTCGACGGCATAAAATTCTTAGAATCAATGTCAATCGATTCGATCTCGGTTCGACCTTAGTTCGAATTGCCGAACCAGCCGACATTTTATATTGATGCATAATGATGCTGTTCTACTTTAACACCTTCAAGAAAACAAATAAAAATAAATGGAATAATGTTGTTTGATCTAAAACTAAATGGCGTCTGTCTAGACTACGGTTGATGCATTTAAATTCTTCTCCCCACTTTTCTTTTTCGTCATTCTTTCTGTTAAAACTAAGATTTTAATTTTTGTATAATTATATATCTACGTATAGATTTTGATGATAATAAATGAATTCAAATCTTACGCTCAAATTGTTTATATAATAAAACTAAACACATCAACAAATCAGGCATAAACAGGAAAAGAAATAAGTATAAATAAAGTTTCTAGAATAATTTTATATATTTCTTAATAAATTTTAAAATTAGATTAAGACTTGAAATTAATATTTTTTTTATAAAATATCAAATTGCATTTTTTATATGTGCATGACATCATTAAAAATTTTAATTTTAAAAATTATAATTTTCACATGTGCATGACGTCATTAAAACTTTTAGTTTTAAAAATTATATTTTTTACATATGCATGACACTATTAAAAATTTTATTTTGAAAATTTGTAAGATGATTGATTGTCATCTTTGACATGTGTATATTTTGTTTGAAAATCTTGAAAAGTGATTGATGGACTTTTAACAAATACAAAAGGTAGATGATTTGATTTGAAAATCTTGAGAACTAGTTAATATTCTTTCGACATATGCAAAAAGAAGATAATTTGATTTGAAAATTAAATCATACTCATTTTGTCATATATAAAAAGTAAAAGATTATGTTTGAATATTGTGAAAAATGAATGAAATTATCTTTGACAATTGCAAAAATGAGATAATTTCATTTGAAAATTCTGAAAAGTGAATAGTTCTCTTTTTTGATATGTGAATCTTTTTAAATTTTAAAATGAAGACTCATTTATCTATAAATAGCTCACTTGAGATCTTCAAAAAGATAACAAGAACTTCCACATCAATTATTAAATTTTGAATCATTTATTCAAAATCCTTACTCTCTCTTCTTTAAGTATTGAGCCTTAATTCTTATTCATTTTGAAAGATATATAATTTACGCTGTATTATTCTTATTTCACTCATTAAAGAGTATTTTTTTGATAATCTACCCGCTATAAACTCTTGTATTAGTAAGAGAGTGTATATAACTCTTGTGTGTGTAGAAAGTGTTCTACACAGAGAATAATTGAATTACCAAGTGTGAGGTGTTGTATGTGTATAGGATATTCTACACTGATTCTTTGTAATGGTGTTAGTCAAAGATGTAATAAGCTTTTATCTCTACCTAAAGAAGGTTGAATAGTGAATTTGAGAATTCTCAAGGGGTAGCTTCTGACGAGAACATAGGTAGTAGGGCTGAACATCGTTAAAATATTGGTTTTATTTTTCTTATCCTTACTCTTTATATTTTATGTTCATTTATATTTTATTTATATTTTATATTGTGTACTTATTTTATAATTGTTAATTTTTTTAATACAACATCATTTACCTCCCTCTTGTGTTAGTCATTTAGGCAACACTCTCAGCTACTGAGCTACTCTCAAGTTCCAACTTTCTTCTTCATCGTCTTTGTCACAGCCGCTGCCCCTCGCTTTCTTCTTTGTCATCTTTGAGTCTCACAACCACTATCCACAGCCTAGAGGAGTCCTCCCCATTTGCAGCCTCTCTCAGGCTCTCTCGCTGATGAGCCTCCACGCTCTACTACGTCGTATCATGGCCAAGGCCTAACACTTATCTTTTATCCAATCTCTTTCCCTCTTCTCCATCTCGGTAATATTGTTAAAATTTAAACAATTTGTTTTTTTAATTTTTTGCATTTTCTCATTTTTGCAAATTTGCTAGCTTGGAATGGAAACTATTTTGGACTTTTGGCGATGGAGAAATTGTGGTGATGGGAATCGATTCAACCCATCAAATTGATTAGTGCCGACCAATTGAACTCCTACCAATTCTCTTCCTTCTTGTCGATCGATTTTGGTCAAGAATTATACATTTTCTAGGTATTGGTGTAGTTTTGATTTAGGACCAAAATCACACCAAAGCCATCTGTTTTCAGCCCTAGATTTAGCTACATATGCTTTTATAAGACATTATATCAAATCCTATTATTTATAACGAATTTAATTCATCTAAACTCAGTTTAGCATACAAACGAAACTGTTTTTCATTATCATCCATTCTATTGAGATATTATTCTCTATCAAATTTTAAGTTTTATAGAAAGAATTCAAAAAATAATTGAACAATCATAGCTATCTACTAGGTAGTCATTAGTGGCCACCCCTTGAGCAGCTCAATCTAGCTACTCATAAGGGTAGCCACTAAGGTTATAAAAATTAACTAGAAAATTGAAAAATCGGCCTAGACGTGTTGATCTAGTCCCATTTTGGGTCGATCCAGTTTGGAATTGATTCCTTTATGTTAAAAACTGAGCAAATCCAATCCCAATCTAGTATCCGGTCTAGCTTTAACTATTGTACTTGCAGTCAGCCCTCTATCTCAATTGTTTTTATAGATAAGTTATGATAAAAACTAAAAATAAAATAAAAGATTATCATTTTTAATATTTTTTTTGTTTTAATATTTGAAACACTTGAATTATTTATATTATTTTGTGTGAGAATTTAAAAAAATTGTAATGATTAAATGAGATAGATGAACAACTCTATGAAACTAAACAATGAACGAGGCCTTAGATGTGTAGTTCTTTTACCCTCTCCCCTTACATGGGCAGAAAAAGAGATAAAAACAAAAACAAAAAATTGCCACTTTGTTAAGGGAGGTGTTGCATATGAGAAATGATATTTGCAGTCGTGAAGTACGTAAACGCTATGCAAACATTTTGAAAAAAATGAAGAAGTATGAGACTCACATGAAAAGAAATGATTTTTTAATAGTAGATTTCACTCTTTTTCAAAATGTTTGTACGACATTTGTATACTTCGATTGTATATAGCATCATTCCATGCATAGCCTTATAATCTCATTCTTTGACCTCCTAGATGGGTGTTAAATCTCCTTTCTCTTAAATTGCAAAAGTTTTCCCACAGATAAGGGAGATGGTCCAATTTGCCTTTATACAATAGACCCACCAAACCTCGATTTGGTCTAGTTTTAAATAATTTTTTTTAAGACAAATTAACTTTTTATTAAAACCGAAAATCAGAATGAGTTGGACTGGAACTAATAAAACCAAAATTATTGGTTTAGGAAAATAATTGGTGTGATGATGCCTACACAACATATTTCATAACACATATTATAAAATAAGATTATTTTTATAAATTGTGTTAGTTTTATAAGGTAGTTTATGAAAATACATTTTTTTAATAAATATATATTTATTGTGTAAAGTGATAAGTATAAGTTATATAAATGTACTACAATGATCAACTTCTTTTTCACTCGCGTCCTATACATATAAGTAGGTCAATCTTTCTTTTCATTTCTCTAGAGAATACCAACCAACTAATTCGTAATGTCTTCTCAATTTTGCTTTCTTTTGCTGGGATCCTTGCATGGTGTTTTTATATAGTTTCTTACGCAGGTAATTTTTTTTCTTCATCTCCTTCTACCCCATGGATGACAATGATCCTAAAGAAGAACTAGATCCTGATCAAGAAGATTATGATTCTATAATATGGCCACCATTTGAAGATGATCAGGAGACGAGCGAAGAAGATTATGATCCCATAACACGGCCGTCATTTGAAGATGAGGAGACGATAAGCGAGAGCGAGTTCAGTAGCAGTACTCCTTCATCTGGAATTATGGATTGCGACGACACAAAGCCAAAAGATATAGAAGAGCGTATCTCTGACGTTTATCATGGAAAAACATTTAAAGATGGACGTGATGCTTTTGGAGGTCCTGAACATGGATCTGATCACAGTCGGACAAACCAAGATCATCATGTTTTTTCCAAGAACATCAACAAAAGTGGTCCATCGGCGCTGGCGGTTGACCGAAACAGTTCAACAGAAGAGCGACGAGACATAAGGGAAGCAGCTTGGGCTGCCGAGGTTCTCTTGTCCATTAAAAGAAAGGAATCTGAACGTTCGATCTCGTGCGCCATGGATGAAAGAATTGATGCTTTGGACATGAGGGAGAAACAAAGAATGAAGAATGTCGTAATTGATGAGCCTAAAGGGCATGGCAAAGATGATCAAGAACATGAAGATCAGAGCAAGAATAATACTAGTGAAGATCATGTGGGGCATTCAGGAACTCGTGATGATCAAGAAGAAGAAGAACTTGGGTTGATTGGTAAAACTCAGAAGATGCCTCGAATTAGGTATCAATGCAGAGATTGCGGAAAATCCTACCCAACTTACGAAGCCTTGGAAGGTCACAGATCCGTTCACACGGCAAAGGGTGTTATATATATGAAGGATGAAGATTCTGATTAATCATCATGTAAATGAACCTCCTCATGTTTAGTCATGGAATGCATCAACTTGGCTTAAAAAGTTAGTCAATTTGTTGAAAATTTTCCATCTTTGATGATTCTTGATTGGAACTTCAATCCAAGCTAATCATTTTGTTTCTAAAACCTTGGCTAGCTTCTTGAATGTAGTTATGTCTCTCTACTTCTTAAACCCTTTTGGCCGGGTAATCTTGTTTAATTGGAGCATCTTCTTTTTGCAATTGGAAGTTATACAAATTAATGATGTGTTCTGATTCTTTCTAATTTCTTATATGAAGATGTTCAGGTCTTGTTGTGTATTTTTGTCATGATCTGGTTAAGTAAGTTTGTGATAGTTTGTTTGTACATGATTCCTCGCTCTATATTCAGCCTTTGGTTTTTTAGTGATAATTGCCGAGTTATTGAAGTTGAAAGGCCATGCAGAATATTTTCTTTCAATGACAAGTCTACTATATATCCTCGTCTCATGATTTTGATAGTAATGATTGATTTATGAATAATAGTAAATTCATTTTGCGAAGAGGAATAAAGTTGTTTCAGTTGATATGTTTTATGGAGCTTTAGGAAATAAGAGAGAAAAATTGAATAAAAATATTATAATATCTGTTTGAATATAATTTTTTAATATAATTTTGATTTTTATATTTGATAGGATTAAATTATTTTTTGTATTTTATATTTTGTTTAGAAATTTGAGAAAATTATAATAATTAGGTAATTAGATGAAACAGTTGAAGATAGTTTGTTTGGATACAAGAAGCCCCTCCAATTTATTTTATCTAATCATTATAATTTTTTCAAAATTTCACACAAAATACAACAAATACTTCAACATTTTCAAATCACAAAACAAAAATAATAATAAAAAATAACATTCTAACAATATTCTATCTAACTTTCAACTTTCATCTCATCTAATATGATCTCAATTCACTATCCAAATCTCCCTAAAATTTGAAGTATTTATATTTTTAGTATATGTATATTGAGACGAGATGAGATGAGATACGATAAAATGAGTTGGAATGAGATGAAACTTTTGCCATCCAAATCAAGTCTTAGAGCACTAGGCTATTGGCAAGTTCAAATTTTGACTAGGTTCCATTTAGATTCGGAGATGAAATGAGTTGAGATGAGTTTAGTTTATTTTTTAATATTATTATTATTTTGGGATTTGAAAAATGTGTATTGGGATTTGAAAAATGTGTATAGGAATTTATGTTTTATATAAAAAATTATAAAAATATAATGATGAAATGAAGATGAGTTGAGATGAATTGAGCTGAGTTGCGAATACAAACGGGGCCTAAAACTTGATGTTTTGGCTAAAGTCAAAACTTTTGAAGTGGCTAATTTTCACTGAGTTAGTCATTCTAAAGTCAAAATAATAATATAATATTATATATGTTAATAATATATTTATTTTATTTTTTATATTTACAAATATACTCTATATATTAATTAATAATTTAATTTTTATTTAAAATTATTGTTTATGGTGCTTAAGGGTTTAAAATAAAATAAAATAAAAAGTAAAGAAACAAATGGGGCAGATAAACATGTCGATTCTTTGGTTTACAGACTTGGGTGATTAAGTTACAATGCTCTATCTGGAAAGAAGAAATTACATATCAAACTTTCATATTCATGATAAAAAAAAAAAAGAAAAAAAAAAAGAAAAAGCATTGACAAAAAGAAAAATTGCCGTTTCATATTCATTTGTTGGGAATAATTGGGTAGAGTAAAGCAATAATTTAGAGACCAATAATGACTAATGAAAGTTAGGCTCCGTTTGGATTCAAAAGTGAGTTGAACTCATTTCAACTCATTTCCATTTTATCATTATATTTTTATAATTTTTTTTTTTATATAAAACACAAATTTCTATATACATTTATCAAATCCCAATACACATTTTTTAAATTTTAGTACATATTTTTTAAATCTCAATACACATTTTTCAAATTCTAAAATAATAATAATATTAAAAAATAAATTTAACTCAACTTATCTCCGAATCCAAACGAGATTTAAAAGAGAAAGATATATATTTACTGTAGCTCAAAAGTAGAGCTTTTGATGTTTGCCTAGTCCAATGCAGTCCACTTTTGAGCTACTCAGCCAAAATTTGCATTGGATGCCAGTATTCTTGAGTTTGCAAAATTATTTATTCCCTAAATCCCAACCCTTTTCACTCGCATAATTTCTTCTTGAATTTGAAGGAAGATTCTTAGAAGGATAATGCTTTTTAGCATTACTATCCTGAATTGGATTTCAAAATATAATAGAAATTGAAATGAAAAAAAAATGATAACGAGAATAAAAGAGAGATTGAGGACTACTTTTTTTTTTTATTATATGAGTCTCTGTTCATAGGAATGGAAAAAATACCAACTTACAATGCTTTTAAAACTTTGTTATAACTTTAATTTTAAATAGTAATACTACAAACAATTATGGAATTCAAAGAATAATATTATATATAATCGTGAAATTATAAACGATGTGCAGTCGTTTTAAAAAAAAGTAGAATTCATTATTAAAAAGTTAAATTTTTTTCATGTAGATTATATATATATATATTTTTTTTTATTTTTAAACAATTACACACTACTTACAAATTTATAACTACGTCTATCATTTTTCAATTTCAAAAGATCTAAACCAATATCTCTTTTACAATTAGTTTACACCTTACTTAATCTACGTAAACACGCCATATTTCGGCCTAAGCCCAAAACGAGCCGAAAATTATTAAAAAAATAAGCCACTAATAGGCCCAGGTGAGCAAACACTGGGCGCCTTGTATTAAAAATAGAGAAATGCTTTTTTCTATCGAAAATTTATACTGAATTTTATCTCGAATTTAAAATAATTTTTTTACTTAATAATTAAGAAAATATTTTTAATAATAATTTATATTTTATATTTTTTTAAAAATATTTAAAACTATAAAAAAAATCAAAGAAAATAAAAATAAAAAGAGTAATGCTACTCATCATCTTATTTTTTATCATCTTTTTATTATTTTATGATGTGGTATTAAATGATTGGAGATTATTCATTATATTTTATTTATTGGCCTATCATCTAATGCCACATCATGGAATAATGAGAAAGAAGATATGAATAAAATTCATACAAAAATTTATCCATATTTGAAAATTTTCGATACATGATGTACTCTGAAAAATATGATACAATTAAACCAACTTTTTCAAATGCAAGAACCGATCATGCTGTAATTATTTTTAGTTGAATTGATTTTTTTAATTAGCAAGTGTAGTTTTTTCTATATAGCTATAGAAATTTTAAATCTTTTACATGTAGGATATATTTATTTTACAAAATTTTAAAACTTGACTTTGGAAATTTCTAGTCCAAACTTTTTTTGTAACCACAATTTTTCTCTGCTATAAATAAGCTGAGTTATTAATAAAGAAAAATGATATTTCATCCCATGATTAAGTAATGATATAAGTTTCAAATAAACAAGTCTTTCACATAAATTTTGTAATAAAGTGGGTCCCCTAAAACATAATAGATTTTTTTTTTTGACTTTTTCAATGTAAGGTCCACTTTTTTATAAAGATTTGTACGAAATTTATGTGTATTGAAGTTTTATGTATAGATATTTCTCTACAATTAATTAATTCCAACACCTTTTGTACAATATGGTTCAACCAATTAAGAAACAAAAAGCAAAGAAAAAGAGTAAAAGAAATCCAAGAAACTCTATTATTAATTGTCTAGAAGCTTAACCAAAGCCAAGCAGAGCCTTTCCTCGACTCTGAATGACCAAAGTTGAATGCTACTGTTTACTCTCAACCCATTTGCAACTACAACATTTCACCATGGGGAACTCAATATGTATGCATCGGTTTTACCCAATTTCCACTTCCTCAAGTTGATTTTTGATAAGGTCAAGTTTGGCTCTATCAATGGCAATTCCAACCCTTTGTAATGAACCCCATTTGCTTCTCTTTCTCCTAATACAATTCTCTCCTCTTGGGTGAGAAACTCTGCTTTGGTTTTTCCATTTGGAAGTGAAAGCCGGGCTTGATGTTCGTCCAAATCAGTGGGGGTCAAAACTTTTTGGATCACAAGCTTTATGTCGCAACCATGCAACTCCGTCATGATTTTGTTCATCAATTGTGCCGGCATATTGGGTACTAGTACTGGATCAAGCATCCTTTTATTATTGTCGTTCATCTTCGTCCTCTTTCTTTTGGGTTTCCTAGATTCTTGATGATCATCTTTTTCTGCATGTAGATTGTTGCTGGTGTTTGCAGCTGAGATATTATTACATTCAAACGACCTCCAACGTTTCTTGGGTGGAAGAATTTTCAAGAAATTCTCAAAGTTGTTGGTTCAAAAGTCTAGCGTTTCTTCAGTGGTAGAAGTCCCAACTCCATCTTCTTTTCTTCCACTGTTGTCATCATCATGATCATCTTTCTCCTACGTATTTTTTTGTTCTTGAACCTTGTTGAAGTAAAGAGAACATTGTAGGAGAGGTGTATGACAAAAGGTCAGTCTGAGTAATGAATAATACTTAGATTTCTTCCATTGTATTTTTTGAGTACAGTAGCATTGCAATTTATAGACAAGTTATGACAACCCTAATATTTTAGTTATCAATAATACAATGATAGGTATCCATAATTCTGTTATGGGCAGCCAACATGTAGAGAGTGTGCTCATGCACTAGAATCTTCTAGAGGCTATTGCACAGTATTCTCCTATGGTGCTGATGTAAGTGTCCTTAATGACTCGATACCCTCCCGCGAGTCAAGGTTCACAGTAGTCAATATGAGATTTGATTGGAGTTGAAGAAACCAAGTGGCTGATAGTGGTTTAGTGAATATGTCTGCAAGTTGATCTTTGCTAGAAATAAAGGAAACTTGAAGAGACCTAGCTGCCACCCTTTCACCAACAAAGTGATAGTCAAGCTCCACGTGTTTGGTCCTAGCATGCATAATTGGATTGACCGAAAGGTAGATGGCTCCCAAGTTGTCACCCCAAAGAATAGGGGGCTGCTTAAGTGCAATTCCAAGTTCCTGCATCAAATATTTAAGCCACAGTAGTTCACATGTAGTGTTAGCCACTGATTTGTACTCAGTCTCGATAGAGGACCAAGCAAGGGTAGGTTTTTTTTTTTGAACCCCATGGAATAAGATGTTTCCCAAAAAATACACAAAATCCTCCTATTGACCTACGATCATCTAGAGAGCCAGCCCAGTCAGCATTAGCAAAAGCAACAAGAGTCAAGGAGGTGGAGGGAGAGAAATGTAAGCCAAGGGTACGAGTTTGATTTAAGTAATGCAAGATTCTTTTCACAGTCTGCCAGTGGGGCAGTCGAGGGTTATGTATAAATTGGCAGACGCAATTAATAGCAAATGAAATGTCGGATCTAGTGAACGAGAGATACTGTAAACTTCCTACAGTGCTTCTGTATAACTTAGGATCTTCAAATGAATTGTCATCCAAGGCAGAGAGTTTACTAGTGGTGCACATAGGTGTCAAGATGAACTTTGAATTATGTATATTAGTTTTGTGTAGCAAGTCAGTGATATATTTATTTTGAGTAAGAGCTAAACTAGAAGCATTACGAGTAACTTCTATACCAAGGAAATAGTGAAGTTCTCCTAAGTCTTTAACCGAAAAGTGAGCGCTCAAGGAGGTGATAAAATCACGAATTATTTTAAAATTCGTGCCTGTGACAACAATGTCGTCAACATAAACAAGTAAATATATGCAGTCAGACGAAGTTTGAAGAATGAATAAGGATGAGTCTAACTTCGAATCGTGAAACCCTAATGAATGCAGACAATCAGACAATTTAGCAATTCAGGCCCTAGGAGCATGCTTAAGTCCATTAAGAGATTTTGTTAATTTACAAACATATAAAGGTTGTTCAGGATCAACAAACCCGGGTGGCTGACGCATATAAACATCCTCTTCAAGGTCACTGTGAATGAATGCATAATTTCTTCTTGAATTTGAAGGAAGATTCTTAGAAGGATAATGCTTTTTAGCATTACTATCCTGAATTGGATTTCAAAATATAATAGAAATTGAAATGAAAAAAAAATGATAACGAGAATAAAAGAGAGATTGAGGACTACCTTTTTTTTATTATATGAGTCTCTGTTCATAGGAATGGAAAAAAATACCAACTTACAATGCTTTTAAAACTATGCTATAACTCTAATTTTAAATAGTAACACTACAAACCATCATGGAATTCAAATAGTAATATTATATATAATCGTGAAATTATAAACGACATGCAGTCGTTTTAAAAAAAAGTAAAATCTATTGTTAAAAAGTTAAATTTTTATCATGTAAATCCTATAGATTTATATATTTTTAAATGATTGTAGGCTACTTACAAATTTATAATTGCATTAATAATTTTTTAATTTCAAATAATTTAAACCAATATCTCTTTTACAATTAGTTTACACCTTACGCAATCTACGTAAACACGCCATATTTCGGCTTAAGGCCAAAAGGAGCCGAAAATTATTATAAAAAAAAATAAGCCACTAATAGGCCCAGGTGAGCAAACAGTGGGCTGAAAGCGGGCTTGTATTAAAAATAGAGAAATGCTTTTTTCTATCGAAAATTTGTGCTGAATTTTTATCTCGAATTTAAAATAATTTTTTTATTTAGTAATTAAGAAAATATTTTTAATAATAATTTATATTTTATATATATTTTAAAATATTTAAAACTAAAAAAAAAATAGATGAAAAAAAATAAAATAAAAATAAAAACAAAAAGAACAATACTACTCATCATTCTATTTTTTATCATCTTTTTATTATCTTATGATATGATATTAAATGATTGAAAATTATTTATTATATTTTACTTATTAGCCTATCATCTAATGCAACATTATGAAATAATGAAAAAGAAGATGATGAATAGAATTCATATAAAAATTAACCCTTATTTGAAAAATTTCGGTACATTATGTACTCTGAAAAATATGATACAATTAAACCAACTTTTTCAAATGCAAGAACCGATCATGCTATAATTATTTTTAGTTGAATTGATTTTTTTAATTAGCAAGTGTAGTTTTTCTTTATAGCTATAGAAATTTTAAATCTTTTACATGTAGGATATATTTATTTTACAAAATTTTAAACTCGACTTTGGAAATTTCTAGTCCAAACTTTTTTTGTAACTACAATTTTTCTCTACTATAACTAAGCTGAGTTATTAATAAAGGAAAATGATATTTCATCCCATGATTGAATAATGATATAAGTTTCAAATAAACAAGTCTTCCACATAACTTTTGTAATAAAGTGGGTCCCCTAAAAAATAATAGATTATTTTGGACTTTTACAATGTAAGGTCCACTGTTTTATGAAGATTTGTGCGAAATTTATGTATTGAAGCTTTTATGTATAGATATTTCTCTACAATTAATTAATTCCAACACTTTTTGTACAATATGGTTCAACCAATTAAGAAACAAAAAGCAAAGAAAAAGAGTAAAAGAAATCCAAGAAAGTCTACTATTAATTGTCTAGAAGCTTAACCAAAGCCAAGTAGAGCCTTTCCTAAACTCTGAAGGACCAAAGTTGAATACTACTGTTTACTCTCAGCCCATTTGCAGCTACAACATTTAACCATGGGGAACTCAATATGTAAGCATCGGTTTTACCCAATTTCCACTTCCTCAAGTTGATTTTTGATAAGGTCAAGTTTGGCTCTATCAATGGCAATTCCAACCCTTTGTAATGAACCCCATTTGCTTCTCTTTCTCCTAATACACTTCTCTCCTCTTGGGTGAGAAACTCCGCCTTGATTTTTCCATTTGGAAGTGAAAGCCGGGCTTGATGTTCGTCCAAATCGGGGGGGGGGGGGTCCAAAACTTTTTGGATCGCAATCTTTATGTCACAACCATGCAACTCCGTCATGATTTTGTTCATCAATTGTGCCGGCATATCGGGTACTAGTACTGGATCAGGCATCCTTTTATTATTGTCGTTCATCTTTGTCCACTTTCTTTTGGGTTTCCTAGATTCTTGATTAGGAGTGTTCAACCGGATCCGGTTTGTTGCCGGATCCGGTTATAAATCCGGAAAATCGGGATATCCAGGCGGATATCCGCCCGGATTTATTTTAAACGGATATAAAAATATAATATCCGCCCGGATTCAGTTATGAATCCGGATCTTAATCCGGATACCCGTACCTGGATTCATTAGCTAAGTCTTTCTCAACGTCTCTGACTCTCTCGTCTCGACCTTTCTCAACGCTCTGACTCTCTCGTCTCGACGTCTCTCTCGATTTCTCTTTCGTCTGAAAAGGAGCCTAGCTTCTCTCTCGTCTCGAGCTCTCTCTCGATTTCTCTTATTTACTTGGTAACTCTCTCTCTCTCTCTCTCTCTCTCTCTCGGTTTAGTTGGATTGTGAATCTCCATCTCTTGAAATCGGCAGAAACCCTAGTTTTCTGCGATGAGTGCGATTGCGAGTTGTTAATCTTTCTCTATCAACTCCGAAACCTAAGGTATGTTAATCTTTCTCTCTCTCTCTCTCTCGGTTTAGTTGGATTCCTTTTTTCTAGGTCTGTGTTAGATTTTCGCTTGGATCTGTTTGGATTTGTGTTAGATTTACAGATTAAGTATTTTTGCACAAATGATGGAACATTTTAGTTTTAATTTCATTTTGAATGATCTGGGTTCATCTCAATGACTCGAAAAAACATGAACCTGTTTGTGGGAGAAATGTGGTTCTGCTACCCGAGAAGAGAACTTGCTATTGGCCATTGAGTAGTTTGTAAACCATTATTGTTCCAAATTTTTTACACAATTTGCATTTTGTTAACAGAGTTCTGATTTAACAGAGTGATTAAACATTGGATGATAACATTTATATAAATTAGATGTGATATTTATGTTGGAATGAGGTTCAATAATTTGCCCATCCTGAGAAAGGATAATATCATTATCTCCCATAATTTGATTCCTACATCTAATAAACTACTTATTAAATTTAAAATACTTTATATTATACAATATAGTAATCAAAACCCAGCACTTATGGAATGAGGTTCAATAATTTAACACTGTCCAATCCAAAGCCTGCAGCCTCCACACCAATCAACCTAACATCTTTGTCATCAATAAACTCATGGAAAATTCCCATAGCATTTGAACCTCCACCTACACATGCTACCAGAACATCTGGCATACCTCCCCATTTTTCCAGTGCTTGTTTTCTGGTTTCTTTACCAATTACTGCATGGAACTCTCGAACCATCATGGGGTATGGATGTGGCCCAGCAACAGATCCCAAAATATAATGAGTAGTCTCAACATTAGTTACCCAGTCCCTAATAGCTTCTGAAGTAGCATCTTTTAAGGTGGCTGTCCCGGAATGAACTGCCCTAACCTGTATTGGGAAAGAGAAATAGAAAGAATAGAACAGTCAATGCATCATACAAGAAACAAAAGAAACAGGGGAAATTTTGAGCAAGTGTATAAACCTTTCGGAGAACCTTGGCCTCCCAAATTAATATATTCAAAGATAATTTCTTTTTATTATCAATACAGTTCCTTCTATATCCTTACAGACTCAAACCGGATTAAATTCCAAAACTGACTTCACTTTAGAAAACAGAGACCAAATTGGAAGTTAATCCAAATTTAGTTGAGATATTATTACATTCAAACGACCTCCAACATTTCTTGGGTGGAAGAATTTTCAAGAAATTCTCAAAGTTGTTGGATTCAAAAGTCCAGCGTTTCTTCAGTGGTAGAAGTCCCAACTCCATCTTCTTTTCTTCCACTGTTGTCGTCATCATGATCATCTTTCTCCTACGTATTTTTTTGTTCTTGAACCTTGAAAGATGTTTAAACAATAAAGAATCATTGATCATGTACGTATTTCGAAAAGTACTGTATGCGGAGAATGAAATCTTCAACAATGGAGATCATGTAGATAAAGAGAGTTAATCCTAAAGCAGGTAGTATTTGAAGAGGAAGAGAACTCTTATTCCTAGATCAATTAGGACTTGGAGATCATATACAGGCATGTTCTGACCGCCTCATGAGTCCAACATTCGAAAAATCTGAAATTTCAAATGAACGAATGTTTATTTAAAGTATATATAGTTATTATTATTATTCATTTATGAATGTTTTTTGTGACATAATCAACGATTAATATATCAAGGTTGTGGGTTTTAGTTTTGTAGTCTGTTTTTATTTTTTGGATAAGCTTTGCATTATGCGTAGTGCAGTAGGAAAAGTCATCCAAAAATAAAACTTGGAAGTTATAATCGTTGGAAGTTATAATCGCAAGTGGTCATTAAAGTTATTATAATAACTAGTTTTATTATAAATATATATTTATACTTTTAAAATGTGCAAATCTAGCATATTCTATTTGAAAAAAGTGGTAAATTATATGATTTGATTTGAAAAAAAGGGGACTCCTCTTTTACTTTTTTCAAAAAGAATGCGCAAAACTTGTATATTCTAAAACCGTAGCAAATTAATCCAAATTTTAAAAATGAATATATAGAGTTATTCCATATATATCTAAACTTCCATAGAGATATTTACTTAGTGAAAATTATTTTCAAATATTATATCACATTAACTTGGCCATTTGTCGGTATCAGCATCTAGTATACGCATGGGAGAACTAGTTTATATTTACAAATTTGCACATGCAAATAAATGATCAAAACTACCGAAATTGAGAATATAGGGAGTGGAAAAGTTCAAAAGTAAAACTCCCGGAGTACTAATTTCTCTAAAGGCCAAATAACATGATCAGCTAATTAATTGGTATTTAACCCAAAAAGATGACCATGTTCCAGAACTATAGTATTGAACTTGCAGTTACGAATTAGAAGCTGATCAGACAGTTATACGACGCCATAATTATAGAAACTATCATATACACTACAACAGCAACCATTAGCCACTATGACTAGTATATTTATAATGATCTATTTGAAAAAAATGGTAAATTATTATAGAAACTCAAAAGCGACTATTAGCCACTATGGTTAGTCGTGGGAAAAGAATTGAGGGCAAATTTTTTTAAATCTTGTAATGATAGTATTTCCATAATTAAATTTCAAATAATAACAAATCTAATCAACAACTGATCCATTACATATGTTTGACCTTATCCGTATAAATAATCATAAAAAAAATTTTAAAATCGATTTAAGCACTAAAATTAACCACATTTATAAGAATGCTCTGAAATTACCTTGTGGACTTTACCAATTGACTTCAATGCGTTTTGAGCTACCAAAGAGAGCTACCAAAGACTCAGGACCGACTCAATATATATTGAGAACTAAGACAAAATTTAAGTGAATTATTTATAATTATATATAATATAATAAAATATAAATTATTATATGGAAATGAAATGAGATTTTATTTAAATCTTTAAATATTTTTTTAATTTATATTTAATAAGATAATTTATATGAAACAAGGCCTTAATACAAAATTTGTGCTTCAATTTAGCATGATCTTAATAAAATTATTTAAAAGTATAAATAATTCATTGTATTAAATATTAAATTTAGCATTATGAGGCCTTCTACACATTGAAAAATATAAAAACTATTTAGATTTTATTTAATGAGATAGTTTTTTATTTTTATTTTTATAAAAAATAACTTAAAAGAAAAATATCTAATCACTTTTATTCATTACAACAAATAGGATCTTTTGTGGCCAATTTTTTTCTGCAATAAAATTATTGTAGCAAAAAGTATTTTTATTCACAAAATGTATTTTTTCAAAAATAAATAGCAAAGTTGTCAATAAAGCTGACTTTTTTCTATGATATAGTATCGCTACAAATAATATTGACACCAATATACAATTACTGACCATACTGATATTTGTTATGTCAAATAATGGTTGCTGTTGATGTGAATTCCATCAATATAATATCTACATTTTTTATTGTCAATTAATAGTTGCCATAGTAGGTTTTTATAAACAATTAGCATAATAAGTAAGTTAATGTATTATCTTTGTTTAAATTCGTCTTCCAGTTCTTGAGCCCCTCCCACCCGAAAATCAAATTCTCTCTCATCCTCGACTTCGCAATTCGCATGATTTCCCCATGGGTTCTCTCTCGACTCCGCCGTCGTCAACCCCCATCAACTTCACCAATGGCCACCATCAACCTCCTTCTCCCGACGGCCAAACCCCAGCCACCATAACCCTCACGACAGCCCACCTTCTACACACACGATCCCTTCCCGAAATGGGTTTCCGCATGAAATCTCTACCCCAGTTTGGCTCCTACCGCCATCGTACGCCAGCCCAGCCGCCACCAATGATATCCCCAAGCCTCCTTGCACCTCCCCCTTGCCACACACAGCCCCTAGCTCCTCCACTCTCCCCCACGCAATGACCCATCTCCCATGGGTTTATACACCTCGCAGCTTAGATCTGTCGTTGTATGGCCTCATCGCCATCATCATCAGCTTCCCCTTTCTTCATCGACCTCCCCCAAGTTTGCTAGAACTAGCGGGTACTTTTTTTTATTTTTAACTCAATTTTTCTTACACACACACATATATCACAATTAGATATTTTCCATCAATGCTTCTTCTGAATGGAACTACATTTTGGACTCTTGGTGTCGAGACCTTGCTACCATGATTTTTGCCTAACCCTAGACCTTACTATTATGATTTTTTAGTGGGTAAGAGAAGCAGCTGGAAACATTAAGAGCTGCTTTTGGGATTTCTTTATGTCGCCTTTGAAGCTAGTTGAGAGAGCTCGTGGGAATGAGGTCAGTTACTTTGAAATTGCTCGTGCTGTTTTAAATTTGGAATGAATATTTGATATTGGTTATGAAATTCTTGAATTTGGATTAAATGAGGTCTGCGTTTGCTTGTGCAGATTTGGACTCAATTAAGAATATGAATTTCAGGGAATTACTCATCCATTTTTTTTTTCGGAAGGGATTTTGATTTAGTGGAGATATTGTTGTAGTGGATATTGGGCATATGAATCATAAACTCTGTTTTGAGACTGTTCATATTGATTTTGAAATTGTGAAATTTGAATAGGTAACTTATGCCTGTATAAATATGTGGCTTATAACAAGAGGAAAAAAGGAAAATAGAATTCGAATTGTGCATGTATAGGGTTAGAATGCTTATGAGATTTCTATGCTCAATCTTGTCTTCTTCACTTAATTATTAATTAATGGTTTATTAGGGAGAACTCATATGTTCTCCCTATTAACGAATAAACCATTTGAACTTATAGCATTATATATGTAACTTAAATAAGTTTAATGAACTCTATATACTTGATGAAGCTAGTTTGTGAGTTTTTTCAGTAGCTGTAATTTCTCATAATCCACTTTAATCTTTATGCAATCATCCTTCTATTACTCTCCTCATATAAAGTCCAATTTCTCTGTCATGCCTTTTTCGAGTAGCTTCTTTTGGATTCATAAGATCATAGGCAAAGTTGGGTGGTTAATTGGAGGATGAATATGTTTGTTAAACTGTATCCCATCATGTAATGTTTGTGAACAAACTGCAATTGGAGACAGAATCCAAAATAGCGATGGAAGTGCTATTCTGCTGCTACTATTTTTGAGACCATTGTTTGTATAGAGCTGTCATGTACACATACTTCCAATGAATTTGTAAAAGGATCTAAGTGTTGTGCCTGATGATTCTTTCTTAGAAACTTTTGTAATATTTGAAGAGCTCATACTATGATGGGTTTGGTTGTTGTATTGTGATATTTGTGAAAAATATCTGAAGTTGATTGGCTCGTGTCTTTGTATGTTTTATTTTTAGTTGTCTCCCTAAAAATAAATACTTTATTTATTCAATTTCATTGTTTCCTTTTAGCAGATATATTCATTCTATACCTTTTGCTATAGTAGACGTTGAAGAGATATCAGGTTCTCAATCTGCTGAAGTTCATAATTTGGGTAGGTATTGCAATTTTAGCAATGCGCATAACCCGATGCAGGGTGTTGATTCTCATTAACCACGTGCAGCAGCCAACATGGTTTAAAATCAAAAGCACACAAGTTTAAATTGATTATTTAGTTCATTTTCTATCTTGTTTCTGTACTTTTTTTAGAATATTTTCTTATTATTTGGATCCAATTTATTACCACACATATTTCAAATGTGTGGTAATAAATTCCTTGCATCTGCTTATTCACCACATCTAACTGAAGTTGAAAGATGACACCACTAGAAAAATTTAACTTTGTTCATCTTAAATGGACTTGGGTTGAGACTATTGTCTTCAGTATAAACCTACATTGGTAGAGTACTCTGAACATAGAATGTCTCAATTTTTAGTGCAGGGTAAATGGAAATAATCTTCAAGTTATAATACACTTCTCGATCCTTTAAATGGAGATTTATTCATTAAAGTTGCTGAAGTAGATGAAGCAGGCATTCGAGTATGTATTCTGAGTAAGTCTACATTTCCATATTATTTTATTTCCAGATAGATATTTCCAACTATTGAGTGAACAGAGAACTTCTTGCTGAGCTTAGGTCATTGCACTTCATAATGTCTCTTTTCACTTTCCTCTTATAAATGCAAATTATTTGAAGTATGACGTGTTTGTGTATGGCTTTCTATTTGCATCTAAATGAAGTTTTTCCCCTTTTTTGTGATTATTTCCCCCACTGTTTGATTGTTTATGCAGTCATATGTCTAGAGCTTGTCCAAGTGTCCAAAACATGGTCTACACAATCCCTTTAAACAGCCAGAGAGGTTTGTTCTTCTCTCTCTCTCTCTCTCTCTCTCTCTCTCTCCATCTTATTAGTTTCTATCATATATATATATATATTTTTATAAGAAATAAATCTTATTGATAGGAATGACTTCTATCAGAGATTTCATTGCTACGGATATCATGATTATTTCATCTGTATTTTTAACAATATACTGAGACTACCAAATAATTAACAAAAACTGATAAAAACCATGTTTTGCAGGTATCTTTTGTATGGAGACATATTTGCAAAGGCCGCCCATATGCTTTCGCTCCCAAAGGTTTGTATTGTAATACAGAAAACTTTTATCTTTGTTTTTTATAATTATCATATTTGGGATTATTCATTAACTCAATATAGGTTGTGAAATCCTCAAATATATTAGTGTTGGTTGTTTCTCTAAAGAAATAGAGTCCTAGTTTCATTAGTTTTTCTACTCACCTGAGCCCTAGTCGATTTTCTGGCAGATTCGCGGAGGTTCGGGAGATGCTATCCTATACAAATCATTTGGGATTTTTCTACGGTATGGTAAACAATTGAGGAGTAGTTAATTTGCTTACACTATGATCAGCCTAAGGGAGTGGTAAGAATCGATGCCGTTAGGTATCAATTTTACATATTTTCCTAGTTCTGCCCCGGTTTTTAAATTTATTTTTGTTTGTTTCCATTTTTGTTGATATGTATGATGAGGGGATAAGCCAAGGTTTTCCAGTTTTTATTCTTAGTTTGATATCACCAATAACTATGCATATGCATTTTTCCCAGGGTGAGATGTTTCTTAGAAGTTTACTTTGAATTGAGATCAACTATTGCTTTAAGTAGTTGATTTATTCTTCGGTCGTCTACTTTTTTGACGTACTTGTGTATTCTTTCCCATGATTTCCAGGTCTTTAGTGAATCAAGAATTGTGGAATATAGTGTTCAAGAAAATTTCAAAGGCTCAAGATATCAAGAGGTTTAAAACATAATTGTAAACCACTTATCAAATTTTGTTTTCCCTTTTCTCAATCATATACTTATATTCTAATCACACAATAGTGATCTCTAAGAATATTGAACATGGCAACCAGATAACAAGGAAACAAGTTAGAGTTGCACAAGTCTCCTAAAAGATGGAACGAGTTGGCAGTAACCATTTTACACGTAAGCCATCACACTAACTAGAACATAAACAAATTCACATGTGAGCTGTCGTAAAACAGGAAGAGAATAAATGTAGGTCTCTGGGTACCAAACATGAAACTAGTATACAATAAGCAAGCTTTTTGGTGAAGCATGTAAATGCAAATATATATATATATATATATATATATATATATATATATATATCACCAAACAAAAAAAATTAAGAAATGGCTTGAGATTTTGTTCGGCTTTTGGACCATACCTGCACAAGGTCCTGACAGGTATGATCTTCAATTCATGGCAATTGATTTCTATTTTTCCTAGTTAGATAGATGTTTTTTCATAGTTCCCATGTACTTATGTATCATATTTTTCAGCGTAATAAAGGTCTTTTGTATTTTACTTATTAAGACAATCTTGGCCATTAAACTTGCATATTTTTTGTTTCAATTAGGGGTGCCCTAGATTTCACAATAGATTGATTCTTATTTTTTAGTCTCCATGTTAGGTATTATTCATATATAGGCTTTGGCTTATATGCCTATTATTATAAATAAAACTTGGGATTACCTATCAAGAAAAGAATTTCTGGTTTTTGAGTTAATATTCCTTCCATCATTGCTGATGCAATGATGAAAAGGTTTGTGAGTTTGAGTTGTGTGCTATGTAGGCCATAGTTTTGTGTAGACTTTATATAGATCAGTCCCGCTTTGGGATAGCCCGGTTGATCTCCCCCCCATCCCCCAAAACCCGAATGATTTTGATTGTACATGGTGATCCACATATTCAACTTTTATCACCATCTAGGCAAGCTAGTATCTTATACGCCTTAAGCGGAATTCATAGTGTTCACTTATTGAAATTCTAATGATGATGATGATGATGATGATGGAGGTATGCCTTTTTCTTACAATGCCCCTTCAGAATTATTTATATATATACATTGATTTTTACTCGCATGACATATTATTGTAAGATGAAATTATAGCATATCCATATTGGCTGGATTTATTGATTTACTTCACGCCCAATAGGATTTAAATGATGAAAAAGTGAGAGAAAGGAACTACTAACCACCACAATATTACAGCACATCAGATCCCCTAATCCTAGCAATTTTGCTAATCAACAGTTACAGAATATTAGAATTTATTTGTATAGCTTATTTTGATTTTATTTCCATGTAAAGCAAACTCATGTATGGTTATATATTTGTACACAAATCAATGAGAAATCAAGTTAGCCTTTTACTAATTTATTTCTTAACATGATATCAGCCCCTAAACGACCCTAACCAGCCCTGTGAGGTATTTTTCATGGCTTCCTCCTCAAATGACTCTCCCATTTCTTCCCCCTACCTTCTTCACCCATCCGACTCACCTAGTCTAATTCTTATTTCCGGACCCCTCACCAGAGACAATTTTCCCAAATGGCAGCATGCTTTTCGAAGAGCACTCAATGCAAAGAACAAACTTTGCTTTGTTGATGGAACTCTCAAACCATCAGCAAACAACTCTCCCGAATATGCTCAATGGAGTAGGACCAAAGATATGGTCCTCACATGGATCATAAACACCATAACCCCTTCCCTAGCCAACTCCCTAGACTACCATGATGATCCCCGAGACGTATGGCTCGATCTTGAGTCACGTTTTTACCACGGCAATAACGCACGACTCTTCCACCTCAAATAGGAAATCTCAAATCTCCACCAAAACCAACTCTCAATTCCGGACTACTACAACAGTATCAAACAGTTGTGGGATGAACTTGGAAACCTACAACCAACTACTAATGCACATACCTTAGAGAAGAGGGCTGAGGATGAGCGTGTGTTTCAATTCCTTCTGGGACTTAATGACTCCTTCACTGCTCTTCGCACTCAAATCCTTGCCACCGATCATCTTCCTCCACTCAACAAAGTATTCTCCATTCTCTTCCAAGAAAAAAAAACAGAGACTTCTACATGTCACTCGCCCTTCCTCAAAAACTCTCTCCCTTGCTGCCCAATCCACCCTTTCCGAGAAACACCCAATCAAGTGCTCTGAGTGTGGCAAAAAGGTCATCCCCAACATTGGTGCTAGCACATCATTAGCTACCCTCTCGGCAGAGAGCCTCGACGCCAAAATCAGAAACCCTCACTCCTTGGCAAGCCACCAGCGGCAACCCATTTTGCAGGTGCAACCGCGAGCCCCATCCCTGGTCTTTTGCCGAAAAATTACCAGCAGTTGATGACCCTTCTTCAATCTCAGTCCTCTCCTTCCGCCGACCAGTTCGTGGGTAATCTCTCAGCCTCTTCGACTTCTTTCTTTGACCCATGGGAACACTGGATCGTCGATAGCGGTGCCACTGACCACATGAGTCACTACCGAGCCTTCTTCTCCGATCTCCGATAGCCAACAATGGCTAGATCGATCTGCCTACCCACGGGAGCTTCTATTCCCGTTGAAGGCATCGGCTCCATAAAGCTATCTGAAACCCTTTCCATTCGAAATGTCCTTTATATCCTTGCTTTCCAATTTAATCTCATTTCCGTCCCCTCTCTTACTAATCAATTATCTTGTGTTACTCTATTTTCATCCTCTAAATTTATTTTTCAGAACCTTTAATCGAAGAGGCTGTTTGGAGCGGGTGAAGTTTGCAATGGACTTTACATTTTCCGGCCCCCACAAAGTGCTGCTTTTTCTACTCAGACTATTGACAATAAGACCTTATGACACTGCCGTTTAGGTCATCCTTCTAGATTTAATATTCCCGTTATTTTTTATAGTTCATGTATTATTTCTCATTATGATATTTGTGCTCGTTCTAAGCACACACGTTTACCTTTTCCCATTAATACAAATAAAAGCTTACTTCCTTTTCATCGGTTACATTGTGATATTTGGGGAGTTTATCACACTGCCTTCATTTGGGGAGCTCAATATTTTTTTGACTATTGTTGACGATTTTTCACGCACCACATGGATTTATTTAATGCGTTTTAAATCGAAAACTTTTTGTCACTTAATGCATTTCTTCGCTCTTGTCCAAAATCAATACAAATCAACCATTAAAATTATTCGCACTGATAATGGCCAAGAATTTCTCTCAAAATTACCTTCAAAATTATTTTCAAACTCACGACATCTTTCATGAATGTACTTGTGTAGAAACTCATCAACAAATTGGTGTTGTGGAATGTAAATATAGGCACCTCTTGAATGTTGCTCGAAGTCTTCTTTTTCAAGCACATTTACCCCTCAAATTTTGGGGTGAGTGTATCCTCACCGCTGCCTACCTCATCAATAGGACACCTAGTCGATCTCTCCAAAATCAAACCCCTTTCCAACTTCTTCTCAACACTGCACCCACATACACTTATCTCCGTGTATTTGGATGCCTTTGCTATGCTCAAAACCTCACTACTAACCGTTACAAATTTTCTTCTCGTGCATCCCACTGCATCTTTATTGGTTATCCTAGTAACCGTAAAGCCTACAAATTATATAATCTTGAAACTAACACCATTTACTCACGCGATGTGACCTTCCATGAAGATCAATTTCCCTTCCAATAATGCGCCACTCTTCCTCCTAGTCAATCCACCATTTCATCCCTCCCTATCCCAAAAAATATGTTATCAACCTTCTCCACTCCAGCCACAGATTCCAACTCCACACCTGACATCACCAATCCCCATCATCCTCGCCATACCATTACTCGCCCTGCATACCTCTTAGATTATGTCTGTCCTACCATTTCCTCGAAGTCCATTGCTTCTTCATCCGCTGCACAGTCCTCAGGTACTTCTCATCCCTTATCTACTTTTTTTCATATTTTCGTTTTTCACATGCTCATCTTTCATTCTTAACTGCTCTTACTGCATCTGTTGAGCCTACTTGCTATTCTGAAGCCAAACATCACTCTCATTGGCGTGAAGCTATGGCATCTAAACTCACTACTTTTGAGGACAACTCCACTTGAACCCTTGAACCTCTTCCTCCCGGAAAAAAACCCATTAGCTGCAAATGGATTTTCAAAATCAAACTCCTAGCAGATGGCTCCATTGAGCGCTACAAAGCCCAACTTGTAGCTAAAGGATATACTCAGGTGGAAGGCATAGACTATCATGAAACATTTGCTCCAGTGGCTAAAATGATAACCATCCGCTATGTTCTAGCAGTTGCTGCCACCAAGAACTGGACCATCCACCAAATGGACGTTCACAATGCCTTCTTGCATGGTGAACTAGATGAGGAAGTCTACATGCAACCCCCACCAGGCTACTGCATTAAGGGGGAGACACACGTCTGCCACCTTCGAAAATCACTCTATGGCCTCAAGCAAGCATCCCGCAACTAGTTTTTTAAACTAACATTTATTCTTCTTAATGCAGGTTTTATTCAGTCTCAAGCCGATCACTCTCTTTGTACCTTGTTTACTGCCGCCTGCATCACCATCATCCTGGTATATGTTGATGACATCTTAGTCGCCAGAAATAATCTCTCTCAAGTCAACATTTTCAAGACTACCATCTCCAAACACTTCAAAACCAAAGATCTTGGACCTCTCAAATATTTCCTTGGCCTTGAAGTCGCTCACTCACCTTCAAGCATTTTTCTTAATCAATGAAAATATGCCCTCGACATCCTTGCCGATAGTGGTCAACTTGGCTCTCGCCCTGCTTCCTTTCCAATAGAACAAAACCTCAAGCTCAATGACACTGATGGTGACCTGCTTCCTGATCCAGCTCCTTATCGACGACTAGTTGGACGTCTCATCTGCCTCACCCTCACTCGACCTGACATCGTATTTGCAATCAATATCCTTAGCCAATTCATGCATGCTCCCATACTTCCTCACATGAAAGCTGCCACTCGCGTCCTCTACTACATAAAAGGAACTCCAGGACAAGGCATCTTATTTTCTTCTTCGAATGATCTACATGTTCGTGCCTATACAGATTCTGATTGGGCCAGTTGTCCTACTACCAAGCGCTCTACCACTAGTTTCTTCATCACCCTCGGCTCTAGTCCCATTTCATGGTGCACTAAGAAACGAACTACAGTCGCTTATTCCTTTACTGAAGCAGAATACCATGCCATGGCTGTAACAACCTGTAAACTCGTTTGGTTACAATAACTTCTCCATGACCTCGACGTCTCGCACAAAGTTCCAATGACACTCTATTGTGACAATCAATCTGCTCTCTACATTGCCCGCAATCCCCTTTTTCATAAACGAACAAAGCATATAGAGATCGACTGCCACATTATTCGTGACAAACTTCTCTTTGGTCTCCTCACTACCGCACACTTGCCCTCTTCTGAGCAACTTGCTGACATCTTCATCAAAGTTTTGGGTAGCGATCTTTTCTATCATCTTTCTCGCAAGTTGGGCATTACGAATCTCCATGCACCAACTTGAAAGGGAGTATTACAGCACATCAAATCCCCTAATCCTAGCAATTTTGCTAATCAACAGTTACAGAATATTAGAATTTATTTGTATAGCTTATTTTGATTTTATTTTCATGTAAAGCATACTCATGTATGGTTATATATTTGTACACAGATCAATGAGAAATCAAGTTAGCCTTTTACCAATTTATTTCTTAACATACAAAGAAAAAATAAAGAGAAAGGAAGTTACTTGGAATAGTAAAGTAGTAAAAATGGTGGTGTTAGAGAAACAGTGCCAATCGAAATTATTTTCTGACATCATATATAATCTCATCTTTAGTTTTTCTCATTCCCTATATTTTCTTCCTCATCTCTCTTTTTCTTTTTTTGCAAAAACCCTAATTCAAATTCCTCATTTCTCTTTCTCTGCTTCTTTTAGAGATTAAAAAAAAAAGGATTAATAGGTAATTTCCCAGCATTTCCTTCCTCATGGGTCCAACTCTAACTCTGTTTTTTTTTCTTATAATGATGATTTATTGTGATGGGCTTTAATTGTCATTGATTTGTAAAATGAAGCTCCTGGCTTTTCGGATAAAAGATAATCATATATCAATAGCTGGAGGCATCAAGAATGCCATTAAATCTATTGACTTGTGTTTAGAACAAAAAGACCTTCAAATGGAGGTTGAGGTAGTATTCTCACACTTTTTAAAATTTAGAAGTCTTTTCAACATTTGTTTTAGCATAGGTTAACATTGTTATGTTGAAAATATTGATATTTCTGATGTCCACAATATATTTCCAGATTTTCAACTTGAATTTAATCTTTATTTTCCTTCAATGTTTCCTCTATATTGGCAGTGTCATATTTATTCTTTAAAATTTGAATGATTATTTATCAGGTCACCTCCAAAACCCTTCATAGCTTCATATGATTATTTATATGGTCATCTCAATATGATTGCTAATTACATAGTGAAGAATATTTGATTGCAACAAGAAATTTTCACAGAATATTTGAAGAAAGAAAAACTCCAAAAACAGCAGGTATGCCTATTACAGAAATGCTTCCTTTATAAATATTCAGGGGAGTTATATCTTATGTGCAACGATGAATGGCTTGCATTGTTTGTTGCACTATTGAGCCATCTTGTCTATTCCTCTGTTATCCAATCATTTTTGTTTGTCTTTTTTTTTTTTTCCTTTTGGGTTCTCTGTTAGATATCTTAACTTGCTTTCAGACTCTCTTTATTCCCCCCCCCCCCCCCCCTTCTAAATTATGTTGCTTCCTTTAATTCATGAGAGGGATTGACATCATAGGATCTGAAGCATCTAAGATTTCAAAGTATTAAAGATTTCACCTTTTATATCATGGAAGTATGTGCTTTGTATAAGAAGGAGCTAGGTTGATTTTAAGTAATTTGATGATCCCCGCCCCCCCGGTTCACTCACCTAGGTGAAATTTAGTGACATTGAGGGGTAGATTTATGCCTTTCCAATAGGGAGGCAGTCATTAGTCTCCTAGGAAACATATCTTTCATTATTTTTGCTATTAAATTATGTCATCGATTATATCTTTTAACATATTTTAATAATTTTAACAATCTAATATTCTCTTTTTGTTACTAGTAGTTGCTAGTGTTAAAATTTTATATGCTGCCAAGATTTTTGTTATTTGAGCTTCCCATTTTAGTTAAATTAATTTTCATATCTTGCTTTAATTAGTGCTATAAGTTGTAGATGTTTATATTCTTATGCAGGATACTTATGTTACCTACTTTCCAATATCATTTGATGGTTACCATATATAAGTCCCCTTAATTGAGTAAAGGTATTTCTCATTAGACTTTCTTTTATAGTTATTTTCTAACTTTCCAAAAAGTATCTTTTTATGATTTTAATTTATTATTTAAGGCTGGATATATTTAGAGGTCAATGACCCTTGAGTGATTCAGCTTTTTCATTTAGCATTGGCTAGCACTTTGGCTAACATTTTTGTGACATAACTAACTTATCTTGGCAGTGAGGTGATTTTACTATATTAGATGGGACATGTTCAATGACTTTTTAATGTTCATTATTTTAGAGAGGGGATTAAGCTAATAATTTACATGTTAGCTATAGATAGCTACTCATTAGTAATGCAATTATTTATCACATCTTAATTATTTTAGGCCCCGTTTGTATTCGAAAGTGAGCTCAACTCATCTCAACTCATCTTCATTTTATTATTATATTTTTATAATTTTTTATATAAAACACAAATTCCTATACACCTTTTTCAAATCCCAATACACATTTTTCAAATCCCAACACACCTTTTTCAAATCCCAAAATAATAATAATATTAAAAAATAAACTAAACTCATATCAACTCATCTCATCTCCGAATCCAAGCGGGGCTTCTAGTGTTGAATCTTTTTGAACGCTTTTTTTTTTTTTAAAGTTTTGATTGATGTATTTTTATTTTGGTTCCTTCTTATGTGGTTGCAGGAAAGGAAAGTAGCAGACATGAATATAAATTTCTATATGCACTTGTAAGAGTTTATAGTTTTACATCTTCTGGTTTATCATGTGCAAAGACTATCTACATGTTGTACAAGTGCTCTTTGGTTAGATACCTGATAAATTTTTTACTATTTGTCATGGTTTAAGTAGAAGTTCTCTCTAATATATATTCAGACTCTGGTTTGTCTCTCTTATAAATGAAAAGTATCATATATCTGAACTCTACTTTGCTGCCAAAATTCTTTAATACACACAATATCATAATGCAGAAACATTTACTATCTGAGAAGTTCATCTTGGGCTAGTTATTGTTTCATAGCTTCTTTTTTGTATGGACCGAAGTTATTTTGATGACATTGAGTTTGTGAAATGAGTAGCAGAGTTTACTTTGAAAAAATAAATTGGTAGCACAGTTTGTACATATTTATTTGAGATTGTTATATGATATTTTGCTAAATTTGGATCTTCATTGCTTCTATATTTATGTGTTTAGGCTTATTACATGCTATTCTTTTTCTATTATTGGACTCATTCTTAGTTAATCGATTCTGTAATCTTTTTTTTTTTTTAATTTCTTTTTCTATTTGCGGCAACAACACGTTGCTGCAAATATTTTTTTTACTAGAATAGATTATTTTTGGCGAAACTATTTGTAGAAGAAAAGAGTTATAGACCAAAATTTTTGTCACAAATGTTTTTTTGTAGCATCGTCAACTTGCCAATAAAAGTAATTTCACATTGTCGTAGAAAATAAATACTGGCAAAGTTTTTTGATGTAAAAATTATTTTGTGGCAACATATTTTGTAGCAATTAAGTTTCTCATACAACGTCTAATGACTTGATAGAGGTTTTTTTTAACAAATTATTTTCCTTTTAGCTACTATAGGAGTTGCCACAACAAGTAGATTTAATCTAACAATTTGGACTTTTGCCGAATTAAATATTAAATACCTGCAAATGTGTGGCCATGAAGTTTTGTCAATAATGGTTATTTACGGCAATTTTTTAATACTTATTGCCGCAAAAATCATCGCGGCAAAAAACTCTTTATATTGTAGTGATTTTTGAAAGTCTTGTATAAGGTAGGGCATTAGGCAATAGCCTAAATAGCTTTATAATTAAGCCGGCCCTACAAAAACTCAAAGCAATCCAACAAAAAAATTGAAAGAGAAACAACTGCACGTACGTAGAGACTATAGATAGACCTAATTCTTTGACGAATCCAAATTACAAACTAATTAAACAACTAACAAGACAACTTCAAAACCATGAGAACTCCTGGTCCTAGTAATATACTGATCAAACTCAATCAGCCAATTAATTGACCAGTTCCAACTCCAACTGATCATCCAAGGCTTGCGTCCATTACAGAACTCCGTCTGCCAGTACTCCCTTGAAGTCGCGTAATTAATTTCTTCTGGTTTGACTAATTAATATAAAAAATATTCAGCTGACTTGAAACAGCAAAAAGACTTTATTTATTAATCTTCTCTATCTTGGGCGCCATGATCGGTATCATTGGCGTCCGTATATGAATCCCAATACAAAATTTATTTTTAATTTAAATGAATAGTTTTCTTTCATTTCGAAAATTATATAATAAACAATATATCTAAAAATATTCTCAATTTATTTCTAACCAATGCATTAATTGATTAATGTAAGTTCATAATAACTGGATTAATTCGTAATATTATTAGCTAGCTACCTTTTGGTTTATTTAATAGTCATGATTATTAAATCGTAGTACCTTTTTACGACGATATTTTCAAATAATAGCGACCAAAAAGAAATCGCCAGTAAAGATCTTTTTACGACGATTCTTGACTTCTGCTTTTTTTGATAAAAATTTCATCGCAAAAAGTCATATTTTATGAAGGGTTAAATATATACATATATGCATACGTTTTCGCTTTCGTTTCCTAGAAGGGTAATGATCTTTATATATATACTTTGAGATCATTGTCGTATGGTTGATCTGGAGTCCTCGGTGTAGTTGGAACAATATTCAAGTACTACCGGTAGTTGACTAATCCACTTGGTTTTTGACTTTTTGTATCTTTTTTTAAATAACGGTTTTTGTATCTTTTTCATCCAGTTGAATAAATGTATCTAAAATAGTTAACGCAAATTGGCGCACATCAATATGTATCCAAAAAAGAGTATAATTATGTGTTTTTATATATATAACAAGTTCAGTCTATATGTTTACAGCGCTACAAAACAGTCTCATACATTTTAAACATGACGAAGCTGAAGTAGGTCATTTAGTTTGATCGAGGTCTGAAAATTCTAATTAATTAAGTATTATTGGTATCTAATGGCACCCGAAAGTTTTTAGCTAGATCTTGCTTCATAATATCGGTGCATGAGCATAATGCTCAATATATTCATGTTATGTTAGTTATGGTGGAGTTTCTGATGGGCTTTTGTGTTAAAAGGTATTAGTAGTTCAACCACAATATCCAGGTTGCATTTTCAAAGATTCTACACATGATCTAGGACGGGTCTCTCCTTCTAGAAGGGCTCATTCAATTACGTACTCCAGTCACTATTAGGTTGCAGTCAAGGCTCCAGTATTAGAGAATGGCTTATGAAAATATTTAGATTGAAGGGAGTGATAGTGATGATGGGTCTGATCCTGTGAAGCCAATAGATATATGTCGTCAACCTAATTAGGGTGATCTTGTCCTCCCGACGGGAACGGAATCTGAGTCTCCCAATGCCACAACAAAATATAGGCCTCCGCAGCCATCATTAATATATTGTACAAATTTTAAATTGAAATCCACCAAGGATTTGTTTCGCATTGAGGTACCCACAATCCACGTTTTATACGCATTGTTATGTAACAATCACTGGTTACGTGATTTTAGAAGAGAACTGACGAAGGAGGAATCTCTGACTATGTTTTGCGTGCTTGTTGGCCACGCACAATGCCCACACATTGTTGGGGACAGGTTGTAACATTCGATACAAACAATTAATAAACATGTCAAAATGTGATGATCAAAGCACTATATATGTGAGGTTGGATACATTTGATTGTGCCAACAAATAGAGATAGCGTGCATCCTTATATCTCAAGCAACCATTGAAATTATCCTTAATTTTGGGCAAGAAATCAAATTCACTTCCTTAATTTACAACGTAAAATTCATGATTGGTGTAGTAAAAAAAAAAAAATACAATAATTGGTACGTTCCACTCTATTATATGAAAACTTATACAAACACAAAGATTAGTTTATATAAATAAAAACTTACAAATTGATGTGACTTCATAACATTTGTTAGATCTATTTTATAATAAAAATAAATTTATAATCTGACGTACCACATTAGCTTATATATGTCTAAAACATTTTCCAATCTAAAAACTATTCGCACATTTTAAAAAAGCTCATCTCATCATAAAGTAAAACAATTAATAACGAGAATTGCTAAATATCATAATCCTATTGGCCAGTGTAACTTCAAAGTCAATTGATCAAGTAGACATCAATAGTACAGCTTAAACAATCCGTGACCAAAAGTTGGAATCATAGACATGGGAGGGATAAATTGGCGTGGTTGTTGAAAGATTAAGGACAAAGTTGTAACTTCAAAGGTACCAGCTTTATCATTTACGTTAGGAGTAGATCGATCGATGTTGTAGTACACAAACTCTTCAATAAACAATCTATATTTTTCAAACTGCATATTGCTCTAGAGTAATACCCTTGATCGATTGAACGTGCCTGAGCACAATACAATTAACACGTTTCTGTCATGAGTCTGATAGAAGTAATTGCTTAGGTATGACATTTAGGATCACATTTTTATACCAATATTTTTTGCGCAAGTGACGAATAATATATTAACAGCTTATCTCTTGAAGCTTGTATAGATTATTTCTCTACAATTAAATTCCTACACTTTTAATTTGCATAATATGGTTCAACCAATTAAGAAACAAAAAGCAAAGAAAAAGAGTAAAAGAAATCCAAGAAAATCTATTATTAATTGTCTAGAAGCTTAACCAAGGCCAAGTAGAGCCTTTCCTCAACTCTGAAGGACCAAAGTTGAATACTATTGTTTACTCTGAGCTCATTTGTAGCTACAACATTTGACCATGGGGAACTCAATATGTATGCATCGGTTTTACCCAATTTCCACTTCCTCAAGTTGATTTTTGATAAGGTCAAGTTTGGCTCTATCAATGGCAATTCCAACCCTTTGTAATGAACCCCATTTGCTTCTCTTTCTCCTAATATATTTCTCTCCTCTTGGGTGAGAAACTCCGCCTTGATTTTTCCTTTCGGAAGTGAAAGCCGGGCTTGATGTTCATCCAAATCAGTGGGGGTCAAAACTTTTTGGATCACAAGCTTTATGTCGCAACCACGCAACTCCGTCATGATTTTGTTCATCAATTCTGCCGGCATATCTGGTACTGGTACTGGATCAGGCATCCTTTTATTGTCGTTCATCTTCGTCCTCTTTCTTTTGGGTTTGCTTGACTCAGCTTGATGATCATCTCTTTCAGCATGCAGATTGTTACTAGTGGTGTTTGCAGTTGAGATATTATTACATTCAAACGACCTCCAACGTTTCTTGGGTGGAAAGGCTTTCAAGATCTTCTCAAAGTTGTTGGCTTCAAAAGTCCAACGTTTCTTCAATGGTAGAAGTCGCAGCTCCGTCTTCTTTTCCTCCATTGTTGTCGTCATCGATCATGATTATCTTTGATCTCCTACGTTATACGTACGCGTACTTTTATTGTTAAACCTCAATCGAAAGATGTTCGTAGATTAATAAAGAATCATGATGTTATACATAATTCGGGAAGTGTTTCATGCAGAGATCTGGGATCTTCAACAAGGGAGATCATGTAGATAAAGAGCTTTAATCCTAAAGCTGGTAGTATTCGAATAGGCGGAGGAATCCTATTCCTAAATCAATTAGGACTTGGAAGAAATCATACTTAAGAGTACATGTTCTTCTAGTACTTCCTTACGGCTCCAAAGTTCGACAAATCAAAAATCTCAAATAAATGGATTACGTTAGTGTAATTACTGGATTATTTATAGTATATATATAATAATTATTATTATTATTATTATTATTATTCATTTATGAATGTTTTTTGTGACATAAATCAACGATGAGTAGATTAAAGTTACGGGTTTTAGTTTTGTAATCAACGGTATGTAAGCGTAAAAATTATCATAATTAAATAACTAGTTTAATATTTAATTATGTGACTTGGAGTGCTGTTGAAAAGAAGGAAAAAAAAACATGTTTACAGTTTTAATTAAGATGTGCAATTCTCGTGTATTCCATTCGAAAAAAACAGTTAAATTTAGATTTCTATAAAAAGAAAAAAAAATTATCAGCTTCTAGTATACGCATGGGAGCTGAATTGGTTAATGTTTACAATTTTACACATGCAACTAAATAAACTTGTTAAAATTCTGAAGGTGTATGTATATATATATATATATATATATATATATATATAAGACTATATATATATATATAAGACTTTTACATGTACGTACCGTCTACATGATCAAATATGGCACCCCAAAAAGGTGAAGGTACAGGTGGCATGGCATAAAGGAAGTAGGGTCCAATTACTCCAAGCTCAAAGAGTATACAAAACGTTTGAAAGTGGCATAAAGAAGGTAGGACTCAACTACTCCAAGAAAGGTAGGACTCAACTAATATAAACATCTCTACAAATCTCCAAGACTTCTCTATACACAAAGACTCCTAAGATTATCAGCTGCCCTCCAGTCTTCTACGGACAACATCTTCTTCAAACCAGTATCTCAAACTTTATTTGTCACATTGTATTAAGAGCTATGAGAGGCTATAAAAGACTCTAAAATACCGATCATATTTGATTTTGTCCCAAACGGCTCGTGAACAGAATCTTTTTTGCCAAACAACGTAAATTTATATTTCTCACTCTTTATTTATACTTTTATGTACTTTAATTAGTATCTATCTCATTAATGAGCATCCGAACACCATATCAACTGCACTCAAGCTATCATGTCATCGTGTCATTCAACCGTATTATAAGGCTTCAGTCATGCCAAAAAAATGCGTCAACCCTTTTGCCAATTCTTCTTCTTCCGAGCCCATACCGTGGCTTAGAAGAAGCAAGCAAGCAAGAATGGAGATTAATATGGCGTATACGCAACACCTGTTTAGCAGCTCGTCATTACAAAGGACCAAACAAGAAGGATAAAGCCAACAAATATGACCATTACCCATATTTCATAATGTGATTGAATTTCTTCAGGAGAACAGTATCTCTAACATACAAAAGCAAATGATCACAAGCAAACAATGAGACGGGAATAATTATTGAAGATCAACAGTACCATGAATTCTTATCAATACGCTTAAATCTTTCAAGATCAGCACCAAAGCACAAATCATAACAAGCAGACTACAGAAGTTCCCTGACGATTGCAACAATCTTCATTAGATTTTTATCTCATGCATGCACAAGATCCAAGTCGCATTAAGAACGTGCGGCGCTTGTCTGGGAGTAGCCATTGCTGACTTCTTCACTAAAAGGGGCGTCATATAGCATCTGGATGAACTGATCCTTAGCAATGCTGATTGCTATTTCCCGAACCAACACCGGTCAAGTAAAACATCAGGCCTTAGAAAGTTTCTCTGATTTGAATTGTCTTGCTTTACGACATAGTGACTTGGATTCTGGTTGATCGTTTCGAGCATAGCATCACTACCTGCATAAGAATGAATGGCAAAACTTTATCAACATAACTTCATATTTCATCTTACAGAGTGAATCCACAGTTTTCAACATTCTCACCCAGCATGGTTTCAGTTGCTTGGCGTTCATCCCATGAGCTTCGACCGACAGATGTATACTCGCTGAATACCGATGCAGTAGAATGGCCCAAAGGTGTATTTGGGTCACCATATGTCTCACATGGATTGATGGGCAAACCTTTCACAGAAGTATCCAAACTTTGCTGGGGTGGATTCTGCCCTGATTCTTTCAGAGTATGCGACTCATAGACTATTGCTTCCAACAGACCACTGCTCCTTGGTGAGAGAAAACCTGAATGGGTCTGCTGTGTCAGAGGAGACTGGATAAAAGTATCGACAGACTCGAGTAAAGGAAGTGGGGAAGGAGGCTTGCCCCAGCTACCCCCTCGAGTTTCTGAATATTGGAGTGAAGGGAGCTCCAACTTCATAGCCACGGATATGGGCTTGGAAGAAGAAGAATTGCCATTTAAAAGGGCATGGCTGCCAAATGGTAACTGGTCACTGGTGTCAATATCTGGATCAAATGAAGAAGGCAAGTTAAAGGAGTTGGCAGCCTTCTGATCACAAGAATAATCCACGCAGTGATTGAAGACTGGGAGCATGTCATCATTATTGGATGAACACACACCTTGTTGGAGCATGCAGCTTGCGGGAAAATCATGAAATTTTGGGGTGTCAGAGAGATACCCGTGATTGAGTAAATTATCGAGGTCTACAACTGGAAACTCAAAATCATCTCCCAGCAAGAGATCATGATGGTGTGCGTCCCCGGTGGTCAAAGTCCCATTGTGATTATTGTCTTCACTGCCATTCAATCCTGCAGAATAAACATCAAGTGGATAAATTGGTGTGCCGGAACGTTGTAGTCTCTTAATTCTTGTATTCCAGTAGTTCTTTATCTCATTGTCTGTACGACCAGGCAGCTGACAGGCAGAGAAGGAAGAATGTCAAAAGGTTGATAGGTCAGTATATTCCTGAACATATGAGCATATAAGACAAAAATGAATAAACATGCAAATGAACATATTGGTAAAGTAATGTAGCATTACAAGACTGGTAAAAGGCAAAACATAGTCAACACCGAGCTCCATACGGCTGTCTTCAGCTGCAAGAGATTAGAAAAGTGTGATTTGCAATACAACCATGAGTATTTCAAACTTAAGTCTGTTTATACTGAGAAAAGAAAGTCCTGGAAAATGATGGAACCAGTGTAAATGGATGAATAATCTACAATTAACAAAAATAGGATGTTTGATATATCACTAAACTAGCCACAATCAGAAATATATATGGTTTTCCAGGGACTTTGTTGTCACATCCAACCCAAAGGACAGATTTCCAGAAACCCCTAATTGTAGATATACAGCCCAATTATAAACAAATCTAATATTAACAAAGTACCAATTTTCTTACTTGAGAAGACAAATGTTTCCCCATTTTTCTTGAAAATATTTTCGAACTAGCTTCCCTGAATACCAAAGATTCGTAGTGTGAACTTAAGTAAGAAACTGGCATGTTACTTGCCTCAAAAGAAACATAATTTATAGGCATAATGAAGCTGTTCACATGACAAATCCAAAAAAGTCATAAAAAGCTCAGTTGTTTGAAATAACCAATTTGTGAATATCTGTATGTTTAGGGAACATAAAGGATTGAAAGCAAGCCAATTACATAAACATCTTACATGAATGGATATAGCCATTTCGCCAATCAATATAATGCATTTGCAGTAATTAGAATGTTTCTTTCCAATTTCAGACTGTATAGATTCAACTTGGGATGCTTCTATTTTCAAGAAAAAGGAGTAAGAATCCAAAATATTTTTTACGAGTAGAGTAAGAACCCAAAAAATGAGGTTATAGATGCTGAAAACTCAAGTGTATCCGTTTGTACTCCTGACAGCATCAAACATTTTCCTCGAGAAATTTTGTTATTCTGTCAGTCAAACTAGAGATGATTAAGCTATAAAGCCAGCCTAATTATGAAGAGTGGACTCGAAAACTTAAGATGTTGCTACACTTCATTTTTTACATTTATCCCATTTTTTCTCAAGAACCAAACCCTTCAGATGGAAATTTAATGGCCGCTCAATACAGAGTGTTAATCAGAATAAAGGTGGCAAAAGCTCACCATCGAACCTGTGCATTACAGAGTAAGAACCAGGAAAAACAAGGCACAACAACCATAATTGGGACTATCAATGCTGTTTAGCAGCAAAGTACCAAAACTATAGCTATTTTACATCATGCTAATATTGCGCACACACCCAGTCAAGAGAAAAGTAAAAAAGCAATCATCTGAGAATCAGCTAAGTTAGGAAAATCAGGGCTAAATACTAGTCAATCCTTGTGGTTTAACCTTTACCCAAATTAATCACTGAATTTTAATTTTGAATTTTTACGTCCCTATATTCTCAAAATTCGGTTGTTTGGATCCTTCCATTACAAACCCATCAGACCCACTAGCAGAGCCCTTGCCACATGACTCCTAAGCCACATCATCGCCAATTACAATGCAGCACACATATTTAGCTGTGTACATCCACATGTCACAATAAATTAAAAATATATATATTTAAAATTAAAAAAAAATCTAAATAAAAATATTACAGGACGGGAGAAGAGGTTTTCTCGCAAATCAATTTTGTCACTGGGTGGATTTGGGGTGGCGGCAGCCATCCCAAGTGAGAAAGGCCCTTTGATCAATCAAAATTACAAACTAAAAAAAAAAAAACTAATAAGACAACTTCAAAACCATGAGAACTCCTAATATAATAACTCAAACTCATTCAGCCAAATTGACCAGTTTAAACTCCCATATGATTTTTGTAAATGGGCTCCAATTCTAAGGCTTGTGTCCATTGCAGAGCTCCATTTGCCACTCCCCATGAAGTCGCATAATTTCTTCTTGTTTGACTAATCTCAAAAATATTCAGCAGGACTTGAAACAACAATAAGACTTAATTTTTTAATTCTCTATCTTGGGCATGATTGGTATCATTGGCTTTCATGGTTAAAAGTTTTCCAAAGAGTAACGCAAACTTGCCTGCATCAATATGTATCTAAAATATGTGGGTGCATTCAAGAGTGCAGATGCATAGAGTCCAATGTCTGCCCATTAAACATGGGTATGAGATTTACCTTATAAATGAAAATACCATTCACATCTAAAAGTATCTAGACATATCAGAATATACTTATTAGGAAACTAAAAAAGTAGAAAATTTTCACTAACCTCTGCAGCCATTCGAGCCCATTTGTTTCCCATCTTGGCATGCATTTCAATGATATGGCGCTCTTCCTCTGGAGTGAATGCACCCTTCTTTAGATCTGGTCTTAGGTGATTTGCCCATCGTAGACGGCAGCTTTTCCCACACCGGGAAAGTCCTGAGTGCTTCTGTACAGCATTCCAGTTCCCCTCTCCATACTTTTCAACATATTCCACCAAAATAGCATCTTCTGCTGATGTCCAAGGGCCTTTCTTCAATGGAACTCCTTCCAAATCTCCTTCAGCTTTAGCTTCTTCAACTGATTCTAAATCTTGGCTAACCTTTAGCTTTTTTGAGCTCTCACTCTTGTTCACTGTGCCGATCATCTCCTCAAATATTCCTAAAAGATCATAAAAATTAATATTCCAACAAATAAAGATGCAGCATGTGAGTTGGCATATCAGAACATGCGGAAGCAAAACAAACAGATTAATCAATGGGATATATTAGCTGCAGCAGCTTTGTTTATGTCAGAAAGAGAGAATACACACAAAATGAAAATAGAAGGGAAAAGAAGACAATAGACCAAGGAGAAACTTTTTTTACAAGTAAAAGATGTATTAATAAGAATAGGCATAGCCCAAGTAAACAAGGGCTATACAAGAGGTAACACCTTGTAGGAGGAACAATGGAAACAAGAAAATCATTAAAATCTAGGCCATCAAAATCTACAGCTTTGCCCATAGGAATAAAGTTTGTTACAAAGAATAATCTAATCTCCTCCAATGAGCGCTCCCTATCTTCAAAAGTCCGATCATTTCGTTCCATCCATGGGAACCATGGAATACCAATAGGAACCATCTTCCACATAGCTGTGATTTGTGGATTGCTGCCTAGGTTCGTCCAGCTGGCCAGAAGCTCGACCACAGTAGCACTTCTATCTCTTACCATCTGAAGACATCATCCCATAACACTTTAGCAACCCCACGATGCAGTATAAGATGATCCACAGTCTCACTACTCTTTCTGCACATACAGCACCGATCGACAACAATCACCCGGCATTTCTGTAAATTATCCATAGTGAAAATTTTGTCCAAAGAAGCTATCGAAGCAAAAAATACTGCCTTGGGAGGCGCCTTATTTCTCCAAAGCCTTCTTCAAGGAAAGTGATTGTTCTAGTGATATGTGATGGACTTATAGAAGGAGCTAACAGAAAATGTACCTTTTCTAGTGGGAACCCACCACAAACTATCAGTTCCCTGAGTACCCACTAAGGAAAACTTGCCCTCGATTCAGAAATAAACAATTGTTTTTCAAAAAACAGACCAGATATCCTTGAAATTCATTTTACACTGCATCATTCAGACCTGAATGAAGCCTGAGAAACTAATGCAACCCACAAAGAATGCTCTGATGAAAACCAAAAGAGGATTAGAAGTTAAAAGCGTACCTCCAGCACTTTTGAGCAGGAAATTTCCAAACTATAAGGCCTTTAAATACATTTTACATTAGAATATGTCTTATTGGTAAAAGACAGCAGCAAGTTTTCATGCATTTTTATCAGCAATCTTTTAGAGGAAGGGAGAAGGGATTTTATAACATGAAAGAAATTGAGAGACTTTTGGTTTCTCACATGTCCCAAAGTGCAAAACAAATTAAGACCCAAAGCTTTTATTATGCTCTTTTTTCCTTTTGCCTCAACCTAACAAAGAACAAAATCCAAACCTCATGGTTGGCTCGAGTGGTAAGGGCCTTGGTCTTGGTGGTATGCTCCTTCCAGGTCTAAGGTTCAAACTCGCGTGTGCAAATTATTTTTAGGGGCCATCGGATCAGGAGAATTTGCCCTTGAATTACCCAAGGTGCACTTGGAAACTCTTGACCAAATGCTTGTGCGCCCTCAAGATTAGTCGAGACTTCGTTCACAGGCATCCAGCATCAATCAAATAGAAACAAAGCACTAAATTTGTTAAATTCAAAGCAGGATAAAACTTAGAAGAATTGAACTTTTACCCAATTGAATACAAGATTGGATAACTTGCAAAACTCGTTAGGATAAAACTTATAGTTTGGTTTCTCACATGAATCTTATTCACTCCATTTCCGAAACCCAGATGGTGTAGTGCACTAAGCCAGTTGAGAGAGGAGGGGTAGGGGATTACAGAAAGCATATATATTAAAAGCAATGAAACACAAAGCTGTGAAATGTTATGGAACACAAAACCTATCTTGAACAAAATTCTCAAATAGGTTAAATGAACTCAAATGCACTCGAATAATTTTGACAAAAATACACCGTATTATCACAAAGATAAAAATTATTCACTGCATAGTCCCTATAATTCAGAATACAATAATATAGAATAATAATGAATAATGTGATTAATAAATAAAACAATAAATATTAACTCTAATATAGAAGCAATTAATACAGATTTCATGTAGATAATAAATAGAGGTACTGTATACACATAAGCGGGTATGAGGAATCAAGCCCACACCGTTAGGTTGGAAAGCTAGGGGTTGTATTTGATGTTGATTTCGGTTTCATTTGGCTCCTTGATGGAAGAGAAACATTCAAGGAAAGGGAATTATTTTGCTTTCCAATTCAGGCTGAAGGGTCTGGCTTCAGTCCAATTCCTGTGTGAACTGGAGGAAGGCAGATGCCGAAAAGTGTGCACGTCCAGATCAAGATGTGTCCAATTAGCACCGGAACTGGACAGAAACAGGATATACAACTGAATCTAAGTTAATTAGTAACTAGTAGCTATAGGATCATTGAACATTTCGTGTTCCCGGTCTTATTGGAGGAATTTTTTTTTTGCCAAATACAGAGAATAAGATTCATACAGACAAGAATAGAATTTCACTAAATACCACAACTGCAACAACAATAATTACCATATTCAAGCTAATAATAAATATTATAAATAATAATAAACAATCTATCTTAGAAAAAAAGGCCCCATCGTTATAAAGCTACAAAAGCTGATGATAAGAATGAGAATGATAGAATTGGCAAGAAATTACCTTTTTCTCTTTACCTGAAATATTGAAGACCGCTGTAGTTGCAGAGCTCAATGATTGGCATTAGCCACTGATAATTTCCGAACCCCCAGAATTCTACAAAACTCACTCAATCCAAAACAGAAGATAAATTTGAAGCGGAAAACATTATCAGAAAGTTTCAAAATAAATAAATAAATAAATAAAGACGATACGAAACGCCAAGATAGCCTTAAGAGCTCGTTTCAAATACCTGAGTTCACCAATATTGATATAGAATTTCTCCAATGCAGGCTTTGTTCAAGCGTATAGAAAGAGAAATAAGCAGCCGATAAATCAAGAACCAACGTGAAAACTGATATTCAGTGAAGAAGCAGTCACTCGATCTGAGCATAGAGTGAGAGAGCGAGAGACCGAGAGAGCTGGGTAATAGAAAAGATTCAATCTTTTTGATGGGGACTAACGGTGGATTTGAAAATCAAGCAAAGGTACATATATTGAAGAAACCCAACTTAAATAGAGAAAAAAAAAGGCCGCAAAAAAGGTGGAAATCAGGAGAGTCACATGGGCAGCCACTTTTCATTTTTAAGTATATCTTATAGATGATTAGATACTTTCTGTACTTGGATTCCTCCTTTACATTCTCATCTCGATTGTCCCTCTCTCTCATACTAACAAGATCCTCGGCACAGAAATCCCAAGCGAAATGGCAAAAGAGATGATCATTAAGATAGTTAAGCTTGTCCCAAGTTATGATTGGAGCTAATCTTAGTTGAGAATTCTTTAATCGTTATTAATTTAACGCGTTAATTTATTTTTATTATTCTTTTAGATAGCCGGAATATCTGCCAGGAGATATTAGGTATCCCTCTCCCGGGCACTCCGCTTGTGGCCCCATCCGCCTGGAGATATTCATGCTCACAGATCGTACATATTTTATACAGGGGTTTGAATCTTATTCTCCTATGGACTAGACCTTATATCGTATGGTTCAAAAGACCTTGATTATAAATCATATATTGTTAAAATAAAGTTTGTGTGCTGTTTACAATGTTTATTGAGAGTGGTATGATTTTAGTCCGATTATATGATTGGGCTACTTATATATCTCTGGAAGTACATGATTTTTGTTAAACAAACAAAATATGAAAACTTGAGATTGAAATTTGAAGGAGAAGAACATAGAACTAATTATTAATCTGTCTTTTAGACAAATATTATCTTCTACTAATATAAAATTCTACAAAAAAAATCAAATAATTATGTCTTCATGAGACAACACTGTTTATATAGTATACAAACTATAAATTTTGAATACTAACATTTTGAAAGAACAGATACAATAGCAACAGGCACATTATTTCGATTTTAATTCGAATGTGACAATTATTATCTGGAGAAGTACAATAAAACCGTCATAACAATTACTGTCTGAAATAACTAAATTAACTGTAACAAACAATTAACTGTCAACTGTCTAAAGCATCAATGTGTTTATGCATTGTGCAATGCGCGAGCACGTGTGTGTGTGCGATCAATACTTCGTACTAGATGATATTGTCATAGTATATCTATCATTTTATTCATTTGATGTATAGTGGATAAGTTCATTTATAAATCATTAAAAATTTTATTATCCAATTAATGTGAGATTAAAATAAAATATGTTAAAAAATTTTCAAAAATTAATAATTTAAAAATTGGATTGAATTTTTTGAAATGATATTTAAAATTTGAAATAATGTAACAATTTTAGACCGATTATATGCGGTACAGTGGCTAAGACTACTATTCCAAATTCACTTTTGACTCGTGTATCTATTGGTATTGAGATTATAAAAACTAAAAAGTGTGAAAAGTGGATGTGGATACTCCCTATCCAACACATGTTCAGTGCAAGCAGTGTGATCGATGTGAACACAATTGGGATTCGCTTTGATACAAAGATGAGATGAAAATTTCAAACTCATTTTAATTAATAATTTCATTATCATTCACAAGTCATATCAAATCATCTCACCATCCAATTAGACCTTGGATGGTGGTGAACAAATTATTTTTTATCTAAAACTGGCGATGGGGAATCGGATCTCCCACGTCATGCTGAGACAAAGCAAGAGGTAGGAAAGGGAAATCTCATCTCCTCCCACCTCTCCATTCACAAGCAGTAGATAATGCAAGCGATGAAGTTGTAATGAATACAACCATGATTGGAAGAATAGATCTCTCCTATGTGATCATGACTGTGTCCATCATCAACAACAAGGGTAGAGATCTCTCCCTTTCTACAGTGTGTGACAGCTAGGAATAAGGATGATTTGAATTTGTAGGCTGTATATATTCTTAAAAAAAGTAACTATTTGAGAAGATAATTGCCCTAAATTTACCAATCTCAAAACATAATGGAAGCTCATTTTCACAGTTCATACAAAGACTTGAATGACAAGTTATCTGTACAATTTCTAGCATACATTCTTTATAAATTCTCAATCTTCTTACAAAGATTGATCCACAGTAGTTTCTAATGCCAAAGCATATTAAAACAACGCCCAAGTATTTTCTCTGTTTCTAATCTATTTCAGAATGCACATAATCAACAAATACAAAGTTCTTTTGCAGTTCATGCAAAGCAAAAGCCAAGCCAGAACTAAGAAGGGCAACCCCGGCCAAGAAAATCCGTAATTGCGTATCCGATGAAACAGCAGCTGTTGCACAGCAAATAATTGCTGCACCAATTAGAAACTTTTGCAATGCCTGGAATGTTGTATAAGCTCCTTTACATGATGAACATTTAAGAGTGTGCTGCTCAAATCTGTCCAACATCTGCAAAACACAATGGAAACAGAACTAGAACAAATCAGTAGCAATACTAATGTATCTTGTAAGCTGTGCTGACCTATTAGGATATCATCTTAATTGTTGAGATTAAGGGGTCACTTTAAAACATGATATACCTTTGTATACAGGCATGTTTATGTATGTCCTAGCATCTAAAAAAATTGAAAATTAATTAAATAAAATAAGTGTTCAGGATCTTACATAAAAGAGCTTTCCCCCATCTAGTTATAAAACTGCAATATTATTATTTGCTTTCATCTTAGAAACTAAATAGCATGTCTATTCTGTATTATCAAAAACATCCAAGGAACAAAAATTCAACAAACTCAATATAGACCTGCTCTAAACATCTGGTTTTTAGTGACAATAAGTTTCCACACCTGACGTTTTGATAAAACTGTTGATGGCAAAGGTTGTTGGTTGCTCATGCCAAACCACTCAGGTTAGCTGTTCCCATGTCGTCTCAACCAATTCCGAAATGCCAAGACTAAGGCGATCAGCTTGGGTGGGTGTAAATGTTATTGTCGTATACTGCTTATTAACATCAGCAGAACCCTCCTTTGTCTTTGAAAGAAATATCTTTTCTTGACCTTGGAGGACAATCATGTCCCCATCATAGACCTTATTTGAAGTCCAATGCTCATGCCATCTGGGAACCACCTAACACCATTGCATACACAATTGGAACTTTAAAAGGATATGATAATTCATTAAAATGGAAATAAAAATCAGATATTATTCAAGCGCCCTTCGACGCAAAATTTATCATTACTCAGTTGAGCCACTGTGATGCAACATCGAGATGAGATTTATGCTTTTCACAAGAGGGCATGATTAAACTGAACGCGTTTGCTAATCTAACAGAAGCAATTACAATAACTTGCATAAGAAAATAGCTAGCTAATAAAAAATTATCAAAGAGAGAATTTTACTAAAAGAGAGAACTGATTGGAATTTCCATCTAATTGGTGCCCTTTTAAACTAAATACAGAAGAAGAATGATCCTAGAGTTCTTACCTGCCACCAGGCAGGCCCTGGTACTGTGAACTGGAAGAAGTTTCTGGCACTGCAAACAATAGATCGAGTCTTCCCAGGTGCCATTGGCACATTGAAGGAACAAATCCATATTATCCATTTTTTATCGCCAATTATCGGAAGCTTTGTGTCTATTTCCATTCTGTTAAACATCAATGCACGTATGAGTAGGACTCAAATATCTAAGCAACCACATACAAGAATCAAAGTCATGAAATTTTATTAGTATCATGGAAAAACCACATTATCAAAGGTAAATGCAAGAATATGCAGCTTTAACTGCTTATGCAAGGGTGGTAAACTTACTTATTCATATAATAACAAGGTGCAACAAACTCGACAGTGATCTGTGGGTTACCATCATTGGCTCCTGCAAAGCCCCAGTGACCACTCGACTCCAACTTCAAAGGTAGAGGTTTGGCTCTATCTCTTCTTCCCGTAACCTGAAAATATATTTATACTTTGAAGCACCCTAAGTATGGAGTGGCAGGTGATGTCCCAAGTTCCCTTAGGTGCATGGATATTCTACCAAAAAAAGTCATCCATTATAAAAAGCGTAAACATTTACCATTCTTCCATATTTAGCAAGTTGCCTCTTTAGCAACTTTCCCATAATATTTCAGTTGAATAGATCATGGCCAGCAATAGTGTTGCTCATATTTTTAGATCTTATAAACCTATAAAGTCAAACATATATGCAGAGTCAACTTTACATACTGATGAGCATTACAAGTACTTAGGTTTTAGCATTAGACTTGCCACAGGCACATGCAACACGACAATATACCAACTGATTTCTGCTTTTACAGAACCAGAGTTTACTTACTCTCTGGGCCTTGTAAAGAATCAGAAGTGAAACCTATTTCATCCTGACAGCACTTGTTGTCTCAAGTAATATTAGAGAAAAGAGAAAGTCAACCATGAACACCCCTCCAAATACAGGCAAGCTGTTACGTTACATTCCATATATGCTATAGTGGTTAGGTTAACAAAAGCAATATCCATGGTGAGAATCAGGTTTGGTTATTGTAAATGTAAAGTTTGTTATTAGCTAGGATTAGATGACTAGGAGTTGAATTCGAACATTGAATGAATGTAATTTAATTAGGACTCTAGGATTTATTCGTATAAAGTGATAAATGTAATCCACATGTGATCATATCCTTATCGTTATCTTGAACATTTAAATTCAAGATAAGTGATCCTTAATTCAAAGAGTTCAAGATAAAGATTAAAGTTTCGAAACAAGCTGAAAATAGCAAGTGATCAGATTAGAAGACTCAATTAAAGATATCGAAGCAGACTTGAATTCGAAATGACAAGAAGACATTCAGTTAAAGTGTTTCAACCGGAAACATTTGCAGTATGTTAGCAGTGTAACAGAATGAATAACTGAATGCAACCGTCAACAGAATTCTGAAACAAATTAACCATTGCACAGTCTATCTAAAGAGGGATTCGGCTGAAAGTTTGGAGTAACACTTTGAGAAACATTGTTGAGAGCTTGAATATTTGAGAGAATTTCACGTATCCGTGTGAGATAAAATTCTTGAAGAGAATTTTTGAGTTGCTCATTCTATCAAGTTTGAGTGTGTGCTAACTCTCAGAGGGAGTTCAAGTGTTCGTGTTCAGCCACTAAAAGTTCCAAGAGGAAAATCAATAAATTAAATATTGTCAGAGGTTCTGATAACTAATGCGGTAAAAGAGTCAAGTAAGAGTGTCTAGTTGCAAAGGTTTTGTGATTTGAGAACTTTACTTGTAATAATCTTAATCTAATAAAATTGATTTTCCTAAGTTTGATTGCCTCATAGGAATTTACCATTGAAGAGTTCTTTATTGGATTTCCTTTAGTAAACAATACTCTGTTTATTTAAGTTATTATTTTACGCACATTATTGTTGATTACTAATCAATAGTTTGATTATTCTTGTGGGGTATAAAATTAACATGCAAGGATAACTTGGGAATTCCAATTATCTTCTTATTGAATTGAAAACGGCAGTCGCAATGCACACAACACATAACACAGGGCAGCATCACAATTGAAGAGCTACCAAAATCCATCCACTAACAATTGGCCAAACTATCATACTAATGTACTTGATTTTTATACATAGGGCAGCATCACAATTGCATAAATTCGATTTGTATATTGTTACAAGTATATACCTTGTGATGAGCAAAATCAATGTGGGAAGGATCAGATACATTCTCCATGAGGGTATCATAGCCATAGAACAGATCGCGCTGAATTGTCACCGACGAAAACCCAGGTTTATCAAAGTCATCAGGCAGCCTACATAACAAAACCATATTTTTAAAACATTCATCACATTGCAGTGGACTTTATATTCATCAACTTTAATTCATCATGAATCCAAATCCTCAACTTAATGATTAAATTGAAACAAAATAATTGGAAGCGTATTGCAGATATGAACTGAATAAAAAACCTAGGAGGCTTGGTAGTTTGTCCTCTTTCCCATCCATTCTCATCCGGCCAAACGAAGAGTAGGCCTTGTGACTGCATCGTAGGGAACTTCGTAACACATGCTCTTGAAGACTTAACAGCAAGAGCTTCAGGACCTTCAGATGAAGCCTGAGGGATCCTTGCACAAGATCCACAGCCATCAAATGACCAACCATGGTATGAACACTGCAAGTTGCCGCCTTCATCAATCCGCCCTTCCTACAAACCATAAGAACTCATCAGGATCACGAAAAGACATCAAGAATCCAATTCCTCACTTCTTCTTGGAGAATTTACAAGATACAAAGAAACCCTTATATCTCATTTTATATATACATCATTTCGAGACACAATAGGGCTTGAATTCCTCTAGAAACCGAAAAAACGGAGGAAAATATAGAACATGTAGCAACTTCATCCATATATATTCTATGTACCAAAATGATAGGGGCAGCTCAGGGCTGCCGACGTGTGAGCTGCTTTTACCACATTTCTTTTTTAATTAAGGGGATAATTAATCTAATTTGATTTAATTTTAAATAAGATTAAATATCTCTTAAAACCGATAAAACCGATAGTACTAATTTTATTAGTTTTAATTCGATTTTGGTTTGATTTTCCGACTTTTATAAAATATAAATTTATAAAAATCAAATTTATTTAGTAAAAAATTTATAATTCATTACAAAAACTTATTTCGGTAAAAACATTATGTTAACCAAAAAAAATTGCATTAAAAAAACTACTTTAAAATAATCTGTATTAAAAAACTACTACAAAATTAAAATTATTCTATAAAAAGTCTATATTTTCTTATACCTAATTATAATTTATATTATTATATATAATATAAAACATATTATATAATAATACTAAAAAAATAAAAATAAGTAAAACCAGTCCGGTTCGAACTGATTTGGACCCGTCTTCATTTAAATTTACACCCTTAATCCTATGTCCCTTCATCTACCCAATAGCGGAGTCACGTTGGTGTAGGAGAGTCATGGCCCCTTCTATTCACAAGTCCCACTTCTCTCCTAAAAAAAATAAAAAATATATATAATATATTTTTTTTAAAGAAAAAAATAAAATATTTATTTTGCATTGGCCCCCCAAAAAAAGAAAAAAAATAAATATAATATTTTTTTATTTTTTTATGATTTTGTAGGATAATATTAATTTTATTTTACATTGGCCTCTTCTTTAAAAATTATTTTAATTCCCTCTAAAAATTAATTAATTTAATTTAAAAATAATATAATATAATAACATGATGATATATTTTTATTATAGATAAAAATAAAAATAAATTTGAAGTTTGATAATTTTTAATGTATTTTTAAAATATTTTTATTATGATATATGTTGTTGAGATATTATATTTTTTTTAATACATAAACTATATTAAATTTATTTTATTTTTATTATAGATTTTATTATTAAATTATTCTATACAACATAAAAAATTATATATATATATAGAAAAAAATATTTTATATATTTTATTTTGACGCTCCAAAGCAAATCCTGACTCCTGCATCTACCGAAATAATTATTTAGCTCTATATCCATCGAATGCTGACCTATTGTTTAAAAAAACAAATGCAAGGTGAGCGTTTAATTTAACTTCAATTTACACAGAACTGAAGTGTAAAAATGAAGAAAGTTAATTTACAGATAAGGGCGCGAGACGGTGGGGGCATTTGTCGTCAAAAGCAACCCATTCACGAGCAGACCTGTCGAACCAGAGCACGAGATCTCGACCCAGAAGCTGAAACGGGGTAGGGAGCAGAGGGTCCAAATCTTCTATCAAAGAAATTGGGTACCAATGATCCCTCCAAACGAACTTGGGATTGGACGAGCTTTCCTCACCATGCTTATCCTCAACTCCATACCCTTCTATTACATGCTCTTCTTCTTGTCGATTCTCCTCAGATGCTGGTGTGGTTGGAGAAGCAGCTACGCGTAGAAGAAAAGGACGTCTTCTTGCGCTGTCTCTACTCGTAGTGGGTGATTTTCTTGAAGAGAGGCTTGGGATATTGGTGGAGTTAAAGGGAAGGGTGGAGTTGGGTAGCGATGGTAGTGACGATGTTGCAAGAGTTACAGCAGAAGCAGAGATCGAGAATAGCACTGCCATGATCGTGCCTAACAGTTCAACTTCATTCCCGATAATATTCCTTTTTTACACACTACAGAGACGGAAATGGTGGGGGGCGTTGGGTTGCTTTTAGCCTTTTTCACACGAAGTTCAAGAGCTTTGCGTACAAGTTTCAAATGGCATGGACTGTGAGAGTGATGGAGACGAGTGTAAATAATAGTTCGCCCAGTCTCTACGCCTCAGCCTGGTTTTATTTCCATAAAAAAAAACTAAGGCCTGGTCATTTGTTTTAAGGATGCTGGAGCCGGTCGGACTGTTTTCAATAAATACAATCCTCTATTAAAATATAATAAAAAATTTTAAAAATATAATATAATAAAAAATATAATAAAAAAATAAAATAAAGATGAGTTTAAGAGAAAATTTAGCCTCAACCCAGACAATGTCTGCACCGACGGTGGTGGACAACATCGTCCATCCTATTGTGACTCCTGACGTCCGTTTCTCAAGAGGATTGGACGAATCGATTTCCAGATATTCTCTTTGTTTTAGTTTTATGAGTGATTAGGATTTCAAAGTAAGTTTCATTATTCACAATTTATTTTAATAAATTTTAACTAATTTCAATTTTATTATTTACAATTTATCTCATCTTATTTTTCAATCTAAACTACTTCTTACAAGGTAAAATTAAAAATTTTAAATTGTTTTTAAATTGTTTTTAAATTTTCATATAAAATATAATAAAAAATTTAACTTTTTAAAATTTTTAAATCATTTTTTCAAATTCCAAAACAAAACTAATATTAAAAAAATATATTACAATAATTTTTTTTTAACTTTTATCCCATCTTTAAAAATAAACATGGCCTAAACTATTTCATCTAACTCATTTTATATAATTTTTATAATTTTTTAAATTTTTATATAAAATAAATAATTTAAATTTTGTGAATTTTAAAATAAAATTAATATTAAAAAATTATATCATAAAAATATTTTTTTTAATATTTAACAAAATATCTCATATTATCTGATCTCATCTTATATTATTTAAATTTGATGCGAATCTTTATCTTAATTTAATTTAAAAGATACAAAATTTTAAAAAATTTTTTAAGTTAAATTAAATGAGGTAGATAAATATGTGATGTAATACAGAATTAATCATTCCACTAACAGTCCGGTTTATAAATTATTTATTGTTGTGCATACAAAACTCTTTCATAAAACTCTCTAGAAAATTTGATTTGATTTGTATATGGTATTACATAAACTCATAGAAATGCTACTCATCATTCTACACTATATATTTTATATATTTTAAAATTATTTATTATTATTATTTATTTTATTTTTAATTTCATTTTGATTTTATTCTTATTAAACTAATTGAATTATTGTACTTACTATCTGTATTCTCTACACCACATATCTATTATAGAAAAATAAATAAATAAAATAAAATAGGTATAGTGTGTAAGGTGTATGCATGATAACTACAATTATTCTAATTTCATAACGAACACATGATGTCATACTAAAAACAGCTGGAATACTTCCATGCATGTGATACTATATTACTAAAAATTAATAGTGGTAGAAGTAGTAGTATGCCCTCCCAACATAAGGTGAAAGTCTCATTAAATTGATATTAGGAGGATTATTGCGAGTAATTTGCTAGTTTAAGGATCTCAAGTTGAAGAGAAATGAACGAATGAAATCTCATAAAATTTATTAAGTGTTTAATGTTATTCAAAATTATCAAATGTTATTCAAATGTTTAATGCAGAGGTTTGGACCAGTGCAAGCATGTTTGTGAATGAGGCAAGAGTTTTATTAAGTAATTTTGCAAGTGTGAAATTTCTCATGTTAGAAGAAATGGTAATATCAGTATATCCCAGCACACTTGTTAACAAAAGATGGTCTTTTGATTTCTGATTTTATTATAACAATAGAGAAGGCTCCCCGTATTTCAATTTTTATTTAATGAAATGTGAGAAGATTTTTCCTATAAAAAAAAAGACTAAAAAATAATAAGAGTTGTAAGGTCTACTTTTTATTAAAAGAATTGTAACCTCTCTCCCATTTTTCTCTCAATCAAGCCGACTATCTTGGTTTCAACCACCTATTCCCCTCAATTTTCGTCTATTTACTGCTTTCCCTAGTATTTTTTCAACTTTTGTAGCTTTTTTCAGTTTATCTCCGTTTTGTAGCGCCGATCGCCGATCTACTGACAACCGGTTACCTCCAGCCACCACGTGCGAGCCCAAAGACTTCCCTAGCCGCCGATCTTCTTGTTTGAGGTGAGGGGTTGTGATTCCAGCTAGCACGTTGGCTGCATGCACGGCTCTTGTCATGTGCGTGGATCACGCACAACCACAGTTTGGGGCAGTTCGTGATGCCACGCGCGGTTGCGTTAGCTTAGGAAGACTTGGATCTCTTGGAAGGGGCCTTCCTTCTCTGTTCTAGGTAGCACGTGGGTCTCATGCACTGTCACCGCCACACGCGCCTTAGGAGAACCTGATAGTACTCCATTAAAAACCGCCCTAAATCATGCCTTGACACCGCTAGTGGAGGGTCAGGACAATCACTTGGCTAACCTGCATGCATGCCTTGGCTCAGACCTTGACACGCAGCAAGCAACCATGGAGGCTACTTGCGACGCGCAGCCCATGCGCCCAGACCGCCAGCTTGGGCCATTCATGACCATCACCCCGGCACTCAGCCCGGGCCATGCAAGACCACTGCCCAAGCCACCTGACTGGGCCACACTACCACAACACGGCATCACTCGGGACACATCATCAAGTTTAGGCATGTCACCATGTCATGTACACTATCAGATGCCATGCAGCCAGGCGCCATGTAGACAACCATCCGTGGGCCATGCCATGCCACATGCCATGCCTAGGCCACAACATGCCACGGCCCCATCATCATTGGCGCCACCTCTGCTTATTTATGTATTTATTTTATTTATTTATGCATTTAGTTATTTTAGTAATTATCTTATTTTGTTAGGGGCCTTTTGGGGGTTTCCAATTTGTTAGACTCTATAAATAGGACTTTTAGGTTTTCATTTCACATCTTTGGACAATTTGAGACTAGACTTTTGCTCTTGGAAAAGAGTTAGGCCGGCCACAAGCATTGTGGTTTGTATTTCGGTGCTTAGCACTTGGGCTTCCCTAGGTTGCAATTCGTGAATCCCTTTGGAAGAGGATCATCGTGCAATTCGTGAATCGGTGATCCACATATATCCTTTTATTTGTTTTCATTTTTATTTATAAAAATCTTGAGGTAATTCATAAAAAGAGTTTTGGTTTTGGAGTGAGTTGTGTTGAGTGATTTTCATGTTTTTGTGTTCTTGAGAGGTTTGTTGATTGTTGAGTGATTTTGTGTTTGTGAGGCCTTGTGGATTTGAGAATTTGTGTGTGTGTCCATAGAGGAATTCGAAATCCTCCTCCATTGGGAGATTCGGATTGCTCATGTGAGTGAGAGTGAGTGTGTGATTGATTGAAGGAAGTTGAAGACTTGGATGCTTGTGTGTGTGCTGAATCCACTTGGTGTCTTGAAGGAGTTGGCTTGTTCATCTAGGGTCTTTTGTTCAATCATCATTTGGTTGTTCAATTGATCAATTTGGTGTTCATTTTGCCCCATAGCAGCCACGGCATCAAGCTTCCCCAAGCCCTAGAGCCACACGGCATAGTGCATGAAACCCTAGCCTAAACACTTGTCCATTTTGCCCTTTACCCTAGCCGGCCACTTAACCCCATCCTCTCCTATATTTCCTCACTTAAATCCACCTCATCCCTCATCCAAAACAAACCAATTTCGTGCCCCTCAAAACCTAGCAAGATCGGCCACCCATTGGATTTGAATTCAAAAGAATTCAAATTCAAATCTCACCAAAATCCCTACAAAGTCTCAACCGGCCATCCACCCTTATCCTAGCCGAAATCCTCTTGCCACCTCACTTAAATTGCCACCTCACACTCCCATTTGATTGGTCATCAAGTGAAGAAGAGAACCCATCAAATCCCTCCCCAACACCTAAGCAAATTCGGCCAAAACACTAATCCTAGGTGCCGCCCACTTCAAATGGCTATAAGCCATGTTCCTACTTTTTAGGACTTATCTAAACTCCATCAAAACCCTAGAATCCTATCCCTAATTACATGTGCCGAAAACCCTAGCCTCCCATAAGCCATGTTCGGCCACATCAAATCCTAAACAAACCCCATCTAGCCTAAACACAATCAAGCCTAACCGAACCCCTCACTTGCCACCTTATCCACCATAACTTCCTATATTTCTCTCAACCAAGTCAATTCAAATTCAAAACCTATTCTACCGACCAAATCCATTCCATAACCGACCACTACAATAATCCCTATATCCGGCCACATACATTCCCCAATTTCAAATCATTTCAAAAATTTAAATCAAAATTTCAACCAAATCTCCAACAACAATAACCGGCCATCATTCCCTTATCTTCTCCTAAATTTACCCAATTAAATCAAATCTTCCCTCATCCAAAAACAACCCAAATCTCGGCCCCAACAAGCCTCCATCAGCTCTAACGAAATCAATTCAAAATCAAATCTTTCAACTTTCCATAAATATCTCACTCGGCCATTCCATCCCTAACTAGTGCCGAAATTCTCCATTTGCCACATCACCAAATTAACCTTAATTCTCTCAAATGACTAATCAATTATCCAATTGATTGAATCAATCAAATCTTATCCCAACATAGAAGCAATACTCGGCCAACAACCCTACCTCATTGCCTCCCACTTATCTTGCTAAAATCCTAATTCCTACATTTTAGGAATTATCCAAAACATCTCAAAATCCTATCCCACTTAACTCTAACCACCTTGGCCGAAACCCTTCTTCCAAACCCTAGCCAATTGACTTCCAAACCTTAACCTAATCTCAATCTCGAAATTCCCCTTAGCCTCCACTAAAACCCTAACCCTACTACACTATATGACCCATATTCCTTACCAAAGAGACCCCCATACATAGGCCTACCCAAAGGAAATTCTCCTAAACTTTTTCTACCCTAATCTACCACTCAACCCACCACATCTCCCTTCCCAGTACCATAACCAAGACTACCATAGCCTAAATACCACCTTATTGCTCCATACACTTAGCCATCCAACCTCATTGTTGTACACCACTCTACCCTACCTTAGCCAAGACGAACTCAATCAATTTCTCTTAACCACATCAACCTCATATCACCCTTTCATCCATTGTTGGTGTACGCGAACCATCACAAGCAAAAGGAGCCTTACTCGGTCATTGAGGAGCAACAAGGCGAGGAAGACCCGCTTAGTTGAGTGGGGACACGACCGAGGTCCCTATCAGAACCACTGTCGACAACTCGGCTTCGGTTGCTACGCTCCTATTTTTCCACTTTCAATAATTCGTGATCTTGAAAAAATGATCGTTGATCTCTTTTACAACTTACTTCAGACAACATGCGGTAATGCTCCTGCCACCCACACCACTTCGAGCGAACGAACCACGGCCTCCAACAGCGGTTTCTTTGTTCACTTTTTAACGAACACTTTATTTCCATCTTTTTATAAGATAGCGTCATGTGATAAGACCTGGGAATGGACCAATCAATTGGTTTCCAATTAACCCGATTTTTTTATTTTTTCACTTTTTTAACACTGTTGTTTCGTAGTTTTGGGATGATTGTCGAGAAACTCTACCCCTCCTCATGTATCACTTTTCCTAGTTCAATGAATATGCTTAAAAAAAACAATGTACTTTTTATTTCTTTTTTAATTTGAAATCTTTAAGTTGGGGAAAAATCTTGAGGCATGTTTTTCGTGAAAAAGTATGATACTGTATAATATTAGCCGCATGAGTCAGTGACACTGCTGCCGACCAAAGACAAACTGAGAGAAGAAATGAAAACAGAAAACAAAAAAAGAGGAAATTTGGACGAAGTTTGAACTGCGAAGCCGTGATAGATGGATTGGCTTTTAGCAATGTCCGTGTTTGACGATGTGTTTGGAATTGGAGTCGAGCCAAAGAACGCATAACAATAATCCTCTTGGTAAAAGCAATTCCTTGAGTGTTGTTTGGATAATAAGTTAAAGATCAAATAAATTATGATAAAAATATTATTTTTTAATATTATTACCAGTTTATAATTTAAAAATATTAAATTATTTATTATATTTTATATAAAAAATTATGATAATAAGATGAGAAAAAAATAAAATGCTTCTTATATCCAAACCGGGCCTAATGTCCTATTCTTGTAATATTCAACACCTCCACAAGCATCCACAGCTCAACTACAACACCAACCAGATATCAATTCAAATGGCCCACTCCCGATTCCATTTTGAATAATAACCTGGCTACGGTAGCTAACTCCAACCAAAGAAAAATAAACAAGTGGGGATGAGAGCATACATTACATATCCAGCATATTGGGATATATAAATCAAGACACTCAGTAGAATGTTATCTGATCTGCAGCATTGGAGAATTACTCATGTCGAACGTGAAATAAATCAAGTAGCACATGTTCTGGCAAAAACTGCTTTGGATTTAGTCAGTGATAGAGTCCATTATATCAGATAGTATTCAACCTCTTCTTGTACTAGCTGATTCTATGTTTCTTCATTAATGGAACATTTCTTCATTTACACACACACAAAAATAAAAGACAATTATATACCATAAACCAAACTTTTCTTTCAAGCAGAAACACAGGCCAACATACAGCACCTAAGCAGACAACCCCCAAGATTGAGTGCTTGACCCTATGTTTGTTTTAGGAGCAATATGAAAGATAATTTCTTGCATTCTAATCGTAGCAGTAAATCCGTAATAAATGGTCTATCTCATACACAATTTCACCTATCTGCCCAAATTAAAAAGGAAATCTCATACTCTCACTAAAATGCCTGCTCCAGTGGAATGCAGGGCCCCGATATTAAATCTTATGCCATACTCATTTAGCTCAGGTAAACCGTGCAGACATCCCTGACCCAGAATCCAAAATGATCTAATCTGATAATGTCTAGTCTAAAAGAGTAATAGATTCATACACAAGACGCACATAAATGAGAAATTTTTTTGCTTACACCAAGAGAAAGGTCCAAAACAATATGAATCATTTCTTCTGGTAAGTCTGGTGGTCGGGTCCAACATCGCGTGAGCCAGTGTTTATATAAGGCCCTCGAAACGTTGCCTGGGGTGGCAGAGGCCTAGATGGATCAATAACAGGCTTTCTAGATGACCTGAATTATACAATTGATGTTATTCTAACTGATGCAACCAAATAAAACTATTTACCAGCACAAAAAGCAATTTACTTACGCCATGTAAAAGGGAAATGCCAAGCCTGCAGCTGCAAAAGCTACTAAGCTAGTGGCAACAATGACATTGCGAGCTCTCGACATGAATGTTACAACAGAAAATTAAAAATACAACCTGGAAAAATGAATGAGAAAAGACCTGTTAAGTGCATCCATCAACCAAGTTTGGAAAAAAAAAAAACAGCACATCAGATAACAAGAATACGAGTTCAATTAGACAGCATGGAATCACTAGCCACTACGAAAGGCATAAGAGTAAAATTGTGTTTTCAAAACAGTATTTTGTAGCTAGTTTCTATATATAGAAAATATGCATATATAAACACACATTCATATATGCAGAACAATGGAAACGGATAGCAAAGGTAGGCCTTCAGCTAGAATGGGTAAGGTATCAGCCTATAATAAAAATGATCCGGTTGATTATCTCCATCAAAGGCAAAAATTGCCAGTAATTTCCAGAAATGTTCACTAATTACAGTTTGTAAGCAAGATATGCTTGCAGTAATTGCAGAGATCCTCTCTAACCCACCAAAAAAATGAACATATTCGAGAAACAAAAAAATTGCTACAAAGAGCCAGAAGAGTAAGATAATCTGAACGGTGTGAATCAGCAAAAAAAAAAAATCAAAGCTGTCCAACCACGGCTGATTAAAAGATATGTAAATATTAAAATTATGCTAAAACACTCACAGATTGTATGCGTCTCCAGCCAAAAAATAAAAAATTCCAACAAGTCTTGCATCCAATTCACCGTGCTTTGCGACAACAAATTGAAATCAGTCACTAAAAACAATCGAAAATGAACCCTAAGGAGAACGACATGGCACCAAGCATATATTGACTCACGAAGGAGTCGCATCAGAAGACATCGGGAAAACGAGTTATACCTCATACGGATTGAAACATACGACGAGGATTAGGTCAGTTCGGAGCGTCTTAGAACTGACGCGCCGGGATTTGACGGATCGGCCAGACTCGGGGAGGAAGCAAAGTAGTGATGAGTTAGCCCCGCTTGGATTCAGATACGAGCTGAATTGCGATCAGTTTATTTTTTAATATTATTATTAATTTAAAATTTTAAAAAAATATATTAAAATTTAAAAAATATATATTAAAAATTAAAAAAAGTGTATAAAAATTTATATTTTATATAAAAAATTATAAAAATATAATAATAAAATAAAGATAAGTTGAAATAAGTTGAGCTCATGTTCGAAAACGAAGACTTACTATATTCATCCTACGAAAAAAAATTAAAAAATCAAAATTAGAATAAATGTGTGGTAATGGTATAGAATGATTAATAAAAATTTTATTTTTTTTATAAGAAGATTTATCTATTTTATTAAAAAATTTATATATAAAGATTTATTCAATTAGTTATTTATCTTTTTAAAAAATATTTATTCAATTTATTAAACCATATATATATATATATATATATATATATATAGCTCCAAACTATAGTTTGGAAATCCATTTCGTTTTCGTGGAAATTTTCAATTCCGATACCTCCTTGTTTTGCTTCATCCCAAACTCCGGCCCGTTTTGGATCATTTCAGACATTTTGATCCAACCATTCTGGTTGGAATTGGTATTTTGATCCATATTCTGTTTCGTAATGGTATTTTTGTAATTTTTAAATCCATATGGTATTTAATTAATTTTATAATATAAAATATATTTATATAATTTTAATTTTTTTTTTGTAATTTTAAAGATGTTCCCTCATTCTCTATTTTTTTTTAATATTATTATTTTTAATCATTTCTCTATTTTTTATTTTTTTTCCTTTATTTTTTTGTCACAACTTAAGTTTGTGATGTTTTTAACGTATATTCATTTTATAAGTAATCAATTCTTCTATGTTTAATATTTTATGCACATATATGATACACAGTTACAAATATATATACATGTTTATTTTATTAATTATATATGTATTAATTATATTAGTTGTTAGTTATTATATATATACATGTATATTTATATTTATATATAATATATAATTAATTTTAAAACAGTACACCAGAATATAATTTAAAAAAAAAAAAAAGAAGCCTCCGAACAACACATTTCTACATTTTCTTTAGCAAACAATAAAAACTCCATCAAAGATAATGGAGATGAACGTTCATATATTATTCATAATGCCCTCTAGGCCCATCGATCGACCACGGGCACTCGTTGCTAAAAACATAAGTTTGAGTCTTAAGTTGATAAATACACCAACTTAAAAGAGCTCAGAATTTCTGAAGGAGAAATGTGTTGCAAGTTTTTTATTTTGCTCAAATTGAAGATGTTCATTATGGACAATGTATCTACTCTAAGAGTATTGGCATTAATTCCATCGAAAGCTAATGTAAATGTAAATGTAAAATTGATATATATACTTAAAAATATTCCTGCATTAAATCTATTAAATGAAATCATAAAAAATTTTGAGTTACAATAATTTTATTTCATCTTTCAAATATGAGATCTCTAAATCATTTATCAAAATATTTTTTTTTTACCTTTTAATATATTTGTTAGATGAATAAATTATAGCTGTGTTTGTTGGTTTTATAAATTATGTATTATAATATTATTTTGATGAATCTAATGTGGAGTTATTGATGTGAAGGTATTGACTTTTTCATTAAATTTGTATTTTCCATCAAATTTGGAAAGAAATTTTAATGAAGTCAATGCCTATGCTAAAAATCAAGGTGATCCACCAAAATAATTGAGAGAAAAAATTATATAGATTAAACAATATAAGATTAAAGAAAAAAACAAGAGAATTAAAAAATTGTAATATATAAAACTAACTCTTTAAAAGCTTAATATCAATCGGTTCACTTTTTTGTGTATTACAAATAATTCTCAAAACTCCATTTTATAAATATGAGAGGATAGTGAACATGAAATGATGATATACAAACTTATAATAATGAATTGAAATATATTTTAGCTATACAATGATTACATAAAAATAATTCGATAAATTAATATAGTTTGATACAGTATGTTAGATTATAAAATTATTTTTATTGTATAATAAATCTAATAGATCATATAAAATTCCGCAATTTATATGTTTATGCACTCTCTTTATGTATATCACGCTTCTCAATTGAGTTTAGAAATTTCAAGAGTTTGTACATTAATGGGTAAGAAAGTTGGTTACAACATTAAATATATGTATGTATTTACAACATTAAATAGAAAGTTGGTTAGTTTATGAAAAATATATGTTTCCAAAGCACATGTTTCTCAGTGCAAAAAAACAAAAAACATGTTTCTCAGTGATCTAGATTAGTGGTTTCCAAAATAAATAAATTTATTTGTTCATTCTATTTTTTTTTCCATTGAAGCGCTTTGGACCAGACCATTTGGTCTTTGGAGAAGACCAGTCCTCCAATTGAAATATAACACATCAACAAATTCATTTCTTCTCCATGCAGCCCCTTTCTTCGGAAACCAAACGAAATCCAAACATTTTCATTGCACAATTCGAGGTCTGAGAGACCCCAGAAAGTCATCCATTGTGGACTGAGGCAGCCATTGCAGAACTCCAATCCATGAGCAAAAAACTGCAAATTTTCCACAACATTTTGGACCCTTCGATTAAAGCCCATTTGCCACTAGAATAACAGTTTACCAATGCTCAAACTGAGTATTTACATAAAAAAATTTACATTTAAATCATTCTCCATTTCAAAGTTGGCATTGTTATCAAATCAAGTACACATTCAGAATTCTTGAAAACCATTCGAGTAGTAGCTTGTGCATTTCTAAATCCATTGAGTCAGTTCTACAAACACTTGGCATGCTATATATTTTTACTCAGTTGCCACACCATGCCATGCAACTCACAACCCAAATTACACACAGAAAATCATTCCATTTAATTCATGACAAAGACTAACCCAAAAACCAGAAAATCAGTTGATCAAAAAAAATCAGTCGATCAAAAACTGAAAGTCTTGAAACTCGCAGTAGTAGCTTGTGCATTTCTAAATCCAGAATCAAACGCTGCGTTGCCACGCCATTGAGTTCAAATTGTAAGGAAATTACGAGCAAGAGTGGTTGCCGCGCCGTGGAGTTCAACTTGTTCACAAATTACTGCCGTCGATTTCAACTGGTTTCAGGTCGTCGAGCTCAAAAGAAATTACCGTCGATGATGTCTTAGTGGGGGTGTGCAGTGGCTTTGAGTCTGAGTGTCACCGTCTGGGGGGTTGGGTGGGTGCACATCCATTGTGGTCGTAAAACTCGCGACAGGCTTGTTCAGGAAAGGGGGAGCATCGCGCGCGGGGCGGGGGGGGTGTTTAGGGGGTGTTTTCTTCATATGTGATACGGTGCATAGTAAATAAATTTAAGCTAGCTGGTGAAACTGAGGTGTCATGACATTATTGGCCGTCTGGTCTTATAGGAACAACAGACTGTCTGATTTAAAGGTTCTCTCTTTTTGTCATATCAGATTCTATTTGCTAATCAACATCCAACCTTCTGATATTTAGTTGAAGATGCAGCTAATCTGACGTTATGTGATGCAGAAGTTTGAGATGTCTCAACCGAAAATGGTGAGTTGGGTTAGGAATCGTGAATATGTCGTGTCCAAGGGCATAATTTGTACCCTAACTTATTTCTCGTGAAAATGGAGAAAAGCTTGTGCTACCTCTGTTACGCCAGACTCCCATTTCGCATAAAGAATCAAAAGATGCAATTTGTTCTTGGTTTGAGTCTTTGAGAATTCAACTGATAGAAACATCCAGTTGAAAATCCACCACGCTGGTCTCTGTGATTCCAGCAACAGCCACAGATATAATTGAGGTAGAAATGAAACATCAAACCAAATCTACAGAATAATTGGTTGGTTTGTTTTTATAGATAATGTTAATGTAGATTTTGTTGGTTTGGATTAGTGTTGAAGTATTTGCATTCAAATATGATAAGATTTCATTTTATCTCTAAAGCTGTAATTTTGGATTAATGAGTTTGAATTCAAATATGATAAATTTTGATTTTTAAATGAATGTAATTTAAACTATGAGATTTATCCATAGTATTTTGAATTCATTTAGGTGTCTAGGAATCTGTTAAATAGGTTAAAGAGCTGAATTTCGAAATCTAGAATGATAAAATCAGAAGGCAAATTCGAAATTCAAATTACAGCAGTAAATCCGGAAGTCTGGTAGCAACATGTCAGCAGACGGATTCTGATGAAAGACGACCTGTCAGCAGACGCGTTTCAGCAGCACTTTTTGGATAAACTATTTAAATCAAGTCATATGGTAACCCTAGTAAGGAATTTCGGCGAGAGCTGATTTTAGACATATTTGATAGTCATTTGAGAGGAAAATTAGTGGAGAATTTTCCTTGTAATTTTTATACACTTGTGAGTGTAATCTTGCTCAAGGTTTGAGAAGATCGTTGATTGGTGTACGTGATCAACTACTAGAGGTTCCAGTAGGAAATGCATAAATTGAAGATCGTTAGAGGTTTTAGCTGCTACTGTGGTAAGGATAAACAAGTCATTTGTCCGGTCAAGTAAAGGAGTCAATTGACAAAGGTTTTGTAATTGAATAACTTACTTGTAAACTAATTTTCAATCAGTAAAAATGACTTTTCTGGGTTTGGTTGTCCCGTAGGGTTTTACTTTTGAAGAGTTTTTCAAAAGATTTTCCTTCGTAACCAATCAATGTGTTATGCTTGATAATTTATTTATTGCATATTTATGAATATTCATACGATTGATATCTAACAAATTTAATTGTGAAAATTGTTAGATATATTTAGCTATACAGGGGTAAAAAAGAAATTTCAATTGGTATCAGAGAGGGTTCAATCATCCGAGTGTAATTCGTTCCCCTGGAAGAGATGGCACCATTGTATGTTCTACCGCAATTTGATAGTGAGAACTATGCGTATTGGAAAGTACGTATGAGAGCATTCCTAAAGTCATTGAATGAAAGAGTATGGCACGCCATTGAAAGAGGATGGAAGAAACCCGAGACCAGTATTGATACTTGGTCGAAAGATGAGATGAATAATAGCAATTTCAATAGCAAGGGGTTGAATGCCATCTTCATGGTGGTATCTCAAGAAGAATTCAAAAGAATCTCCATGTGTGAGATAGCGAATGAGGCATGGGCCATATTGAAAGTCATACATGAAGGAACAATGACTGTGAAAAATTCTAAATTACAATTGTTAACATCTAGATTTGAAGAAATTAAAATGCTTGAAAATGAATGCTTTAATGATTTTTATGCTAAACTAAATAATCTTGTGAATTCCAAGTTTAATATTGGGGAGAAGGTTGAAGACTAAGAGTCATGAGGAAAATCTTGAGATCTCTACCTGAGAGATTTCGACCCAAAGTCACAACCATTGAGGAAAGCAAAGACTTGGATACAATCAAAGTTGAAGAGTTCGCCGGGTCCATACAAACATATGAATCATCTCTTTCCCAAACGAAAAAAAAAAGTAAATTTATTATTTTAAAAACTGTGAAAGAAAAGTATGATGATATTTATGGTGAGGAGAGTCTAAATGATGAGGATATAACTCTTATTGCTAGGAAATTCAAAAATTTTATATTTAAGAAAAAGACTAATGAAAAACAAAAAAACAAAAACAAAAGAATTTCCAGCAAAGAAAAATGAACTAGAAAATTGAAATAGAGAAAAAATTGAGAAAAATGAGAAGGTAAAATATTATGAATGCTTAGGCAATGGTCATATTAGAATTGAGTGTCCTAACTTCAAGAGAAATAAAGGAAAAGTATCAAATGTGTCTTCTAGTGATACTTCAGATTCTAAAAGTGAAAACTCATCTTTCGATAATGAAAAATCTTTTATAGCTTTTTTTACTATTGTGAATGATTTGGCTAAAAATTCACTAACAAAATCTGAAAGTAGTTGTGCTTCTAGTGATTTGGACATTACTCTAGTTGATGACGACCAAGAAATTAGTGTTCAAGAAGCTTACAATGAAGTGTGTGAAGAGGTAGTCAAGCTGAAAAAACTCAACAAAAAACTGTATAAAAACCTTACAGTTATAAAAAATGAGAAAAATAATTTGATTGAGGCTGTAAAAGTTTCTGAGGTTGAGGTGTTAAGACTAAAAAATCAAAATGTTACAATAGAACAAAAATTGAAAAAATTTCAAGAGTGTGAACAAAATTCAGCAATCCGAAAATTAAATGAAATGTTGAGGTTTCAAAAATCAAGTAGTGATAAGACAGGATTAGGATATATGGCTTCTAAAGGAAAAGGAAAACAAATACCCTTATCCGCTGCGTCGAGTTCCAAAGGTATTGTGTTTGTAAACGAAAGTCAAAAGAAAAACCACAACAATCCTCTCATGTCGAAGGCTGACGACTCAAGAAATTTGTACAAAAATTCTCCATCGACCATGATGAAGAAAGGTAGGTATGAAGGTAAGTTTACTCCTACTTGTCATAATTGTGGAATTGTTGGGCATATAAGACCACATTGCTTTAATGTGTCTCAAGTGCAGAAAATCAATATTGAAAAAAGTCTGAAAATGAGTGAAAAAAGTCTATAAAATCAAGTTGATGAAATGAGCCAACAAATTAATTTTGTAAACCGTGAGTTTGGTGAATTGGTTAGGCTATGTATTCAAAAGAATAGAAAGGACAAATCAAATCTCAAGGCAAAATGAGTGATTAAAAAGGATGTCGTGTCACGTCAATTTATAGGACTACATGCATGTTCTTGTATTTCTTGCATATCGTTAGTATATGACATGCTTTTTTATTATGTTTCATTTTGTTTATATGTTTTTTTTCTTTTTAAATTGAATTTTTTTGGTTGGTTTATTTTATTTTGGTTTCCTACTTTTTATTTTTATTTTTTAAATGTGTTTTTCGACCAAATGATGTAGAGTGCATGTTTGATTGTGTGTTGAAAGCTTTGAACATGTTGATACTCACTTTATAAATCCTTGCACTCATGCACTATTCTTGTGTTGTGCATCCCACCTTATGCGTCCTAATCATATGGGTCACATAATAAATGTACACTTTTAATGCACTGTGAGAAACTTGTGTAGATGCACTTTTATTTGATTAAAAAATAAAATGTTGAATAAGTGTATTGAGATGCTCATCATAGAGGGAGTCCAAACTTTAAATTAACTAATACTAGTTGAACTTAGTACAACTATGAAAAAAATGTCTCCCCTTGCCAAACACCACTTGTTGATCCATATAAAAAAAGTCGATGTGAAATTCATTGCAGAAAAAGACTCACACCCCACACAGATTTAACCTTGGAAGTTTCTTATAAAAAAATCATTGCTCCTATCATTATGGAAAAAGATGAGCAATAAAATTAATCAAAAAGAGGCTATGCAAGTAAAATGTTTGGAGAAAATACTTATGTATCTAAGCCCCAGCATAAAATTTGCCTTAAGGTAAATGACAACCTCTTGGGAACATCTTTTAAAAGAAGATTCCTATTAAAAATAATGATCAAAAGAAAAAAAAATTCATGAAAAAATTAAGGAATAAAATCATCAAGAAAAAGTTTCTACCTTTCATAAGTTGCTTACTCACACACTCACATGAGCCTTGACTTTGATGATTTTATGAGGAGTGAAAATCTATTGTGGGTGTTGCAATCAAGAGGATGTATGGTCTTGAGTTTATTTTGTGAGTAGCACTTTGATTAAACCTGAATGCATCTCTTTATGCTACTTGCCCCATTACCATTGTTTTTGTTTTAAAAAAATTGCTTGTAAACATTTTTTTGGCAATTTATTTTCGGACCAGGTTATTTAAAAAAAAAATGAGTTAGTTTTTGATTTTGCAAGTGCATGTGAGGCATTATTTTAGGACTTTTTGATGTTCATGTAAAGTGGATATTGACCAGTGGAACACAAAGATGGTGCTCTTGATGAGTTTATATTGTGTTTAAGTCATAATGAGACACTACTCAGATGCTTCAAGTAAGTCAAGTTGTTTCACATTAGGTCATAATAGGCATATTTTATGCACGACACTTAATATTTGCTCAATACCAAAGCATATTGCTTATTTTTTTTATTTTTTTTACATGCTTCTTTCTAAGGTTCTCCTATAAAACTAACTTGTATTTGTTTTCTCTAACCTTTTGGTTGTGTTTGCTTAGATGAGAATTAAGGAAAAAGTGAAATCCTCCCTCATCTGATTCCTTAAATGAGGCTGCACTTTCAGTTTCTACATGGCATTAATTTGGCTGAATTGATGACAAAAAGGGGGAAAAAAGTGAAGAGTAAGGGAGAGCAGCAGCACAGAATAAGGGAGAGAAGCATTGATAAAATGGGAGAAAGCCAAGCCCAAGCAGAACATGCGAGAAACATACATTCATCAAAAATGTTTTGTCACTAATCAGCCAAAAGGGGAGATTGTTAATGTAGATTTTGTTGGCTTGGATTAGTATTGAAGTATTTGAATTCAAATAGGATAAGATTTCATCTTATCTATAAAGCTGTAATTTTGGACTGTTGATTTTGAATTCAAATAAGATAAGTTTTGATTTTTAAATAAATGTAATTTAAACTATGGGATTTATCCATAGTATTTTGAATTCATTTAGGTGTATAGGAGTCTGTTAAAGAGGCTGAAGAGTTGAATTTTTGAAATCTGAAATGATAAAATCAGAAGGCAAATTCGAAATTCAAATTGCAGCAATAAATCCGGAAGTCTGCTAGCAATGTGTCAGCAGACAGATTCTGATGAAGGATGACCTGTCAGCATATGTATTTCAGCAGCACTTTTTGGATAGATTATTTAATTTAAGTCATATGGTAACCCTAGTAAGAGATTTCGACCATATCTGATTTTAGACATATTTGAGAGCCATTTGAGAGGAAAATTAGTGAAAAATTTTCCTTATGATTTTCATATACTTGCGAGTGTAATATTGCTCAAGGTTTGAAAAGATTGTTGATTGATGTACGTGATCAACCACTGGAGGTTCCAGTAGGAAAGGCATAGATTGAAGATCGTCAGAGATTCTGACTGCTACTGTAGTAAGGATAAACGAATCGTTTGTCCAATCAAGTAAGGGTGTCAACTGACAAGAGGTTTGTAATTGAATAGCTTACTTGTAAACTGATTATCGATCAATAAAAATAATTTTCATGAGTTTGGTTACTCCATAGGATTTTACTTTTGAAGAGTTCTTCAAAAAGTTTCCCTTCATAACCAATCGATATGTTATGCTTGGTAATTTATTTATTGCATATTTATGAATATTCACACAATTGATATCTAACAAATTTAATTGTGAAAATTTTTAGATATATTTGATCATACAAGGGTAAAAAGGAAATTTCATATAAGATGAGATAAAAATTAAATTTTAAATAAAATATTATTATAAAATATTTTTTTAATAATAATTTTGTTTTGAAATTTAAAAAAATTATTTTAAAATTAAAAAATTTGAAATTTTATTTTATTTTATATATAAATTTGAAAAAAATAATAATGATGAAATAAAATAAAGTAAAATAAGAGTGTTTATGAAAGTAAAAAAGACATATCCTGATAATTGCAAATACAATACATTCTAGCCATTCACTCTAAAATCACTGTTTAACATCTATGCCCCATTTGAAACTTAACACTAATTTTATGCTAAATTAATTCAGTTCAATCTAATTTTATATTAAGTCTAACATCCAAACATCTATTCTCAAATAATTAAATTTATCTAAATTCAAAACTTCTTTACACATATAACCTGTAATTTTTTTAATTTAATACCTTTTTATAATGAGACTTAACATTTTTCAACTTCATGTAAACACATCTTAATTAATCTTAATATCTATATTAATCTTAGATAGATCCTATAAAATTTATTCTACTATCTCAACTCACTACTATTCATAAAAAATTTATACCATCTTAACTCAGCATAACATCTCATCGGGGCCTTCAGCCAACATCAGTTTAGAAGACAAATTAATACTAGCAAAAGGAATCGATATCCAGTTGATACCCATTACGTATCAACGCTTTTCGTCAAAATTCTAGAGAAAATATAATGGACCAAATGAAATGCGGAAGCATATACTAATGAGCCAGGCTGAACCAGAGTACTATTTCCCTTAAATTTCCTCAAAATCAATTTATGTTACAAGTATTTGTTCATTTTTCAAAAAAACACAATTTTTACACACAGGCCATATACCAGCCATCTGTTGTAGAAATAATTGAAAACATTAGAAGTATAAAAACACTCTTCTATTGCTTTTTACCTCCAGCTAAGAAAGACCAAAACACAGAGTGCATAGAAACAACATAATTAAAAATCCACCAATGAAACAAAACCCACACTATAAAGTAAACCAAAGGTAAACTAACATATTTCTATGCAGTGCCAATGACAACTATAAAATTCCCCAAACAGGAGAATTATTGATACAGACACGAAGCCAAGTTCAAACATCCAAACATACTTTTGGGCAAACATAAACCATCACCCTTAGTCATTCATTCATTGACTTGAAGATATGAAAAGCAACTTCCGTGAAACGATGATCAGTTAACAAGCAAGTTCTGCTGAGCCTGATTCTCCTGCTGCTGCTGATAGTTGAGAGGCCTCCTGAAGAGCATGATATGTGGCTCCGGGCGATGAATTGCATAGTGGACCCACCCACGGCTCTGCTGAACCCCAATCGCACGCCATTCATTCTGAAAGGAATGATCAAAATAGCAAAGTCCAAATATTCAGTAATCATATCATGTACGATTACTCTGAACTTGTTGGATATAAAAGGAAAACATACCGTAACCAAACAAAGAGAATACATGTTAAGATAAAAAAATAAAAATAAAAACCCAACAGGCCCTGTAAACTAGACATGAGGACGAACTCAAGTATTTAAATCTGCTATTAAACTCATGTCAAATAAAATCTAATATTTATGGAGTTAATATATTCACTATTCAGTGTATCAACTCAAAAGAAATTTACAAAATCAGATTTAATATTAATTCAAAAAATATCCGGATGGAATTGTTTCGATCCGATCGGCCTCAATTTTGTCTTGACTTAGCGTTTAATTTGAAGATTATGCTGATTGTTAATGGGGGTGGCGATGAGTGGTGGTTTCTAGACAAAAAATAAAATAATAAGTAAAATTCTCAAAAACCCTATTTACTGACCTCAGAGAGAAGGCGATTCTTGGGCAGCAATTTTGCAACTTCTGGAGGAAGCACAACATGCCTGTACGAACAATCAGGGACAAGATTCCACCGTGTTTCATATCCAAGAGGAAACCCAAAAAAAAAAAAAAAAAAAAAAATCCATGAAAAACGAAGAATAATTAGAGAAATTGAAAAGGCAAGTACCGGTACTCGTAAGTGTCATCGAAGTACTTCTCTGAGTACTGGATCTGACCCATCTCACTCCGGTTAGGCTTTGCTCCGAAAGAACCACTATTTCGCCGCTTCGCTAAGTCGATCTGTGGAAAATAAAAATTACACAAAAATCTACATAAGAAATAAAAGAAATATACGAACCATGAAATTCTCAAGAATAGACATGGGAACGGTTAAAATCGTGCCTTAGAGAACGAAAGAAATCAGAAGGTACGCAGAGCCTTGAGACTTGAGCGATTGTTTTTTCTCGGCGAGAAGGTGAATGGAAATGGAAAAGTGTGGGAAATTTACATAAAAGTCTATTTTGTGGATTTTTGAATCTCAAATTTTGAATCCTTCCCGCTTTAGGGGTCTAGAAATTATATACTTTTAATACTCGTTAGACGCTGTTTTACGTTGAAATCATAAAATTATTTTTATAAAGTATTTTTATTTGGATAGTATTATTATGCCTTTTTAGTGTGTCCTCTATTATAACTTGTACTTTTTTATTTTTTTACTTTTTTTTCAAATATATTTTAAACATGTTTAAATATTTTTTAAAAAATATAAAAAAATATCAATACACTAATAATCTTTTTCTTTACCATTAAACAAAAAATTAAAAAAAATCAATTAATAAGAGGTCAAAATAAGGGGGCAAAATAAAGCAATATAATAACATCTTCCTTTTAATTTATTATGAAAAATGCCTTAGCCACCGAGAGTCATTACTGATTTGAGATTTTTTTTTTACCTAATAGTTAAAGAAGTATTATTTTTTAATGAGAATATTGGGGACGTGTCTCGCCGGCCTTCTGTTCTCGTTATCTGCAGGAAGAACTAAGAAAAATCGGTAGTTTTCTACCTAGGAAAACTCCGATACTTAAGTTAATAATCACGTATTTGTGGAGAATAATCATATATCTTTTCATAGGTGAGGTTTACTTGGTATATATAGACCTCGAGGCGGTACAGATCCTGTGTAACATCTTCCATAATTATCGTGATCACGTATCTACACGAAATATCTTTCTGAGTTTGGCGAGATCACGTATCTGCGTAAGATCCTATGAAAGGTGGCAATGGATTGGTATGTATTTCGAACTCTGCAGGGTTGGGCCAGCTGTATATCTTTCCTTTCTTATCGGCTTTTATCGTTGGTAGGCTTTTGGGCCAAAACAGACCATACAATTACCCTGCAAATTTCCTTCGCCTTGAGGCGTAGGGAATTTAATTCTTTCTTGTTTTGGTTTCCCGCGAAGGCAAATATGGGAATTCGTTCCCTTCTGCGGATCATCGGGTGCGTGCTGTCTTTCCATCTTCTCATCTAGCGGTTACACTTCTGCTTTTATGTCAGGTCATTATATCTCCGTCTGTTGGCATGCCGCACTTGTTTCCTTTAAATACCTCTTCTCTTTCTCTCTTCATTTTGCTTTTCGGCATTCTCTTATTATCGAGCTCCTTCTGTCTCTGCTTCTTTTCTTTTCTTGCTTCTTGCTCTCATCCCCTCTTTTCTTCGCTACTCCTATAGCAGATCAAGGCAGTGGATCGACTCAGTCCTTTGACATCCCTGAGGGCATGATCTTCGACGGTTACTTGTGGCGTTCCAGTGTCCGTGAAAAGCACTTGGCCAGGATCAGGGAAGAGTTTAAAATCCTGAGCTCGATTGTGATGAAAGCCCCTGAATCGAGGTGCTACGATGACGAGGGATTTTCTGATTGGGTTGCCATCTCCGTCGCCCTGTTATTGCATGGTTTGAAACTTCCTTTCTGTCGCCCCCTTCGAGATATCCTAGACCTTCTGGAACTTACTCCGATTCAACTTCACCATTTCACCCTGAGGGTGTTCTTGTGTGCCTGTATCGTCTTTCGGATGGTGCTGGAGCCCCTCCGTGACCCTTACCTTGATCTCACTACTCGCGAATTTCTGGCCTTCTATGATGTGAGGGCGGCCACTAAGGGATGTGTGACTAGTTTTTGCAAGAAGGAGAAAAGCCCAATTCCTGGCGAGGTTCGAGGGAAGGCATTCCAATGCCAAGGCGTGGACCACGAAATTTTTTTTCATTAGTGGCCAAGGATGGGAGTTTCCTGCTCAATAAGAGGTCTTTAGGAATTTCCTAGTTAGGGCCATCTGGCGCCCACTTCCTGACGCTCACTTCCTGACGGTCGACGCTTGTGGTCAACCATGCCTCCGCTATCCCGCCAAGAGCTTGCCTGGATTGATGCTGTCAGTGCTTGGGCCGCATACCATCTGGAGGACCTTTGGACTAATAAGTTGCTGTCGCCCGCGCATATAGATCGGTTCCTGACGTCTCTGAACCGTTCCTTCGTCCAGGGGCATGACTTCATGATTGCGGATGTCATCTCCGCCCCTTTATCAGCGCCTTCAGAAAAGACGGCAATGGGTGCTCTTTTTGTGCGAGGTGCGGAGGGAAAGCCTAGGGAAACTGAGCGACCAGTAGCTGCCGCTGTGGAGGGCAAAAAGGAAAAAAGGTCCAAGAAGAAGAATGACAAGGGCCAGAGGAAACGAGACCGCCTAGAGAGCTCTTGGGCGATCCCTCCGCCAAAGAAAAACAGGGTGCCCACTGAGGGAGATCGAGAGTTGACGCTCGCGGCCCCAATTTTGGAGGGGAGCTTGGTGCCCAAAGTGAGCGCCCCTAAGCCAGCACTTCAAGATTGGGTGGCTTCTCCAGGAGGCGGCGAGGACATAACGCCAACCCCGCTAGATGGGTCTAGGTCTTCAGGTTTTCAGACTGTGACGCCCACTTCATCTGCGGGCACTTCTCCCGAGAGGCCACATTCCGCCGGTTTGGGGGACAGGGAGATGCTAGCCAATATAGCTCTCTTCAAACTGGCCGCCACTTTCCAAGCTCACGCCCCTCTTCAGTCAAGCTCCCAGGCATCCACTCCGGTTTTCCTGGCGCCAACTACCGAAGGACCAGTGAGGAGCGGCAAACTTCCTCTTTGTATCGCAGCTGCCCTTCACTTGGAAGGGGTTGCGGGTCCGGGTTTACTCCATCAGTCACCCTCAAAAGGCGTTTTCGAGGAGACGGGCGCTTTACCTTTGGGCATAGAGGAGGCGAACCGTAATGACGCCAAGTCTTCTGGTCAAGGGGGCTTTGTGTCTCCCCCTCTTGGGGGCGGTCGTGATGCTTTGATTGCCGGCCCGCCCAGTTCGGAAACGCCTCCCACTACTGTGTCTGGAGGTAAAACTCCATCTTTGGTTGGGAGTGGGGAGCATTTCTCTCCGCTGCTGCTTCACGCCCATTCGTTTGACGGGGGCCCGGAGTCCCTCACTGAAGAGGAGCTGGACCATATGCTCCGTGATGACTCCTACGCCGTGTGGGTAGGGTCGGTTCATCCAGGACTATTGCCCGTATCTGGACATGTGCTGGATCCGGTGATGGGCGTGGCTCCTCGGGATGCCTCCCCTTTGCGTGCCTTTTCCCACGCGGAAGCGGTCACTGACATGGCCAACCAGCTAAGGGAATGGTTTTCCACAGTATTCTTCGGACTTATACTTTTTTGTTGCTATTTCTTGCCTTTGCTTGCCTGTTATTTCTACTTTGAGTTTAGGTTGTTTTCCTTTCTCCATAGGGGGTAGAGGACTAGGCGGCGTGGCTCGCGACCGATTTCCTTGATCGGGAGGAGAGAATTACTGGGAGGTGGCGAGTCGACAGGGCTGAAATGGAGAGCCTGGTTGAGAGGAATAGGGAGCTCGAGCTACGGGTCACCCAAGCGGAAGGTGTCCCTGATTCCCTCCAGGGAGAGCTCGAGTTGCGTGAGGGGGAGGTCCTCGACCTCCGGGACGCTGTTCGCTTTGCTCAGGAGGCGAAAGTCAGGGATGACTTCTCTCGCCAGGTTTTGCAGTCGGAGAGAGACCTGGCGATGGTGTAGCTTCGTGAGGCCCGGCAAGGCTTTGATGCTGAAATTGCCCATTTAAATTCTGAGCTTCGTGCCAGCAGCGGGGAGCTGTGCTCAAACCGGGGGGAAGTTGCTGGCCTCAAGGAAAGGTGCAGCGGGCTTACCAAGGATTTACTGAACGCCTTGGAGAAAGCTCGCTTGGCAGCCCAAGAAGTGTCCGAGGCGCAGGGTTCACTGGCTGAGCTCCGTGAGCATCATCAAAAATATAAGGCGAGCTGCGCGAATACAGACGAGGAGTTCAAGAAAGCCAACCTGGTTGCTATGGCCAGGGATGAGCACTTGGCCAGGAAAGCTGCTCAATTGTCTGCTGCTCGGGAGGAGAATTCCCGCATTCGAGCTCAGCTGGCACTGGTTCCTCAGGTTCGGGACATGGCCTTCACTTTTAGCCATGGCTCTGGGATCTTGCGCCTTCGGAACTGTCCCCTGGCTGATTCGGCGATCGACCTGCAAACGCTTGATATGAGCTTATTTTCCCCAGAGATGGCTGCTTGCCACCGAGCCGACACTTTCAGGCATAATGAAATCCCTGATGCCTTTGCTGGGGTGCCCCTTTTGCTGCCTCCCGAAGAAAGCGACGGCCCGTGACGAGGAGTTGTTGTACTTTTTGCTATTCTTCTTTTTTCTTTTGTAGTTGTATGCTGTAACCATGGTTTGTAATCAAACTCTGTTTGTAATTTGCAATAGGTCTTTTCCTTGACTTTTGTTGTCGCGTGCTTTTTTTTTTATCCTTGTGACTGTGTTCGTCTTTTGGGTCAAGAAGCGTGTCTTTGCTCGTTTCGAGTGTTTAAGGCAGTGCGGTCAATCGACTTTGCACCCCTTATTCTTGTTTGGGATGGCGTGGTCAATTGACTCTACACCCCTTATTCTTGTTTGAGGTGGCGTGGTCAATTGGCTCTGTGTCCCTTGTTCTCGTTTAAGGTGGCGTGATCAATTGACTCTGCGCCCCTTTTTCACGTTTGAGGTGGCGTAGTCAATTGACTCTGCGCCCCTTATTCTAGTTTAAGGTAGTGTGGTCAATTGACTCTGCGCCCCTTTTTTCGAGTTTGAGGTGACGTGGTCAATTGACTTTACGCCCCTTATTCGTGTTTGAGGTGGCGTGGTCAATTGACTCTGCGCCCCTTGTTCTCGTTTAAGGTGGCGTGGTCAATTGACTTTGCGCTCCTTTTTCGCGTTTAAGGTGGCATGGTCAATTGACTCTGCACCCCTTATTCTCGTTTGAGATGGCGTGGTCAATTGACTCTGCGTCCCTTTTTCGCGTTTGAGGTGGCGTGGTCAATTGACTATGCGCCCCTTATTCGCGTTTGAGGTGGTGTGGTCAATTGACTCTGCGCCCATTTTCTCGTTGAAGGTGGCGTGGTTAATTGACTCTGCGCCCCTTTTTCGCGTTTGAGGTGGCGTGGTTAATTGACTCTGCACACCTTATTCTCATTTGAGGTGGCGTGGTCAATTGACTCTGCGCTCCTTTTTCGTGTTTGAGGTGGCGTGGTCAATTGACTCTGCGCCCCTTATTCTTGTTTAAGGTGGCGTGGTCAATTAACTCTGCGCTCTTTTTTGCGTTTGAGGTGGCGTGGTCAATTGACTCTGCGCCCCCTTTTGTTGCATCTGTTGGGATAGTAAGCATGAAATAATTCAAGAATCCAAATGAAATAAGGATGCCGGAACGGAATTTGATTAAATGCAAATTGACAAAAATCTTAATAAAAGACATTGCTGAAATTACTACTGGTAAATGCAAATTGACAAAAATCATAATAAAAGACATTGCTGAAATTACTACTGGTAAAACTTCTTCAAGTGCTCCTATTGAACCCAAGGTTTCAGTGTAGATTTATAATTACACGAAACTTGAAACCTTGGGTTCAACAATCTCTCCATTTTTTATGATGACAAATACTTTATAGAACCTGAAGCCTGTATTAATACTTAAACTCCACCTGAGAATGTGCGTTAGTTTTTCAAACAAAAATATAAATATAATTCCAAGCATGTATAACAAGTTTAGCAATTTAAACAATGTTAATGTTCTAGTCTAAAACTTCTCCCCCTTTTGGTATCATTAAAAAGGATTGGCAGCAAGTAAATAGACTGAAGAAAACGGTGCATTAATAGACACTGTAGATAGTTGAAAAAGGGAGCCGTCCGTGACCCGACAAGTGCTGCAAAACCTCGAGGCCTAACTCTATGAATTAAGTGCGGCTGAAGATTTAAACAATCGCCTGATGTTGTTGACAAACGGGATTGAAGACTCTAAGTTTCTATAAAAAAATGATCATTTTCACCTATCGGATACCAAAAAAAACATCACTTTTTGACCTGAGTTCTGTTTTTCCATAACGATAGAATGGCCGAACAATTCTCTTCCACTAATGTTCCAGACTTGAATCAGGAACCCTTGACGCATCAACCATCAATCTTCTCTCCTGAGGCCGTCAATACCATGATAGGAGCAGAGAACCGATTTTCTAGTAGGGCTGATTCTGAGATTATTGCAGAATCAAGAAGGCTCAGTAGTCAATATGCTGCCTCTGTTACGATCATGTCTCGGAGGTTAATGGCGAGGGTGAGTGAGATTGATCATCTTAATATCTAAATATCTGAGTTACGACAGAGGCTTGCTATTAAGGATAGAGAGAATAAAAGGCTAAAGCAAGAAAACAAAGAGTTGAAAAAATTTACAGATTGGTATGCTCATGATCTGCAACCACGAATAGAGGAGCTGGAACGAGAAATGGTTCAGATACAAGGTCAACATCGGCAGATAACAGCAGAGGTTCATCATTTACTAGAAAAATAGGGACAATCTACTGTTAATCTCGCTGGCTTAGTAAGAAAACTTTTGACAATGTGTGTCCAGCATATCTTGTATTTCTTTTGACTAAATAAGATTTGAAGAGACAATAGTTTGTCTTGTTCTTTATGCTATCTCTATAAAATCAGTTTTAAAGTTCATCCGATTTGCATCAAATCTTATTCTCATCTCTATAACTCATCTGCATTCCTTCAACATTCTCGCTTTAAGTTTTCAATTCTTTTCTCAATGGCTCATTCTTCTAACATTCCTCTAGATTCATCCATGAGGTATTCTACACCTCAATCTCATGTCCTTTCTGCAGCTACTATTGGTGCCATGTTGCAGCAAGAGAATAATAGTTTGGCTAATAAGTCAGACTCCGATGCTATCTACGATTTGGTGAGTCTCGGGACTCGCTACTCATCCTCTATTATTGCTTTTTCCTAGCGGCTACAAGTCAAAAATCATGAGGTTGAAAAGCTTAAAGAACAAATTATTGTACTTCAACGAATTATTCAAGAGTCTCACACAAGAGAAGGAATCCTTCGGCAGAAGAATAAACAGTTGAAATCTCTATTAGATTCTTCATTCCGCTTGCCAGTTCCCATGGATAGGGATGACATGATATTGTATGAAGAGAATGAGCTTCTCAAACATGAGGCTAAGAACCTCAAGTTTATGTAAAAGTATTTAAAAAATATCTCTATATTTTTATGAACTCTGATCTATCTTTTAAGAGATATTCATAACATGCATCATACATATTTCTCTTCTAATCATATATAATCTATCTTCTGGTAAAGGTTTTGTGAATATATTTGCTAACTGATCGTGTGTGTTTGTGATATCTTATTTCAATATGCACATGATCTCGAAGAAAATGATATCTTATTTCAATATGCTTAGTTCTAGAATGTTGTATTGGGTTCTTTGAAAGATTTATAGCACTTGTATTATCACATTTGATTGGAATGTGATTATATATGACTTTAAAATTTTCAAGTTGTTGCTTCATGTAAAGAATTTGAGCACAACAACTACCCGCAGCAACATATTCTGCCTCAGCAGTAGATAGTGCAACAGAATTTTATTTTTTACTAAACCAGGAAACTAGTGCATGACCTAAGAAGTGACATGCTCTACTAGTGCTTTTTTTATCTTTTTTACAGCCAGCATAATCTGCATCTGTGTAGTTGATTAGATCGAAAGATGTGTGCTTAGGGTACCATAACCCTAAGTTAATTATACCACTAAGATATCTAAGAATGCGCTTAACTGCAATTAAATGTGATTCTTTTGGAGATGATTGAAAGCGTGCACATAAGCACACACTAAACATAATATCTGGTCTACTGGCTGTCAAATATAATAAGCTATCAATCATACCTCGATATACCTTCGAGTCAACTGGTTTACCGGATTCATCTTTATCAAGTTTAGTGGATGGGCTCATTGGTGTTCCAGTTTCCTTAGCACCTTCCATCCCAAACTTCTTCAGCAATTCCTTAATATATTTTGATTGATTGATGAATGTCCCACTTTTTGCTTACTTAATTTGCAATCCGAGAAAGAATGTAAGCTCTCCCATCATGCTCATTTCAAATTCTTCTTGCATAGTCTTAGCAAAAACTTGGCACATATTTTCATTAGTAGCACCGAATATTATATCATCAACATAAATCTGAATCAAAAGAATATCATCATTTTTGTATTTAATGAAAAGAGTTGTATCAATTTTTCCTCTTGAAAAGCTTTTTTCAATCAAGAAACCACTGAGTCTCTCGTACCACGCTTTAGGAGCTTGTTTGAGTCCATATAATGCTTTTGTGAGTTTGAAAACATGATTTAGAGAAATATGATTTTCAAAACCTGGAGGTTGCTCAACATATACCTCTTCATTTATAAAACCGTTTAAAAAAGTACTTTTAACATCCATTTGAAAAAGTTTGAAATCTTTATAACAAGCATATGCAAGTAGCATTTGAATAGCTTCTAATCTTGCGACTGGTGCATATGTCTCATCATAATCGATTCCTTCTTCTTGATTGAAACCTTGGGCAACAAGTCGAGCCTTATTTCTAGTAATGACTCCGGACTCATCTTTCTTGTTTCTAAAAACCCATTTTGTTCTAATAATAGTATGATTTTTGGGTCTAGGAACAAGTGTCCAAACATCATTTCTTTCAAATTGATTAAGCTCTTCTTACATAGCTAAAATCCAAGATTCATCAAGAAGTGCTTCATCAATATTTTTAGGTTCAATCTGAGATAGAAAAGCAGTATGATTACAAATATTTCTAAAAGATGATCGAGTGCTTACACCTTGTGAAGGTTCTCCCAGAATTTGTTCCACTGGATGATCTTTCACAAATTTTCACTATTTGGTTGCATCTTGTATTAAATTTTGATGATCTTTCCTGATGTCTCTATGTTGGACTTCCTCTATTGTGTTCTCTTTATTGAGATTGAGACTTTCCGTATTATTTATACCTCCTGTTTCTTCATCAATGGATTTCTTGGAGAGTAGAGAATTGATTCATCAAATACTACATGCATAGATTCTTGTACAGTCAAAGTCTTTTTATTGAATACTCTATAACCTTTACTATTAGTAGAATACCCGAAAAAGATACATTCATCAGATTTTGCATCAAACTTACCTAAATTATTCCTGTCATTTAAAATAAAACATTTGCATCCAAATACATGAAAGTAACTAATGTTGGGCTTTTTCTCATTCCAAAGCTCATAGGGGGTTTTATCCAATTTAAACTTTAGCATAACTCTATTTATAACATAACATGCAGTACTTACTGCTTCGGCCCAAAAATAACTAGGCAAGTTGTTCTCATTGAGCATTGTTCTTGCCATCTCTTGAAGAGATCTATTTTTCCTCTCTACTACCCCATTTTGTTGAGGAGTTCGAGGAGCAGAAAAATTATGCACAAAACCATTTTCATCATAAAATGTTTCAATATTTTTATTAACAAACTCTTTTCGCCTATCACTTCGGATACTTGAAATAGTATAACCCTTTTCATTTTGAATTTTCTTGCATAACTTGGTAAAGACATTATGTGCCTCATCTTTATGAGCAACAAAGATGACCTAGGTATATCTAAAGAAATCATCAACAATAACAAATACATAATATTTTCCTCCTAAACTTGCAACTCTATTTGGTCTAAAAAGATCCATGTGTATCAGTTACAGTGGTCTAGTAGTGGAAATATGTTTCTTGGTTTTAAAAGAAGTTTTTGTTTGTTTACCAAATTGACATGCATCACAAATTTTGTCTTTAATAAAATTTGCTTTTGGTAAACCTCTCACAAGATCATTTTTTGAAAGTTTAGAAATAAGTTCTATGTTGGCATGACCTAGTCTTCTATGCCATAACCAATTAGTTTCATTTTGAGTTGAAAAACAAATACCATCTTGTGAGGTAATTTCTTCAAAATTGATTGTATAAACATTGTTGCTTCTAAAAGCAATAAAACAAATATTACAATCATGATCATTCAAAATAATGCACTTATCCATTTTGAAAGTAACTGTAAATCCTTTATCACATAATTGACTTATGCTCAAAAGATTATGTTTTAGACCTTCAACAAGTAGAACATCTTCAATTATGAGAGAAGACTCATTAACAATTTTACCTATTCCTATGATCTTCCCTTTTGAGTTGTCTCCAAATGTCACGTGTCCTTCTTCTTTAGATCTAAGATCAAAGAACTTAGTCTTGTCTCCCGTCATGTGTCTTGAACATCCACTATCTAAAAACCATTTATTTTTGTTTGTGGAAGACTTCATGCACACCTATAAAAACAATTAAAATGATTTTTCTTGGTATCCAAGTTCTTTGGGTCTTTTATTTATTAGTATTAGAAGAAACAAGATTTTTAGGTACCCATATGGCCTTAATAGTCATTGTATGTTTTCTTCTAATAGGACAAGCAAGATAAGTATGACCATTTCTATTACAAAAATTGTAAATAACATGTGACATATATGAAAAACTTGAGTGATTATAATAGTATAAAAGACATTGCTGAAATTACTACTGGTAAATGCAAATTAACAAAAATCATAATAAAAGATATTGCTGAAATTACTACTGGTAAAACTTCTTCAAGTGCTCCTGTTGAATCCAAGGTTTCAAGTTTCGTGTAATTATAAATCTACACATGGATTTTGATGATAACAAATGAATTTAAAGAATAAAGGAGTCTCAAGCTCAAGTTGTCCACACAATAGAATCAAGCACATCAAGGAACCAAGCATGAGTAAGAAGGGAACAAGTTCACATTAAAGTCATAGAGTAATGTTGTAAATTTCTTAAAAATTCAAAATTAGGATTAAGGCTCAAAATTAATATTTTATCATAAAGTATTAAAATACATTTTCTACATGTGCATGAATATTTTGAAAATTAAATTTGAAAATTTTGAAAGATGATTGATTGTCATCTTTCATATGTGCATGACATGATTAAATGTTTGAATTTTGAAAATATTAAGATGATTGATTGTCATTTTTCACATGTGCATGTTTTATTTGAATATTTTCAAAAGTGATGGATGCTTTTCTTGACTTATGCAAAATGTAGATGTCTTTGTTTGAAAATTTTGAAAAGTAAAGTGTGCTCATTTTCTCACATACAAAAAGTAAAAGATTAGGTTTAAAATTTTTGAAAAGTAAAATGTGCTCCTTTTGTCACATGCAAAAAGTAAAAAGATTAGATTTGAAATTTTTGAAAAGTAAATGATGATGTCTTTGACATATGAATCTTTTTAAATTTGAACATGAAGTCTCATATGCCTATAAATAGATCATTTGAGAGCTTCACATTTACAATACCAAGAGCATACAACATTCATTCAAAGTTTTTATTCTCTTTTCTCTAAGCATTAAGCCTTAACCCTTATTCATTTTGAGAGATATAGTTTGCGCTGTATTATTTCTATCTCACTCATTGAGGAGTATACTTTGATAGTCTACCCACTATCAACTCTTGTCTTTTTAAGAGGGTGTGTATAACCCTTGTGTGTGTAGAAGGTGTTCTACAAGGGAAATAGTTAAATCACCAAGTGTGAGGTAATTGGAAGTGTAGAGAGTATTCTACACGGATTCTTTGGAGCGGTGCTGCTTAAAAGTGTAATAGGTTTCTATCTTCACCTAAAGGAAATTGACTAGTGAATTCGGGATCCTCAAAGGGTAGCTTGAGGCGAGGACGTAGGCAGTGGGGCTGAACCTCGTAAAAATACTGAGTTTACTTTCTCTTACCCTACTTTTTAAATTTCTTACAGTTTTATATTATATTTATATATTATATTATGTATTTGATTAATAAGTGTTAATTTTTATAAAGTAACCAAATTCACCCCCCTCTTGTGTTAGTCATCTGGGTAACAACTCCGCATTCCAAGGTCGAGGTAGCTCTCTTCCTTGACTGTCCTTCAACCGGTACGACCCGCCTGTTCTGTTCGTCACTGAGCTAGAACCAGGTCTCTGACTTTGAAAGTCTGGGGCTTTACTCTTTTGTTGAAGTATCGTTCGGTTTTAGCTTTTTAATGCAACAGTCTGGCTTCTGCCTTTTCCCTTTCTTCCTCCAACAGATCCAGATTTTCTTCGAGCTTGCTGTCATTTTGGTCGATCGAGAAATGACTTATCCTACAGCTGGTAGTCCTACCTCCACCGGCGGTATTGCCTCGGTTCCGTATGCTAGAGTGAATAGGGATTCCCCGGTTGGCGTTTTGACTGACGTTCTGTATGCCCAAAGTACTCCTGGAAGTTCGTTTGCCCAATCCCTTTTTTTCTCTGCGACTTTCTTTTTTAGGATAGAGAGTAAAGTCTTGTTGGTTGATTCGGCTTGTCCGTTAGCTTGGGGGTGACCTGGCGAGGAATACTTGGCCTTGATTTTTAGCTCAGCACACCATTCTCTGTATTGGTTGGAGTCAAACTGCCGCCCATTGTCTGTTATTATGCTATGGAGAATTCCAAATCGGCAGATTACATTCTTCCAAAAAATCGTATCACCGCTTTGCTGGTAGTAGTCGCCAAAGGTTCAGCTTTTGCCCACTTGGTGAAGTAGTCAACGGCTACTATCATGAACTTGACGCCACCTTTACTTGGTGGGAAAGGTCCCACCAGGTCCACGCCCCATTGGGCAAAAGGCCAAGGTGCCGTAATGGAGGTTAGCTCCTCTAGCGGTGCGTGGGGTATGGGCGCATACTCCTGGCATTTGATGCATTTTTTTGTAAATTCCTGTGCATCCTTTATTGCGTTGGGCCAATAATAGCCCGCTCTGGTTGCCTTCCTGGTCAGGGCTCTCCCCCCCGAATGATTCCCATAGATTCCCTCATGTATCTCTACAAGGACATACTGTGCCTTCTGGAGCGAGACGCATCGCAACAAAGGGGCGGAGAGTCATCTTTTGTAAAGGATCCATTCGATAAGCGCGAATCTCGTCGCTTTCCTTCTTACTTTTCTTGCTTCATCTTGTCCCTCCGAAAGTTTGCCTGATGCTAGATATTCTACTATTCCGCTTGCCCATTCGGGAAAACTGCGATCTAACGCCGCTATCTCCGCGCCAACGGCATTTCAATGACTCTCCTTTCAACTTGCCAAGGAAGGGGCATTACTTCCATCCCCGAAGCCGTCCTGGCCAGCTTGTCTGCCACTTCGTTATCTGCTCGTGGGACCTGAGTTATGGTAAAATATGAGAAAAGGTCTCGTACTTCCCACACCCGCTCCAAATATTTCTTCAATTTTTCGCTCTTGGTGGTGTATAGCCTTAATACTTGGTTGACAATGACTTGTGAATTCGACTTGGCTTCTACTTCTGTCACTCCAATCTGGGCAGCTGCTGAGAGGCCAGCTATTAGTGCTTCGTATTCTGCTTCATTATTCGTCACTCTGAACGCAAGCGTAGCCATATAGTGCCTCTCTTTGCCGCTAGGACTTATAAGGTGTATTCCCTGGCCGCCACCGGTCTTGCAGGACGATCCATCTATGTGCATTACCCATGGTGTTCTCGTTGGTATTGTCGCGGCATCTTGGGCTTCCTGGGGGAAACCTGTGAACTCTGCTACAAAATCTGCCAATGCCTGCCCCTTTACTGTCTTCCTAGGCTCGTGTCTCAGGTCGAATTCGCTCAATTCGATTGACCATCCTATTAGCCTTCTCGTGCAGTCTAGTTTCCTCAGGGTTTTTGCCAGCGGTGCTTCTGTGAGTACCCTTACTGTGTGGGCTTGGAAGTATGGGCGTAACTTCCTAGCTGCCGTTACTAAAGCAAAGGCTAGCATTTCGATCTTAGGGTACCTTACCTCTGCTCCCCTGAGAGCTCGGCGTACATAATATATGGGGTGTTGGTCAGCCCCGTCTTCTTTTACCAGGACGGCGGACACCGCATGCGGGGAGGCGGCTAGATATGCGCAGAGTACGTCACCCTTTTCGGGTTGCTTTAGGAGCAGTGGGTTGACCATATACTGTTTCAAGTTCCTAAACGCCTCGTCACACGCTTCATTCCAAGGATGTGCTTTACGCAATACGTGGAAGAAAGACATACATTTATCGATTGATCTGGCTATGAACCTACCCAGGGCGGCTACTTTTCCTGCTAATTGTTGTGTCTCGTGTAGGTTCTTTGGTGGTTTCATATTGATTATAGCCTCTATCTTTTCTGGGGAGGCCTCGATTCCTCTTTCTGAGACGATGAATCCCAGAAACTTCCCTGACTCGACTCCGAAGGCTCATTTGGCAGGGTTCAGCTTCATCTTATATTAGCGCAACACATCGAATGCTTCTCTCAGGCCAATAATGTGTTGGGCAGGCTCCTTGCTTTTTACCAAGAGATCATTTATATAGACTTCCATGGTTCGCCCCATCTGTTTTGCAAACATTTGGTTGACTAACCTTTGGTAAGTCACTCCTGCGTTCTTTAATCCAAATGGCATTACTTGATAACAGTACGACCCCCTGGTCAGTTATAAACGCCGTCTTCTCCTTATCCGCCGCATGCATCTGTATTTGATTGTATTCAGAGTAAGCGTCCATGAAACTGAGCGTTCTGTATCCTGCTGTTGCATCCGCGATGAGGTCGATGCGTGGCAAAGGGAAACTGTCTTCTGGGCAGGTTTTATTGAGATCAGTAAAGTCTACACACATTCTCCACTTCTCGTTTGTTTTCTTCACCATGACGACATTGGATAACCATTCCGGGTAATGGACCTCCTTGATAAACCGGCAGTGAGCAGCTTCTCGACCTCCAAGCTGATGGCGGCATATTTTTTCGCGCTGAATGACCTCTTTTTTTGGCTCACGGGTTTGTGCGCAGGGTTCACGCCCAGTTTATGCTCGATGACGGTACTGTCTATGCCTAGCATTTCTTTGTGGCTCCAGGCAAAAATGTCTTTATGCTCCATCAACAGCTGTTTCAGGCTCTCTCTATCGGCAGGGGAAGAGTTTGTGCCCACGTGCACGGTCGTCCCCGGGTGGTTTGCAAACAGAGTTATAAGCTCCAAAGGTTCGTTGACCTTGGCGTGCTGTTGTATCTGCCCATTTCTGATTTCTACTCCTTCTTGTGATGTCTCTACCATGGTTGGCGGAAGTGGTGGGAGGAATGTTTCTTCTAGCTCTTCGATGGCGCAGACCTCATTTCCGTTCTTCCTCAATTCCTGTACATAACATTCCCTCGCCAATGCCTGCTCTCCTTTTAATTCTCCTACCTCGCTGTCAGTCGGGAATTTCATCTTGAGGTGATACGTGGAGGTTATCGCTTTGAGGTGGTTAAGGGTCGGTCTCCCGAGTATAACGTTATAGGAGGAAGGGGCTTTCACTATCAAGAAGTTGGTCATGGTAGTCGCTGTTTGTGCTCCACTCTCGGCAGTAACTGGAAGTGTGATGGCTCCGACAGGCTGGATTGCTTCACCAGAATAGCCCTTCAATGGTGTCAGGGAAGGTTGTAGCTGTCTGGTATCAATACCCATTCCGTTGAACGCGTCCCAAAATAATATGTCAGCTGAGCTTCCGTTATCAATTAATACCCGCCTGGTCGTGTAGTTAGCTATGATGAGGGTGACTACCAGAGCGTCATCGTGCGAATATAGTATCCCCTGCCTATCTGCCTCTCCGAAGGATATCACTTCTCATTCGTGGTTCAGTCTCTGCTGCTTGGGCGCCCTGTCCGTTACATATACTTCCTCATACCGAGCTCTTCGTGCATGCGCTTTGCGACTGGACGTGGATATCCTGCCTCCTACGAATCCCCTCGCTATCATCTTGATTTCCCCGATAGGTTCTCTATTGTTGTTGTTTCTCGAGGGTGATCTATTCCTGCCGCCTCTGGTAGGGGTCCTATTTCTGCTGCCGTTTCCTATGTTGTTTGCCCAGTTGCCATCATTCGAGGGTTGTGGCCGTGTTTTCTTCTTTCGGGGCTAAAGCTCCTTTTACTTCTTCGCCCAGTTTCCTGGCGCCTCCTTGGTTTTGACTGCTCTGCAATCATGTGTTCCAATTCGCTTGTTCCTATTAGATAAGCGAACCCTCTTTTTCATGGTGGTACAATCCTCAATCCAATGTGACGCTGTCTGGTGGTATTTACAATACCGGTCTCTTTTCTGATGTGGGCGCCTTTCGCTCTTGCCTTCCTCTTCCTCCCTGACACTCAGGTTGTTGTGTATTAATCTGGTATTTCGATCCGTATACCTTTCTCATCTTCTTTCCTGCCAACTTATTCCCGCTTTCTTATCATCACGCCCGCTTCACCTTTCGGCCCTTTTGCTTTCTTTGCGGGGGTCTACCAACGCTTGCAGCGTGTCTTCGGCATTGAAAAAGTTGTCCGCTTGATCCATGAATTCCCTTAGGGTGGAGGGAGTTTTCTTTGCCAGATCGATCATGAAAGGACTCTGAGGCCAGATTCCACCCAAGACAGCGGCCAGAGTGATCTTCTCGTCCTGGTCATCCGTTGTTAAGCGCTTCTTGTTGAATCGTGTGAGATAGGTCTTGAGGTCCTTATGCTCCTTTGCTTGACCGTCAGCAGGTAGGTGGCTGGCCGCCGGCGCCTTTTGCTTGGCATAAACTGAGTTATGAAAAGCTTGGCCAACTCTTCAAAACTATCAATCGACCTTGGCTTAAGGGTCCCGAACCATCCCCTCGTCGGCCCTTAAGGGTTAGAGGGAAAGCCCGGCAGACGATCTCGCCTGGGAAGCTGTGGAGCGTGATGTGAGTTTTAAAGTTTTCCAAGTGGTCCACTGGGTCTCTAGACCTATTGTACAGGTCGATTTGGGGAACTTTGAATTTCGGCGACAAAGGGATTTCCATGATGCATTCGCTATATAGTAGGTTTGTCTGGCTCAACAAGTTGTCGACCGAGAAAGGTCCCCCATCTTTTTTACTATTTCTTCATATTTGCCTGCGAGATCCTTCAATTCGTCTTGCATTTTTTGTTTTTCTGTGCGTTCAAGTTCGACCCCAATATTACTGTCTACCTCTTGCTCTCCTTGCTCGTTGTTAGGTGGTACGGCGGAGTTGCTGGACTCAACATTCTTTTGCCGCAAAGTCTCGTTCTCTTTTTGCAGTGCTTCTAAGGCGTCCAACGCTGTTTTCAATCTTTCCTCTGCTGCTGCTAACCGTGCTTCCATTGATGCTCCTGTCATTCGGCTTGCTACGAAACGTGTCACAGTTGGTATGCGAGAGCCACATTAATCGTCTGTAAAGTCGGATCCCACAGACGGCGCCAATGTTGGGGACGTGTCTTGTCGGCCTTCTGTTCCCTTTACCTGCAGGAAGAACTAAGAAAAATCGGTGGTTCTTCACCTAGAAAACTCCGATGCTTAAGTTAATAATCACGTATTTGTGGAGAAGAATCATATATCTTTTCATAGTTGTGGTTTACCTGGTATATATAAACCCCGGGGCGGTACAGATCCTGTGTAACATCTTTTATAATTATCGTGATCACGTATCTGCATGAAATATCTTTCCGAGTTTGGCGAGATCACGTATCTGCGTAAGATCCTATGAAAGGTGGCAATGGATTGATATGTATTTCGGACTTTGCAGGGTTGGGCCCACTGTATATTTTTTCTTTCTTGTGGGCTTTTATCGTTGGTGGGCTTTTGGGCCAAAACAGACCCTACAGAGAATGTGAATTAATTTTTAAAATATGTTTAGTAATATTAAAAATGTATGAGAAAACACAAAATATTCACTAGTTCAAAATGCACTTTTTATAGAACTTTCGAGACAGCCTCTATGGCCCTAGCAGTTTCCATTTATTATATAAAATTATGCTAGTTTATAAGTTTATTTTTGTAAAAGCTATTTATGATTGTAGCATTTCTTTATAACATAATATTAAATGAGAAAATATATATTTAGAAATTTATTTATTAACAGAGTGGCATATGAATAATGCTAATGGGCCATATGAAATTTATTGTTCAAATGACTCTCTTGATGCGGCCCCATCACATAGTTTCATATGGTTTATTAAGAACACAAAATATATACTCAATCTAACAAAGTCCAAAAAATACCAAAAAAATTTAAGACTAAAATGACAAATTGCCTCATAAAATTGGCATGATGTATTATTACCATCGAAATTGGCATAATGTGTAGATGCCAAACAATGGTTTGAAGGGATTTTCTCCTCAACTCCCATAGGCCAATAAGGCACCCATGAGAGATTGATGGGCCGTGGGACTCCTCAACCAGGCCTCGTCAAGCCCAGGAGATATCCCCGAAGGGAGCAAGTGGGCCTTCTTGAAGTAATCAGTCCAGGTAGGGACTAAACTTACACATGAAGCAATCCTCATGCGAGTAAACAAGCAACAGTGATTGATAGTGATTGATGAGACATGCCTACCTAACCCCTCTCTATGGCATCCCACTTATGGGACTTTTACTAGGTAGATAGAAAGTAAGTAGAGCTCTTGATCTTTTGGTAGGGGGTATCAAAGGGTTACTAAAGATGCCTACTAAATAAAGCAAATAAAAAAGTCACGCAGCATTAATGGCACTACTGCCCGAATCACATGCTACATTAATGAAACTATCGCATAGGTCACATCGCATTAAAGGACCATAATAAAAGAAACAGTTGAAATGATATAGGCTCTATCGGGAAAGGAATGATCTATACCCTAGGCTCCTAATATAAATAACAACCCCAGCTACAAAGAATCTTCTAGACTCTTTCACTTAATTTACACACTTTCAAAAGATCATACACTTAGGCATCAGATATTCTTCGGCTTCACCAAAGTCCCATTTCTCCCAGTCTTCTTTGTGTGTGTGGGGCTAAGCTAGAAAATTTGAGTTTCTGGAATTTGACCCAAAGGCATATGAAACATGACATTAACATATGGAATTGCCTAATGGGAATATTGGCCATCGGGGAAGAGTCTGATGGACATCTGTAAAATAGTAAAAGTATCATAACAAGACAAATTAATCTTCTAGACTTCTTCTAAGTGAAGCGTTGCATTTTCCCTCTCTTTGGCCCATTCACTTCTCACGTCTTCATAGCCCAAGCTACCTCTTATACACAGCCCAATGCATTTATCTTAAGTTGGCTCAAGTTATTTGGGCTTCATAATAGACTTGTCCACTTAAAGAATCTTGCCTACAAGGTGTGGGTAAGGTTCTTGGAGGGTCCTTAAGGGTTCCCACGTATTCTCTTTAGCAGACAACCCTATCGACTTCATGAGCACCATCATTTGGGCTTTGTTCTAGTGGCATTGAAGACGACGGTCTGCCGCACACTCGAGCTCTGGATGCACTTCACTAGCATGATTTACTGTAGGTAGAGACGATAGCGCTTAGACCTGCCATCTAAGGGTGATACCCACCTATGTGGAGGCGGGGTCACCCCTACCCTGTCCCTTGCTCCGCCCTCTGCGGGGTTGGAGGATTTCTCTTCACCCCCCATGTGCCAGGGTGCAGATTTGGAAGGGACCCCCTCTCCCCTACCTGGCCCAATGCTGGGCCCATGGCCGAGCATGAGTTTCTGGGTCCTAAATGGCCCAAAATTACTGCTGATTTTTCCTTTTTGGACCCATCCAATGTTTGTGGGCCATTTTTGGTCTATAAACAGTATGCAGCCATAACTTTGTAATAATATATATATACATAATAAATCAGCACAACTAAAAAAGAAAATACAAGAAAAAAATATAACAAACTATCAAACTAGCCAAAATAATAGGTCGTCCTAAACTATTATAATTTACAATAATACAAATTTTTAATAAAACTAGAAAAGCAAGATACTAATCTCTTACAAATTAAAAACATCAAATAATTAAAATGTTTCTCAAAAAAGTAAAAAAGTGACTAAAATAAACTAATAAAGTTTAACAAATGGAGTCAATGAGTCATATTGCAGTCTCGGCCTGTGACTTTCCCAAGATTGGAACATGTGAGATCATAAATTCTAAAATATTAATAATTTAAAATTAGAAATAATAAATTAAAAAGATAGATTTGAAATGGTAAAATATTAAAATTATAAAATTATAACTAATATGGTAATATCTAAGTACTAACCAAGATGAGAGGGAGTGATCAATCAACTCAATGGACTATGACTTGTTAGATCAAAAAATCTGAAACATTAATTAGAAATCAGAAATAAAAATTGGAGATGGTAAAATTAGAAATTTAGAAAGATAAATTATAAATTTTAAAATTAAAATTAAAATCTAACTAACCAATATGAGATGTGGATATAATATGGGCCCATGGGAAAGTCAAAATGCGAAGTCAAGAATATTTGGAACGTGAATAATGGTCTCCTTAATCCAATTTTGCGAGATAAACAAGGCATCCATTGTGGTAGGTGCTAACAAATTTCGGAATGGATCCAATATACGCCCTCCGATACTAAAAGCATACTTAGATGCTATGATGCTAATTGGGATAGTCAAAATACTGCATACTATCTCAGTAAGGATGAAATACTTCACCGCATTGACCTTCCACATGCTAATATATCAAAATTTTTTGCATATGGGTCCAAATTTGTTGCCAAATATTGGTTTACATCTGACTCTGACTCAGTAGATCGAGAGCTTAGTTAAGGGTTTTCTGCGAGGTTTGGGGTCCAAACCATCTTACGCTTTTTGGTCGTGCCGACATATGGAGAAGGCCTTGTAGTAGGTGTAGGGGTGGGTGTATTCCTACCCATAATCAATTTAAACTCATCAAATAACTTGACGAGAGTCTCTTTAACTGTCCCCACAATTTGAGTAGTCCTTGTCGACCCAAATGAAAGTCTCAACCCAAACTTCATTCCTTCAATCTTAATTTGGGGGTCAATAGCACTAGCCATATATAAAATCACATTTTGCTTACTCATATTCCCCTAGTATTTGTCATATTTGACTCTTATGGCCACTCTCATCTCCCGCATCTTGCTATAATCACTCAAAGTCATATCATTTATTTTTGTTCGCACCCTACATATTTGTTGAGTGAATTTATGTGATGTAGGGTACCAAAAATGTTCAATATCACCCCGTAGAAAACCTGTAAACAATCAACAAAAACTAAAATCACAGACCAGTCATCTTCATTTGGATGTCCCAATCCCCCATGCTCACAAAATACCTCACATATTGGATATCCTCATCACCCATTAAATTGAAAGCGCTTTATAATCTTGGGTCGCCTTTAATATTATAAATGTTGAGTTTCATCTTGTTGGAACATCTGCACAAAGGCCCGCTTGGTTGTTATGCTAGCATTTCTTGTAAAAGTTTTAAATTTCTCCAATTTAAATGGAGAATACCTTATAAACCTCACATTCAGTTTGACTTTTACAAACGAGTCATCAAAATCTTTCAAGCCATTAGAAAAAACCAAATTGAGAATATGTATGGCATACCTTACGTGCAAACAATCACTTCCCTGGATTGACTTATTTGCATATTTGAGATGGGTTTTTAAATAGGAAACTACAATATAATTAAAGCCTACATTATCAACTATAACTACAATGACTCTTGCCAAACCTCACTCCTTGATTGAGACCTCTAAAGCCCTCCCAATTGTCTCACCCTTGTGATCGGTAACCTGACAAAACTTCAAAATTTTCTTGCGCAATTTTCAATTAGAAGTAATGAAGTGCATAGTCAAAGACATATAGTTGAAATTTTAGACTGATGTATAAGTGTCAGTGGTGAGACAAACAAATAGACCCGCCAACATCCCCTTGAACAAATCCTTCCTTTTTTTGTACATCTTTTTAATATCTTTTGCCACAATGTAGAGAGAATGAATATTGAACTTAGGTCTAAGCAATGATAATGCGCTTGGAACCCTTCTCCATCAACAACTTGGAATGACATATTGTCCATAAGACCATTATTGACAAGTGTCTCCTACACTCCTCGGGGTCATACTTGGCATACCCCTTCCAAGTAGCACCCTCAATACTACGACCGACCATTTTCTTGAGTCCAATCTCTAATTTAGATTGGTTATTTTGTTGCAAGAATTTTAATATGAGATTTTTTTTACACTGCTTTTCTACATGCACTTTCAATCGGGAGGTACTATGTCTCCTGTAGTAACATCCATACAATTTACCAGAATGCATACATTTAGCTTGCGGTTGTTGGAGTTGTCACCCTCTACTTTCTCAAAGTGAGACCAAACAATAAAAATAGGTTTTTTGAAAGTGGGTTGGGCAGGACAAAGGTTGATGGGGGCAGGATTAGGGTTAGTGGGGACCATGGGGTTAGGAGTAGGATCCTCATTGTCAGGTATGTCAATATTGATGTTAAGAGTATGTCATGAGTCACTTAAACCCGATTGAGTAGAAGACATAATTCTCGGCTCGCAAACTTAAGAAATGGCTGCCCACTATCCCTATGCCACACCCACTGGCATCACATTCAATTATGAAGGGTTTGAGGTAAAAGTATTTTTACCTCTTTAGTTGCTAAAAAGTCGTATGAACTACTTGATTCCAAGTAGAAGTATTTTTCTTCAAAAGAGCTATCAAATGGGCAATTATAAGCCCATAAATTTGTATAAACTTCCTCACAACCCCTTTAGTTACTAAAACACCTCATGAATTGTTGGGTTTGAGGTAAAAGTATTTTCTTCAAAAGGGCTATCAAGGAGGCAACTATAAATAAGTCCATAAATATACACTCCCTCACAACCCTTTTAGCTATTAAAGAGCCTCATGAATTGATAGATTGCAAGTAAAATCATTTTTCTTCAAAAGGGCTATCAAGGGGATAACTATAAGTTCATAAATTCGTATATAATTCCTCTAGTAGTTAGTTAGGCCTAAGAAATCCCTCAAAGCCTTTATCCCTATATCTGACACTATATGTCCTAAATGTTCCATTTCATGGATCCTAAAACTGTACTTGGACAGCTTGACGTATAGTTAGTTCTGAGTTATGACTTTCAGGACTTTTCTTAGATATCCCAAAAGATCCTTCACATTTCGGCCATACATCAGAATATCATAAAAAAATAAAAGTAAAAAAGAACAAGCTTCTTTAAGAATGGCTTGAAAAGCTCATTTATCAATCATTGAAATGTGGATGGTGCATTGGTAACCCCAAAGGACATTATCAAAAATTCATAACGGCCTTTATGAGTACAAAATGCAGTTCTGTGAACATCTTGGGGACCACCTTGATTTGATAGTAACCAGACCTCAAATCCATCTTAGAAATTACCACTGAGTCATATAGCTCATTCAACAACTCATCGATGACTGAGATAGGAAACTTATCCTTCACAATCTCTTGATTGAGGGCTCTATAATCTATACATAGGCGTCAACTCACATCCGCCTTCCAGACCAACAACAGGTGAGGAAAAGGGGCCATAACTAAGTCTAATCATCCCTGATTTTAACAAGTCAGTGATAATTCGTTCTATTTCTGGTTTCTGGTAAAAGGGGTCTTGTGAGAATAGAAGATATTCCTTCTTTGAGATTAATTTTGTGGTTATGGGTTCTCTTGAGTGGAAACCCAATAGGTTCTTCAAAAAAAAATTTTAATTGCTATAAGAACAAGTTTAATTAATTGTTTAGGATTTTATTTGGGGTATTGTTGATTGTTGGTTGTGAGTTTATGGCACATAATTGAATAAAAACTCCCTTAGACCCATTCATACTACTTAGCATCACTCTCCTCCCCTTCTCAAAGGATAGTCTCCCTAGTTTAAGGCTATTAATTCCACCATTCTAACTTGCCACTGAAATTGTATTTGTAACTTGGAAAAGTTCTAAGTAATAATCCTTAAACTGGGTATCTTGCAGTTTTGTGGTTATTTCCTCACCTTCAACTTATGTATAATATCCACTTATAGATTGACCTTTTTTGCAATGGAAGGATCCAAAAAGTTGTGTGTGCTTCCTGAATTCACAAACACAACCACCATTTCCTCACCAATAGAGCCACGAATTCTCATGGTTTTAGAGTTTGGAGCCATTGTGATGGCATTGAGTGATATTTCCAGCTTTTGCTCCCCTTGTTGACTGGCCTCCACTTCTTGGGAATCAAAATAAATTTTCTTACCATCCTTTATTTCCTCTTTGAGGATTTGCACACATGAGTAGGACTCCATTTCTCCTCACAATGGTAGCACAATTTTTTTTTTCTTCTCATCCATTTGTGCTAAATAGATTTGTCTCCCAAGTGTAAATAGCTTATGTCCACATCCTTGGGGTTGATTAAAATGAGATCCAAAATGAAATCTTGAGCTCGATGAGCCCATGTTTTCCTCCATCCATCATTTCACTCATTTCTTAGAGCTAGCCTATTCTATTTTGGCTAGCCTTAAGGTAGCATTAAGAGTCAATAGATTGAACACCCATAAGGAAAGTTGGAGCTCATCCTTCAACCTTCTGAGAGAGCAACTTAGTTTGTAAGCTTCAGCAAGTCCTTTGAGTCTGTTAGAGAGGGCATTAAATTGAGCCTTATAATGGACCACCAATGGACACTTTTTTTAGTAGGGTGATGGCCTTATGGGATCACTGTAGGCCATAGGTCCAAACCTAGTCAATAGGGCTTTAGAAAAAAGTTTCCCAACTATTGAAGTGTCCAGTCTCAATTACAACTTGGTACCATATTAATGCATCACTCTCCATATAATATGATGATATTAATAGTCTTTGTGTAGGTAGTGTTTGATGATATTCAAAATAATATAAGGTTTTGAAAATCCAGTCTGTTGGGTTGGTTCCATCGCAGTAGAGAAAACTCAGCTTCACCCCTCTCTACCCTTCATGCCTGAAATCATGAAATTCTCTGTCATGGTGGAAAGTAGGGCCTGAAATCATGAAGCTCCCTGTCATGGTGGAAAATGGGGTCTCAATGGACTACTTGGGCAGCTTGGTTGGCCACTAAGGTGCAAACCATTTCTGTAAGCTAAGCAATATCCTCTTGCATGGTGTGCATTTTTTTTTCTGAGCCTGCATGTGTTCCTCCCAAGCTTCTTGGCATTGTAGAACTTTCTGATGCTTCATTATGACGAATTTTGTATAATTTATCTATAATTAATTGCTATAAAATTGCTATAGAAACTCGGAAGAAAAAATAATTGCTATAATTTGGGGTGTTGTTTAAGGCACACCTCCAACCTCCAGAAAAAAAAAAAATTAAGAATTCTTTCAAAAAATTATACAATGATTTATCCCAGTTTTGATTCCTCCCAATATTCCCTGTGAGTAACTAATTGTACAATAAAAGTCTTACACTTGGAAAGCAATACAACTATAATAAAGGGTAAAATAGTAAAGGCATCATAACAATACAAATTAATCTTCCCGCTTCTAAGAGAGACACTGCATTTTCCTCTTTTTGGCCCATTTACTTCTCACATCTCCATAGCCCAAACTGCCTATTCTACACTACCCAATGCATTTCTCTTTAGTTGGCCCAAGTTATGTGGGATTCATAATAACCATGGAAGAGTAGAAGCCTATAAAAGGGAGAGGAAATAGTCAGTGATCATGAAAATTGGTTTCTTCTCTTGTATATCATTTTGTAATGCGCATTAGAATTTTCAAATATTTTCTTTTTTTTTTCTCTGAAAGCAAGTGATATATTAATAAAGCTAACAGTATTACATATTGCAAACCATATTAAAGCAAATAACTAAGCATAAGCAGGCTTTGAAGCTTTAGTGACTAGGAGGGTCTTTACCACTGTGAAATTTTAACAAGCACGGCGGGATATAGATCAGCGTAAGGCAACCATATATTTTGGTAGAGGCTGCCCATTGCGCAACTGAATGCGCACATCGATTAAAGTCTCAATGTATTTTCTTGAGTTTACAGATTGAAAATGACTTCAGGAGGAAGCGAGTATCTCTAGCAATTGGTTGGATGGACCAGTCCATTGCTGATTCTGGGTCATTGGCTGCATCTATTGCAATTTGAAAGTCCCTTGCAATTACAATGTTGTTGATTGAACGGGCGATGGCTTCTTTGATACCTTCAAGAGGCACATAAGTTTCTCCTTGATTGGGATTGGTATTGTAGATTTCCTTTGTGCAGACAAAGACTTGGTTCTGGAAAGGACTCCTTCATCAACAACATCTTGTGAAGTGCAACTCTTGTTTCCGAATCAGTACTGAGGCCATTGTCCGGGTTTGGCTTGACCCATGGATCCCTACTACTCCTTCTTGCTTACCAATCCCCAAACATGACCTCTTTCCCCAGGATACCACATTAAAGGTTGTGGAACTGATTTTGGAGAATCCACGAAAGTGGAATATTCTTTTTCTTCAAACCCTATTGAATGATCACAATGTTACGAAAATCCAAAAAATTCTTTTGCCTAAACAATGCTTACTTGAGGTACCGGACACATTGGTCTGGAAGAATAGCGCTTCTGGAAAATTCTCTGTTAAGGCAGCATACTCTTAGCTTGTCTCTAGTTTGATTACCCTAACTAACAATGAGAGGTTAACTCACATTTGGAAAAATGTGTGGAAACTTAGGATGCAGGATCGACTAAAATTGTTGGTTTTGAAAATTCTGCATAATATTCTTCCCACTAGGTCGGTGCTCAAACACTCCTTAAATCTGGATTATGATCAGATCATGTGTCCTGTATGTCAATTAGAAGAAGAAGAAACACTGAATCATTTGTTTCTCAACTATCCGTTCACTTGTGTTCTTTGGCAACAATTGTCTTGGCCCTTGAATATCCAATCCTTTGCAGTTCACGGGGTTGCCTATTGGGTTGAGTGTATTTTGTATCCTGATCTTCTTCAACTTCCTTTCATTGATCATCATCACTTTCAGCTGTTTGCAATCATTGCCATGGATAATATTTGGTTTCTCTGAAATAAATTGTGCATGAAGGTCTTTGCCCCAATGTTGAAGGATTTATTAAAGATGTCAATACAACTTTCTATTAGCATTTAGCAGCATAGGCTAATGTTGAGCTTAATCAAGTCAGAACCATAGATACAACTTTCAATATTTTCTTATTCAAACACTTTGTATCATTCGAAGATAGTTAGATAACAATAAATAGATTTCACTGCAAAAGTTTTACTATTTTTATTTTTTTGAAAGTTTGAAAAATTATATTAAATTTTTTGTTTAGATAATGACTAGATAATAATTAGATAAAAAAAAAATTGATACATAAACAAGGCCAGTCAGAATCCAGAAAACACCAAAACAAAAAAAAAAAAAGATTGAAAAATTAAAATAATGCCGCTAGATTTTAACATGTCATGCATCATTTATTTTTCACTTATCAATGCATGGACATTCTAGCATCTTCATTATAATATAAATTTTATATAAATATCTAATATTTATCCTATTTTAAACTTTATTTTAATTCTTTCTTCAAAATATAGAGTAAATCATTTATAATTTTTCGGGTCTTGCTCTTTGGAGGGCCATAGGCAACTGCCTCCAATACATTACCAGCAAACTATTCTTGCATTCTCATTGGAATTTTGACTTTTGTCATTCCTTCACATAAATTATACATTGGAATGGCTATTTTTTTAAATTATAATAATAAAATAATATAACTAACTTTTAACTTTAATTATTCACATCAAATCTCCATATTAGATTATCTATAAAAATACATAATAATGAATAATGAATAATTAATTTTTTTAATCATTTGCAATTATGAAATTAATCAATTTTATCATATTTAACTATTCTACATATTATGTGTTAATTAATAATCATATTTTAAATAAATTATGAGTTTTAAAAAGTAATTACTAATCATATTATATTTAAATTAAATTGGTAATCGATATTTAAAAAATAATAATTTCTACTTATTCCTCATCCAACTAAATTTATTTACCAACTTAATTTTCTCTACCCAAGAACTATAGGTACTCCATTTCATAACCAACCATTTACTATTGCCAAACTTTCTTTCCTCTAAATTTATCATCCAACCGTCATAAAAAATAAAACACTAAAATAAAAAATCAATCCTGTTGGGTACATTAACACTCTTTTCCCACTCCTTTATGTTTTTCTGATAAAGCAGCATTGCAGCACGAGCATCTTGTATCTAAACAATAGGAATCAATTAAATTCGCTCAATAATTTCAAAGTTTCAGCTAATTTCGTCGCCAACAAGCTGATGCAGTGACATGCTTGCCAATTATCCAACCATCTCAGTTTAGATGACCCAAAATGACAGTTCTGATTGCTAGTTTAGGAGACAAATTAAAAATAAAACAATATGATATATCTCTTTAAATAAACAATGACAGTTCTAACTGCCAATTATTGTCCACCTGCTTAATCCCTAAAATAAAGTATTAATCCACAACTGCCACATCTCAGCATAATATCTTTCCTAAAATAAGATGGGACCATCCACTTAACATGACTAGGAGCGAAATCCGTCTTATATGTCAGAAACACATGTGAATGCCCATCCATAGCATCAGAGCACGCACACCTGAGTTAAATAAAACAATATGATATCAAACCTGCAACCCACCTGCTTAATCCCTAAAATAAAGTATTAATCAATAACTGCAATTCTTTTTCACATTTATATAAACAACAATTCATTCATTGAATCAATAATTAGGAAAATAATTCAAGGCATTCCTGCCACATCTCAGTGTAGTAATCAACATGATAATTCAAGGCTACAACAAGAAGTGTTTGAAATCAGTTTCAAAAAGCCTAATCAAAGTACATCCACAAAATGCAAAAAGGCTAATCAAAATTCATAAAATAATCACATAGTGGCTGCCCAATCACATGCAATTCCAACATATGTGGCTTGGCAGCCATTAAATTAAAATACGGTTTGGATGTACAGCCTAATCAAAATATTAAGGCATTTATGTCTACTATCAGCCTCTTAAAATTGTGAAAACTAACATAACAATGAAATGAAGGCATTCGTTTATAACAGTGCAGCAAAGAAACTAAATCCAGACACAGCCTTATTACAATTCCTGGTCTAGTGGTCTACTATCCTGCATGCAACCAAGTATGGTCTAAATATTGATAGGATCACTTCTTTTCTAACTTCCTACAAATGAGTAACCCATCTCATTAAAATGCATAAATTATTTCTATTCACAAATGAAAAACAGACCAGTTCCTCTACGGTAATAGTAAATGAATGGTAAATGAAAAACTAAGAAACAACATCACATAGAAGTAAAATTATACCAGCTCCCTATTTCTAATAGTAGAGTGTGGTAAGTGCACAAACTGGTCTGAAAAAATCATCTGGACTAACATGGATATGTAGCTACAACCTGATCCAAAAAAATCCAAAATACATCCACATTATACCTGACTTCTGCTGCTCTAATAATTTTTATAAACCTAAGAAAAATAAATAGATAAAACTGAAGTAAAGTTGACCAAAACATTAAAATGGAGAAAACATTTTCGTTGGTGTCTTAATATTACAAAAGACTACCATGTAGCCAATATTGTTCAGAGATATTCTTTACTAGCTGTAAATACTCACTATTCAAACTAATATACCGAATTCTCCTCAAAACTCTTCCAACAACACGGTTTACTGTTAATATATAGTTTCAATCTACAAAAATCGTGTCAATAATATACTTCTCTGTTCCTTGGAACATAGAATCTGCTGTTTTTTGGAAAGCATTGTTTTAGTTCATTTTTTTTTTCAAACAATGTTTGATGGTTATTTAATTTTAGTTTGGGAGCTGCCGAAATGGCTATCTCCAGTTGCTTCTTTTATGATGCTGTCACGAACAATAAAATCAAAGATATATTGATGACACCCAATAAAAGCCCTGTTTCAGTGCTGATGTCGATGATAAAAAATTTAAAAGCATCCAGCATAAATAACCCTAGAATATTCAACACGAAAACACTACTGAAGAGGAAACCATCACTGATTACACTGCAGCACTCCATGAGAGAATGAATTCAAACCAAAGATACATTTCAGAAATATTGTGATCATCGGGTCTCCTTAGGGTTTGAAGAAAGAGAGTACATGCGAGGTGGGAGGAGACGATCGGCGAGAGAAAGAGGGCTATTGTTGTTGCCGACGAGAAACGGCGTGCGGTGGTGATTCGGTGGGAAGATCGCCTTCACTGGTCGCTGCTGCTGCCACACGAACGGGTTCTTCTTCCTCAAGCCAACGGTTGTTTTTGAGCATTGTTGGAGAAAATTTGTGAATAGTAATAAAAAATAGGTAGAAAATAATAATAAAAAATTTAATAATAATAAAAAAATAAAAATAATAAAATAAATGAAAAATAATAAATAATAAAAATAAATTTTGGAGATTGTTTGAAAATTTTTATTTTTTAAACTTGTCGTGGAAGTAAACTCGAAAAGGAGAAGAGAGTAAGGTTCCGTTTGGATTTAGAAGTGAGTTGAGCTCATCTCAATTTACTTCTATTTTATTATTATATTTTTATAATTTTTTTTTATACAAAATACAAATTCCTATACATATTTTTCAAATCTTAATATATATATTTCAAATTTCAATATACATTTTTCAAATTTTAAAATAATAATAATATTAAAAAATAAACTAAACTCATCTTAACTCATATAATCTTCAAATCCAAACGGGACCTAAAAGTATTAAAGAAAAATAGAAATAATAATAAAATAAAAACTTAATCAATCTGTTATATTTTGATATTATTTTTAATTTTATTATTTATTTTGATTAAAAGATTTAATTTTTAATTAATTTAACATAAAATGAAAATAAAATTAATTATTTAAAATCTCATTAAATTTATCTTTTAATCTATCCAATAAAATAGTATTGGCCTATCATTGAAATGTATTGGAGGAAAAAGATGATGAAAGTCTCATGAAGGATTTTAGAATAGCTTGCTGCTAAAGCAAGAATCATAAGAAACAAGAAAATATCAAAAAGTTGGAGTTTGAAAAGATATCTCACTTATGGTTTGGATTGAAAGTTAAGTTGAGAATTCATTTTAATTTTATTATTATATTTTTAATTTTTTTTTTTATAAAATATAATAAATAATTTAATTTTTTTAATTTTTAAATAATAATAATATTAAAAAAATAATATTTTATTCAACTTTTAAAACTACTCTCACTTTATTTCTCAATTCAAACGAATTTAGTGAGTAAAGAGACGAATTAACGCATTCCCATATTTCTTCAAAACACTTGCATACGAAATTGAAGTAGTCTCTCTTGCAAGAGAGTTAATTAACTAAATCGCTAATATTAGTGTATTAATTAATGAGATTGTTAAATATTAAGAAGTTATGTTAGGAATTGATGCAAGTATTAGATGTTTGATAAAGAGGAAAAAAAAAAAAGAGAGACAAAATTAACAAGGAAAAATCTAAAATCAAGATGTGATATAAAATGGACTTTTGTAGAATCCAACCAAAAGCTTAAACAATCACGAGTTTTTTTTTTAAATTTTTGTTTTTTTATCTTCATTAAAAAAAATACTCATTTGCACTTGATCAGAACTTATAATTATTTTTGAAAAAAAATTATGTGGTTGCTGATCACCAGATTCCCGCCAAGTTTGGCAACCAACTGCCTCTCGTGGAGCGGAAGTGGGCAAGAATTGCCACAAAAGGAGGGAAGGTAGGGTTACTTTTTTGCATGTTGTCTAGGCTTGTGTTCAAAACCTCACCTTTTTTAATGGAGGCAATCTCTACACAAAGATGACTCGGCTTGATGAAGGATTTGGAGCAATATTACTGATTATCTCAAATAAAAAAAATTAGAACTATTGTTGATCAGATTATCATATATTAAGAGGAGATGCTAAAAGATTGTAGTCTAATTGATATAATTTTCAGCTTTTTAAAATGGAGTTTCGAGTTCGAAACACCCCTCTTCAAATATATCAAAGAAAAAAGAGCGAGAGAAGATAATATATAATAAATAAAGAAAATGTAAATTCTCAGTCCATTTGTACAAATGGACTCAAGGCATAACTCCATCAGCTCGAATCACATAAATCTGCATATATTATTTCCTCTGGCTATGTATTGTGCAGTAGCAAGAACAAAAATAAACCACTCATGAATGCTTACACGGCCAGCTTAATTTCTTTTATTTTTAAAAAATTACTTCTAACTTTATAGCTATCCCCTAAAACAACATCCAACTTGGAAGAAAAGAACAATCCTAGGATATGAATCCTTTAGATGTCTTGAGTTTCATGCAAGAAAACAAAAAGAGAAAGGTGTTCCAATGACAATAAAAAAAGGCAAAAGCATTCACTATATTAGTTCACATGTACGAATATTTGCACCAAGCCTACACCTTGATCATCAAACAAATACTCTTTCTATCTCGTCAAACATTAACTTCTCCACCCACATACCAAATCTTCTAAATGGCTACTCCAGCACAGCAACCAACAGTCGGACGTCCAGCACAGCAACCAACAGCCGGACGTCCAGCACACTCGAACGTGCTTCGAAGCATTGCTATAGTCTTGCTTGCCCTGATTGTACTGGTAGGTGTAGCAGTGCTTATCACTTGGCTTGTAATTAGGCCTAAACATCTTGTTTACACTGTTGAAGATGGTTCAGTCCATAATTTCAACTTAAGTCATGACCAACTCAATGCCAACTTTAATTTTGCCATAAGATCCTATAATCCCAACAGTAGAGTCTCCATATACTATGACTCAATCCAAGTTTCTGCAGATTATGATGATCAAACCATAGCTTTAAACAAGGTTGATCCTTACTTTCAACCTCATCGAAATGTGACTCGATTCGAGGTTAATCTCACAGCTCAAAATGTATCACTCTCGGGGGCGACAACTCGAGACCTCAGGATCGAAAAATCATCAGGAGAGGTTGAATTAGATGTTCTACTGAAGGCAAAGATTCGTTATAAGGTGGGAAGGTGGAAGTCTGCACATCATACTTTGAGGATCTGGTGTTCCCCTGTTTTAGTACATTTATCAAGGGCCAAGAGTTTTGAAAGGACATATTGTGATGTTGAACTTTGAGCATTTGCATAGTTGTGGGTTTCTATGACTAGAATTTTCTCTTTGATTGCTACTTTGGAATGTGTTTAGTTTCTCATGCTTGCCATCATGTAGTCATACTCAAAAAAGATAATTTTTCTTTGCTTTGTTTTCATCATGGATGTAGGTGAGATTAATCATTTTTATTGGTGTAAATTTGCATTTAACAGATTTCGATTGTACCACATTTTCCTTTTCAAAGCCTTTGCAGGGTTGTAATTGTACTACTATATATAAACATTTATCTTTGTTTGTGTCTTGTTTAAGCTACTAAGATTCAAAATATCCAAAATGCAAGTGATTGCTTTCGAGTTTTGTTATTTATAACTCGATTTGATATCGATACCTTCTTAATAGCATTGTCTCTAACCCTTGCGACGTGCATCTTTAGCCATGTTTGGATTCAAAAATTATCTTAACTAATCTAATTTAATTATTATAATTTTTTTCAAACTTTCAAACATAATATAATCACTTTTTTAAAATTTTAAAACAAAAATCATATTCAAATAATATTTCATTCAGCTTTAACTATGATTTAATCTTATTTTAACTCAGCTCACCATCCAAACACCTCCCCTACATCTAACAAGTGAGTTCTCTAGCTATATATATATATATATATATATATATATATATATATATCAATTATCATCACCATTATTATTATGCTGTTAAAACTGGTTTCTATTTCATGAACAAACGTGGAAAGGCCATTAATGGAGACTTAGAGCATGAAAAGAAATGGGCAACGTTAACACCACGTGAGGGTCATTGCGAAACCTTGGGTCATGAATCTGAGCCGCAATCATGTGACTGTTTTAGTGCAATTCAATCTAAAGGCCGCAATCTAATACCCAATTTAATTGAGACGGAAAGGGGATATAAAAGAGGCAGCAACTTGAAATAGGGGTTTGGAATTTGACATACCTTGGAGGAAAAGCAAGAAGAATAGAGGATGGGGTGCCTTTTTATGTAGGGTAAGTGATTTGAAAGAAGCCACTATAATCTATTGGTTTGGTTGAAACAAGTTTCCGTCTCCAAATTCTTAAGGCATCTTATTCATCTTATCTCATTTTATTTAAATTTCTGTCTCAAACATAACTCAAATATAAATACTTTTAAATTCATCAGTACAACTTTTCAAACTAATATTTACAATTTTCCCAAACTTTCCAACAAAAAATAAAAAATTATTAAACTTTTTCAAATTCAAAAATAAAAATAATATTAAAAACTATATTTGAACGATATTTTAATTTTTTAATACCTTTTATTCAACTTTTACTCTCACATTTTCCAAAACTGCATACAACATTAAGGCTTCCATTACTTTCCCAAAACTCCTTAAAACATTTCTTATATAATCATTACATTTTTTTTTTCAAATTCTTATGCAAAATAAATATACAATTCAAGATTTTCAAATTTCAAAACAAAAATGATATTAAAAAATATATTTTAATAGTATTTTATTCAAATTTTAATTTTTATCTCAACTTATTTAATTTCTTTTCATCTTATCTGCAAAAATAAACTAGGCCTAACTCAAACTATAAGTAAATTTAGTTTTACCCCTAACAAATTAATTTTGTAATATTAGCCCTCCCAAATTGTGTTTTCTAGAGCAATATTTGAAAAAAAAAATTAAGTACAAAACGATTGAAATCAGACTCCTGCTCATAAATTAAGTAGTAAAGGTACAATCAAAATACAATAATATTGTTAATGAAATTAGGCTTAAGAGAACTGAAAATAGGCTTGTAACTATGTATGTAAAGCATACTTGGTGTTAGTGATCAATGTTGGGCTCATTGAAAAATAACACAAAAGTTGGCCAAGAGACTGGGCCTCTCATGTTAAATTGCTTTTGAAAGAAAGCCAACCTGGATCGCAAAAGGATCGAATGAAGTCAGCCTTCCTTTCCTTACTCTACATGATTTTGAGAGTCAAATATATTAATAAAAAAACTCTCTAAATTAGTTGCTTTTTCTTAGCTGACTAAACAGGAAATTTTGTTAAACCAAACATGGCCTAAGATTGCATTGTCGTATAATAGCTATATATATTATCCGTTTTATTAAAAGTTTTTAAGAGGAGAAAGAGATAATTTATATATATGAGAAATAATTTGTATAAAATCCAAATAGACAAGTTTCATACAAAGGCCTTCTAAAACAAAAGTCCGTATCACCTTAAAAAAGTGTAAAAATAAAATTATTATTTATTAGTGGGACCCACTTTTTAAAAAAGAATATATATATAACTTGTCTATTTAAAACTTATACCTAATATTACTCAATTTATCTTGTCTATATTTGTTTGAGAATATATAATCTATTAGGAATAATAAGAGAAAATGGCAAGTGAAAACAGAATTACATATACACAAAAGATTTATGTAATTTGGCAATATGCTTACGATTATAGAACAGTAGAAAATTTTATTTAAGATGATAATTGAATACACTTTGTGACAATACATAGATAATATATATATATATATATATATATATATATTTATATATAGTAAATGCTAATTAGGGATATTAGCGGGTAAACTCTAAGACTTGTCGAAAATTCATTAGAAATTTGTTACGAATTCTTGTCGGACTGGGTCATATAAAACTAGATAGATCGACACATAGAAGCCCAACGATAGTCATGATTCTCCTGCAAAATGAGAAGAATAACAACTATTCCTATGACATCGAGATGCAATTTCTTAAAAATATTTTAAAAAATTTCAAATCTAAAGAAATTTAAAAATGAAATTTATGAGTAAGATATCTTTCATAATTGGAGTTGAATTTTAATACCAAGACGAGAATTATTAAGATTGTCTCAGTAAAGTTGCATACAAAGTTTTGAGAGTCTTTGAATGAAGAATTGTTTGTCACCTTAAAAGCAAAATGTGACGAAGCTTATTAATTTACGGCATCCTAAATTTGATTAGATTGCCAAAAGAGGTTTTGTATGTGTTGCCTAAAAGGAAGCTTAATGGTTGCATAAATTTGTGTAAGGTTGAAGATCAGTTTTACAGTGGGCATCCTTGGTGTGACATCCCGTACTGGAGTCCTAGAAATCAACCTGTTTGATTTGACCTGTTTTCATCTACAAATACTATCTAAAAAAAAATTTCTTTCTTTCAATAATCCACAATATATTTCCTCATATCCAAATCTTAAAACAATTAAATCCTAAATATCTAGAAGGTTCATACATTAAACAAAATAATGCCATCACATAGGGTCCACAAACTCCCCATAAAAATATCCTACTAACACTTGGATCTATTCATGCTAAATAACGTAACAACAAAATAATAATTGTCGTCTTCACTTCAACCCAAAAAGGTAACTGCTTATCCTGGTCCCAACGTATTAACCTTGGTCCTCAGTCGAGACCTCCACTTCATCTGAAATGTATATAGATAAGGGGGTGAGTTCATCCACAACTCAGTAAGCAAAACGCCTAGACTAGTATGTAAATCATGAGTATTTTTAATAAAACTCTTAAGCATGTAACGGAAAAACTTTTATTCAATGGAAACAACTCCAAAACTTATAAACCAACCAAAAACTGAACGAACCTTTATTTATTTTTATTTATTTATTTTTTTAAAGTATACACAAAACCAACTTTTTATACCCAAAATACTTTGGCAAAAATAATTGTAACATCTCATCAACAATTCCAAAACATATACCATGTTTAACCCCCGTGGTAGGGTTGTGCTATCCTCGGTGGCCAAACCAGGCAGTATCATATTGTGAGACTTTCCCTCATTTGTTCTCGGAGCCCCGAGTGTGCACATAGAAAGAAACACATAAAAAAGACCACTTTGTTTCCAAAGTGATTGCACTCCTATCATATCGTATCATGGAGGTACCAACCATATCACGTGAATCCATATAATCATATCAGAACCATATTCAGAAATAAAGACAAACAGATAAGTATGCCAAAGATTTTTTCGTAAACATATCATATTAAGTCACTTGTTTTTCATTTTCTTATCCATTTCCATATAAGCCAAAAACACAACAAAACATATTATTTTACATGCACAAGATAGCATCAAAATTAATGTTCGCTCTTATGCATAGCTCAGAAACATGTCAAATATTGCTCATGTCTATACATTTCATGTCAAAAGAAATTTTTCTCTATCGTATCAATTTTTCATGAGCGAATGCATAAAACATATACTGAGGTTGTTTTTTTCACATTTTTCTTTAAAAAGCAGAACATGCACATTTTATAAAACCAACCTCAAGCAAATTTTCTATTTATGTAAATCTAGGATAGAAGCCCCGCTTACCTGACTCCTGAAGCGAATTATCAAAATTTCGAGTCCAATCTCTAAGATTCTCCTCGCCTATTTATAAAAAAAAAACTCAACATTAACGGCTAGCAAACCCAATCTATATATACAAAAAAAAATGATAATCTAATGTTCCTAATCTGAAAAATTTGCAAAACTCCTTTCTTCAAACTATACCAGCTTTAAAGCACCACAATTTACTACAAATATCAAGTCAAGCAACACCCATTTAATATGTTGACCAGCCCCCAACATCCGGGTTGTTATCCCACGCTCACATGGATATACATTCATAACTTTCCAGCTTACAAACCCAACGAGACCAGTCACCCAAAAGTCATTTAGCAACATAATTATTGACCTCAACAACCAAACAGTCTAGCCAGCCACAATAATGAAGAGTTCTCAAAATTCAACATCACAACTAAAAATACTCCCAACCCACGGTTATAGCAGTACCAAAACAGCAAGGATTTGTACCAACATACTCCTGAAATCCTTTAACCTCACTTCAAAAGAAATTTGAAAGGTATATTCTACACCATTTACATAGAGAACATCTATTCAACAAGAACCTTGAATCCTTACCTGAATATGAAGAACAAACCGCAAGAAAACAGAAGCTTAAATGATGAAGTTCTCGCCTCCCTAATGCTCAATTGCAACCAATGGAAACCAACTAGATTTTTAGTGATTAAAGCCCCACAACAGCACCTTTATTCCAGCCCTATTCAAATCAACTCTAACTTCCGCATACCAACAACGGAAAAAATACATCAACGAAATTCTGAACAAAACACCAATACTACCCCTCAGACAGACCCAGAAATTTAAAGAAAAATCTCTAAACCAACTCACATACGTTAATCATCCATTCAATCGACTGAGAACTTACCGGTGCAAATTTGGGTGAACGAAAACAGGGGTCGACAGATCAAATCCTTGCTTCCTCTCAACTCGACTTGCCTATAGGAAACACGCGAGTTCTTTAGTGATTAAACGCTTCAGGACCACACCCTATGGATAGAATAAATCGTAAAAAGGAAAGTGAAGAACTTAGAAGACTTACCGATGGGAAGTGCAGATGAAAAGAACTTGGAGAAGTCGGTGGAGAGACCCAAGCAGGAAAATGTAGAGACCATAGAGAGAGAGAGTGCCCAGCGAGTGATTAGGTCCGAAATACCAAAATAGGACGTGATAAGAGGAAGGGAGAGAGATAGCTTCCATCTAAGAAGGAAACCGCCGGAAACGTGGAGGCCTGTGCGCGAAAGAAGGCAGGGGAAACAGGGGTTGATCTGTCAGGGTGAGGGCGAGAAATGAGGGAAGAAACAGAGTTAGGAGGGTTAACCGTTTACCTGATGGGAACGACGTCGTTTGCTTAAGCGGACTGGGTTGAGCGATGGCACGGCATGGGCTTGGGCCTTACACTTGGTTTTGTCTAAGTGACCCAAAGTATGTTTAAGTCAAAAGCTGTGAAGCAAGTAACGTCTTATTTGCAAAAAATTAATAACTATATCTTTACTTTTAGAAAAATTGATACATGGATATAACTAGATATTCAGACTCTATTTTGTATGATTGCTTTAGTGACGAAAATACAATAATGATTTTATACAATGATGAAAAATACAATTACGGTAAAGATGAGATCTCGACTTGTATCGGGTCATTTAATGTGGCATGGATGGAGGCGTGCCCAAGCAGTTGTTGTCCCGTCTTTCCTAATTCGGACTGAGCCTTTTCCTCGTGATATGTTCAGCCTTATAGCATTGGGGTTTTTGCTATGGTAATTGGGAAAGGCCCAGCATGACGAGGCACGAATATGTCCTTCCAATTGTGATGATACATGATAAGAGTGAAAATCGACACTTTTGGTGCAGTTTCGGTCCAAAATAGAAAACGAACAAACACGCTTTTCATAGAGTGGTATCGACAGAAACTGGCCGATTAAGGGGGACAAGATCGATTTGTGTAGTTCTGATCGGTTCATTGGTGCTCTTATCGATTTTTATTTCAGAACACCATCAACAAGTTTCACAACAACATCATTGACTTTTTGATTGAAGAAGGGGCAACAATGGCATTGGAGAGAGTGACAACATTGGGGCAAAATGAGAGAGAGAGAGAGAGAGAGAGAGAGAGAGAGAGAGAGAGAGAGAGAGAGAGAGAGAGAGAGAGAGAGAGAGAGAGAGAGAGAGAGAGAGAGAGAGAGAGAGATAGAGAGAGAGAGAGCCTAAAATGGCGCAAATCGATGGGAAATGAGGGCTTTGGAGTTAGGCTGAAGCTTTAACCCAAAATGGCTCCGTTTGATGTATAAAACCAAACTGTTTTTTTTTAATCTGAAGTGTTTTTCCCCCTAAAACTGAGTTATAAAACGACGTCATCTAATTCACTTAAGGGAAATAAAATTATTTTACATACGATATATATATTATGTTAGCCGGTTTGATAGATTGAACTTGAATCAGACTAGGTTTGAATTGGCCGACGTCGGTTTCATCAAACTTCTATTGTCGGTCGGCCAATCGATTCTCCATTAAATTAACCACCAAGGTTTGAAACTAGCCGAATGGAAATGGAGGTGAGAAAAAAAATAATTAAGAAAGAATAGCAAATGTTATTTTAATATATGAGAAAAAATATAAGGGATGAGATGTATGAGGTTTTTTTAAGATTGTTAAAATTTAAGAAAAATTTGTAAGGAGTGGAATTTTTAGATAAGATTTGGAAAAAAACTATGGGAGATGGGATGTAAGTGCTCATATGAGGTGTGTTTTGAGGTTTTACTCTAAAAGACAGCTCTATTCGATCCTTTATTTTGAGGAGATCGGATGAGATGGTGAATAGTAACTCCTCGTGATTTATTATTTATGTATGTATTATTATATTTTATTGGAAATAGTATTATAATATAAAATAAAGTAGTTAAAAAATAAATAAAATATAATAGAATAATTTTATTGTAATAGATGAGAAAAAATATAGAAAATGAGATGTAAGATGCTTTTTGAAAATGAGTAAAATTTTAAAAAAATTTATATAAAATGAAATTTTTAATTAAAATTTGAGGAAAAATTTAAGGACAAAGATGGAGATACTTTGAGAGAAGCATTTCCCTAACTATAATACCCAAGGTAATTTCTTCCGTACCTTACACGGAAAATTAATTACAAGTCTTTAAATTGATTGAAAAAATAACATTTATAGACCAAACTAGAGATGAGCTACTCCAATATATGATGCAGAACCTTTATACGGAGGGAAAAGTACAGCAAGTACTAAGTCTCTGGTCCTCCATATTTACCTAATTATTTTTAAAACTTAATTTTATTATTCATAATTTATTTTATACTTTCAACTCATTTTAACTATTAATTAATTTATTCAACTAATTTCAACCATTCATTTTATTACTATTTATAATTCATCTCCTCTCATCTCATATCTAAATCTAAATATGATTATTTTGTTGCCTTTCCAATAAATTTGCTCTTCTCCATATTCTTTCTTGTATCATATATATTAAAATGTGATTACTGTTATTTTTTCCTTTCATTTTATTTTATTTTATTTATTTTGATTACTAGTGCATTTATTTTTAAAAATTTTTAATTTTATTTATTGAAGTTTTTATATTTTTTTGAAAAATATTTTAAATTGTTAGAAAATATGAAGAAGAAAAAAAATAATTGTGTGTCGCCTAATAGCAACTAGTAGGCACGCCCAACCATCAATATTGGGCGCACCCCATTGCATATGTTTTAGGGAAACAATAATTCTATGGGCTGCGGTGGGGTCCCTTTGTGCCTCCACAGCCTATTTTTAGTTAAAAAAATAAAAAAAAAATCAAATATATTTTGTTTGTACATCCTTTTTTATTATTATATTTTTATAAAAAATAAAATGTGAAAAAATATAAAATAAATTATACCTATGATGGCGTAAGGAGCTCCAACCGTGGAGCCTTATATCTCACATAAGGAAAATGATAACAGTATTACTCATCAATAACTGTTTTACTACTTTTTTTAGTTTTTTAAAAAAATTTCTTTTATTTAATGATTAAAAAAATAATTATTAGTGTAGTTATAATTTTTTAAAATTTTTACTTAATAATTGAGGATATTAAAAAAATATTTAAAAAAATAATAAAAAAATACATTCACTTAAAATAGTAAAATAAGGTTTTGTTTGGATTTGAAGTTGAAATGAGATGAATTGAGATGAATTTTAAAAATTGAATAAAATATTATTATTATTATTATTTTAAAATTTTAAAAATTGAATTGAGATTTAAAAAAACTATATTGAAATTTGAAAAAATTATATTTGAAATTGTATTTTGTATAAAAATTAAAATAATAAAATAAAATAAAATTAGATGAATTTGCAATCCAAATCAGAACTCAACTAATAAATCGCAAAGATATCACCACCCCTCACATAAGGTTAGGGGTGGGCAAATTTTTCGACTTTCGAACTCCGATCAGAGTCCACTCCGATTCCGACTCCGATTGGAATTGGAATTCGGAGTTCGGAGTCGGAGTTGGAATTTCTCCGACTCCGAAATCGGACTTCGGAATCGGAACCGGAACTAGTTTTGGTTCCTACTTCCAACTTCCGACTCCGAACTCCGACTATTTAGACCTTATATATTATATATATCATATATAAAGCATAATTAGCTTTGGTTCCTAATGGTTTGAACGCCCATTTTGTAAACTTCCCGCGCAAGTTCGAATCCTCACGGGGTCATCTGCCTATTTGCATCTTTTTTTTTTTAAACAAAAGCCTTAAACGACGCCGTTTTAGCCTTATATATATACATCTCTTTCAAAAACCCTAAGTCTCTAACCCTTCGGCCTCTCTTCTTTGAGCTCTCTCCATTTCATCTTCCATGAATCTACTTCCGATAGAAATCCTCACCCCTGATCGAATACACCCTTGACCCTACATTGACGCACAGAGCATAGCAGAACCGTATAGCGACCACCATATGTGGAAGGACGGCACACCGCCGACTGTCTCCAAAATGCTGAGCTACTTCGAAACCAAAACAATAGCAGTCACATCCTTGCTCTAGCGCCACCATCACCGACTTCTCCATTTGCTCTTCTGCTGCTACCACTCTTTACATTGCCTTTTCCTAGCAGGATCGAAAGGTTCATAGGTCCTGCCTCCTCAATCTCTCTGCATTTATTTTATTAGCAAATAGCAACATTCTAGGGTTTTCTTTTTAAAGTTTCAAATGGCTGAGTTTGGAACTCCGATCGGAGTCGAACTCCGACTCTATTTCGGAGTCAAAGTCGGAAGCCAATTTCAACTCCGACAGGAGTCGGAGTTGGAGTCAGAAACTCCGAAACTCCGACGCTGTCGGAGTTGGAGCACAGCCCTACATAAGGTGGTAGCTGTAGTTAGTTTTTAGTCTAGCTGTAAACATTTAACAAAGTACGGCTCAATATGTTGGTTGTAGGGCTAACATAATAAGTGACACATTTTTTATTTAAAAAAATGAGAATTTAGTAAATTTATTTTAATTTCATTTTCTACATTATATTTTTATTTAGAAACTATTCTTATAGTTTGAATAGTTTTACAAAGTAAAATTACTAATTAAGATTTAATACACCTTCTCAATTAATAAAAAAACTCAATATTTATTAGAAAGAATTAGTTTAAAAAAGATTTTATCAAATTTAATTTTACAAGCCTTACTTTAGACTCATAAAAATAATTATAACCATTATTATCAACAAAGTTCTTTATATAATCTTTGCATTTGGAGGAAAAAAGGGCCCTTACCTCGATTACAAAAAATCTCAATTTTATAAGTACTTGAAAAATTAATTTGTATTATTCATTATATATTAAAATAATAATGATAAAGACAAATATATTTTGACCTCTCTCTCACTCTCTCTCTGGTCTAACTTGACAATTTCCAACAAAAGCTCCTTACCATTCTGACCATTCTTCCAGGCGGGGGTGGCTCAGTGCCTTGGCTTTGACCACCTCCTCCCCCTTTCTTATATTTTTTTTATCGCTTTTCCTTACTTTTTCTGTCTATTTTTTGCCAGTTTTTACCTAATTTTCCTACTAGAGTTGTTAATAGTCGATCTGTTGCTTACCGGCCCTCTTCGACCCACACACGCCACCCTACAAGCCCATACAACTGCCAATTTTGAAGTTGTGGGAAAGTTTTCACGATTCCAATGAGTGTGTGCACTGCACGTGCGACCTTAGCCGCTCGCTTTACATGAACGTTATGATGTACTGGAGCGGCTTTGTGGTCCATGCGCCCCCCCCCCCCCCCCACGGCCCCGACGATTTCCACGACACCTGTTATCCTAGATCCAACCGCTTGCTCGCTGTCTCTGGCAGCGCATGTAGTACATGCGCCGTCACCGCCATGGGTTGTCCGCCAGAGACTCGGTGTTATTTTCAGCTTTCGTATGCTCCTGTTTCCTCCAATCGAAGATCAAACGAAAGTGGATACGGAAGTCCCTCGCAATCTGCTTAGACTAACACAGTGCAACACATACCTCGTTGCTACGACTTCTTGCTGCAGCTTAAAACCGTCTTCAAGTGGTCCCTCCATTTATTGGGATTATGGGCAGGAGCCATTTTTGACTACGCAACCTCTATTTTGGACGCCATACTTTTGGCTTCTTTTATTTTGTGTTGAATTAGGTGCTAGTTTTTTGATACGACTGTAGGGGCTGGGACTCCCACTCCATTGAAATTTGTATCTTATAATCTATTAGTTTATCTAATATACTTTAACTTGTTAAGATAAAAAAAAAAGACAAATGTATTGTTAAAAGGAGAGTATGTAAAATAATTATTATGTAGAGATACTTTTAAAATTGATAATAATTTCACTCATATTTGGAAAATATAGAAACAAAGAAATTTCACAGTCGAACTACCAAGAAATAGAATAGAATAAAAGTAACCTAAATGCTTCACTTGGTTTTTTATTGAAAAGCTGTTTAGTAGTTCTCCAAAATAATGGATAAGAATATTGCAAATAGAGCCATTGCGATACCCATCAAAGGAGTAGTTCTCCAATCGGAAGCTACTTTAACATATTCTGAATTCAATAGTTTCAATAAATTCCCTATAATAGTACGTCTTGGACCAAATCTAGAACTGTCCTCAATGGGCTGGGTAGCCATAAATCCGATTTTATATTCACCGAGAGTCCTTGACTTTATGTATAGGTTTGGATGTCAAGGAGTGTAAAAAAAAAAAAAAAAAAAAAAAAAAAAGTTGTGAATAGTAATAAAAATTAAATAAAAAATAATAATAGAATATTAAATAATAATAAATAAATAATAAATAACAATAAAAATAAATAAAAAATAATAAGAAAAAAAAATATTATGAGAGTACTTAAAAACATTTGCTAGCCAAACGTTAAGATCTATTTTATGTTATCTCATTGAATTAATTATTATTATTATTTTCTAAACATTGCGGCTTTCTTATTTTTTTTGCCTTTTTTTTTTTCATTTTAAATTCTACTTGGATTATTTTTCGGGGCCTTTAATTATTTCGACCTAAGTTGCAGATTCGACCCTGCATTTTATTAACTTGTAATATGCGTACTTTTTTTGTCCCAGGCCATAAATATTTGATTTTAATTTTTACGGACAGTAGGGTCGCCCAATATTTACGATTATAAGGCTCGTCTAGATTGATTATTGAGTCGGCCTAATTCGGATTGGAAATATATCTTATTTTATTTTATTTTATTTATTATTATTATTATTATTATTATTTTTATATAAAATATAATAAATAATATAACTTTTTTAAATTCTAAAATAATAATAATATCAAAAAATAATATTATAATAATATTTTATTTAATTTTTTTATATTTAATTTAAAATCATCATATTTCATCTCCAATCCAAACTCGACTAGTAAAGTGATTTTAATTAATCTCGTCTTATTTTATTTTAATATTATAATTTTATTTTTAACTTTTACATAAAATGAACAGCTCAATCTTTTCAAATTCAAGCTGTAGCTTGAACATTTCCCAGGTGTATATAAGAAGCACGTATTCATCATGTAACCATGCAGAAAGATGGAGACTGCTAGCTACAAAGCCATGGCTTCCCTAAGTAGCCTGAAAAATACCGAATACTATTTTCTCTGCTTATTCCTATCGGTCCTTTCTATCTTCCTACTGCGATACTTTCTCGGAAAACCCACGAAGAAAGTAGCCGCCATGGATGATTTCCGCCTCCTTCCAAGCCCACCAGCCCTCCCACTTATCGGCCATCTCCACCTCCTTGTTTCTTCTCTGTACATATCCTTGGAAAAACTCTCTCTCAAATATGGCCCCCTCTTCACCCTCCGGCTTGGCCCTTCTCAGACCATGCTAGTAGTTGCATCGGCCGCCGTCGCCACCGAAGTGTTTAAAACCCATGACGTTGCTATTTCAAACCGTCCCGTTCTTGCTTTCGCCGAAGAAACACTTTATGGCGGTGCCGGATTCTTCAACGCCCCTTACGGCAAGTACTGGAGATTCATGAAGAAGCTTTCCATGACCCAATTGCTTAGCCCTAAGCAGATTGAACATTCCCGCTCTGTACAACGCGAAGAACTTGAACAATTTTTGCGCAGATTGTTCGACAGTGCTCAGAGAAGAGAGACGGTTGATCTGGGAAATGAGTTCGTGAGATTTACGAACAATTCGATTTGCAGGTTGGCGATGAGCGCCAAGGTTTCAGGTGATCAAAGTACTAGTGAAGCTGAGCAGATTAGGTCGTTGGTGAGGGAGTCTTTGAAGTTAGGGTCCAGGATTTATTTAGGGGATTTCTTGGGCCCTTTCAAGTGGTTGGTCGGTTTTTGGTTAAGGAAGCAGGCTGCAGATGTTTGCACGAGGTACGATGCGATTATGGAAAGGTTATGGAAGGAACACGAGGAAAGTGGGAAGCGAGACAAGGAGGATTTGCTGGATATACTAATAAAAGTGTATAAAGATGAGAACGCTGAATTCAAGATGAACAGAATCCATATCAAGGCTTTTTTGCTTGTAAGTAGTTTTTGATCTCCCATGCATTTGTTATTATTGTTAAAAATATTAAATTAAAGTATACAAGAAAACGATATTACTCTGTCGATAAATCATAGATCTAGTGCCGTTGTTCTCTAGATTTTCGTAATAGTTATTGTTCATCCAAAATATTCTCGACAATGGTTGAGTAGTGTGCTACGTAATAATATCAAAACAATATCAAAACAATATTTATAAATTCTATAATCAAATTTCATAGCTTAGATGTCGAAATTAGAGAGAACTTATTTGTGATATAAGTATTGTCTCATCCATAGAGAGAAAGGATTAAGTTATAAATAGTCCCTTTACATACAATTCTGGCTGGCCAATAATGACTAGCCATCAAATCTCATGAAATGATTTAAGAGACCCTTCATAACTTCTAAAAAAGAGGAAGGAATGCCTACTATAGATGCTCTTTTCTTACAATTATTAATGTTCATATATATATATATATATATATATATTAGACAGGCAATTAAATTGATGGATCAGCAGCTTGAATTGATATATATTTATTGATCAATACTTTTCTTGGTTAGGATCTTTTCATTGCTGGCACTAGTACCTCGGCGGATATCATGCAATGGACAATGTCAGAGCTCATCAACCGTCCTCAGGTGTTCAAGAAGCTTAGGGATGAAATAGTTTCTGTAGTTGGCACTCATAGTACTAAACTGGTTGACGAAACGGATGTCCGAAATCTCCCCTACTTGCAAGCAGTTGTCAAAGAAACACTGAGAATGTACCCACCAATTGCCGTGACAGCAAGAGTGTGTAATGAAGATTGTAAGATAAAAGGCTACGACATCCCTGAAAATACTGTGTTGGCAATCAATCTGTACGGCATAATGCGAGACCCAGAAGTTTGGGACAATCCAAATGAGTTTCGACCAGAGAGGTTCTTGGTTTCTAATAATTCTAAGGTACAAAATAAGCACCAAAATGATGATGAAAATGAACTCAGTACAGGCCATCAAAGTTTGATTGATTATGTTCCATTTGGGGCTGGAAGAAGGGCGTGCCCTGGCTCAGCTTTAGCATACACCGTAATAAATCAAACAATTGCGGCCATGGTTCAATGTTTTGATTGGAAAGTTGGAGGTGGAGGAGATCATGATAAGGTGGATATGGAAGTTGAGAAATATTCTGGCTTTGGTGTAAACAAGGTTCAATCACTTGTATGCCTTCCTATTGTTCACTTCAACCCCTTTGCTGCTAGCTAGTTCAATGTAAATCCAAATATATATGGACTAGAATAGTTGCTCAAAGCATGCCCTAAAATAAATTGCATGCATAAATTATATTAAGGATTGTCAAGTTCATAACCGGCCAGCTTTCAGGATATATATATATATATATATATATATATATATAATAATAATTTCCCTGAAGGATTAGAACTAAAACATGGTCTTCATGACAAAAAAATGTGTATTTTTTTTTAATGAATATGTTGCTCGTGATTTATATATATACATGATGATCACCAAAATGATCATTGGATGAATATAATTATTTTGAGTTAATTGCACTCGCTCTTTCTCTAATTTTTTGAGTTATACGGCATGATATGTTAGAGCACTCTTATTGGATTGGCTAAAAGCCAAATCCAATAAGATTTTGGACAATCAATCTTATTTTTATTCTATATTGAATTGGCTAAAAGCTATATTTTTTGGCCATAGTGAATAATAAAGTAAAAAATAATGCTAAATATAGCAAGTCTCAAGATTGGCCAAATCTTTATTTTATTATTTCTCTTTCTTACTTATTATTAAGTTAGTAAAAAAATTAGTTAGATGAGGAATAATTAGAAATTATTATTTTTTAAATATCGATTACTAATTTAATTTAAATATAATATGATTATTAATTTTGTTTTAAACTCATAATTTAATTAAAATATGATTAGAAATTAACATATAATAGATAGAATAGTCAAATATAATAAAATTAATTAATTTTATAATTATAAATAATCAAAAAATAAGAATTATTAATTATTTATTATTATGTATCTTAATAAATGGATAATTCAATGTGAAGATTTGATATGAATAATTAAATTTAAAAGTTAATTATATTATTTTATTATTATAATTCAAAAAAATAGCTATTTCAATGTGAGACTTATGTGAATGGAATGGTCAAAAGCTAAAATTTAAATCACATTGGCTAAAATTGTAGTTGTATTATAACAATAGTCAATCCAATGAGAGTGCTCTCATAATGTAATGAATATGTATTGATCATCAGAATAAAAAACGTAAGAAAAGCACTACCCTAATGCTTGAAGTTCTTTTCTTTCTCTTTTTTTTTTTGACAAAAGCATGACTACCATATATAATCTCTTTTTTTTTTTTTAAATTTAAAAATCATGATTTACTGGCCAGATTAATTTATGCCTTCCAAAATCTAATAAATATATATATATATATATATATATATATATATATTGAAGTAGTAGTACTACTACTGTTTTGAATACCGTACCGGTGGGCATACTGGTCAAGGCACTGGAATGAAATATTTTGATACCGGTATTGTTTCATATACCATTTTAGAATAATTTATATATAAATAAATAAATTTTATTTCAAAATAATAGTTAATAAATAAATAAATAAATTATATATATAACTAATCTAGTCTGAATTGGAGTAAAAAATAGCAAAAAAATAAAAAAAGAAGAGGTAAAAAGCTAAAATCTGGTACGGCCAAAACACGGATCGAAATATTGGCCAATATGACAATTTTTCTGTATCGGACAATTGGCTGGTACGACATTTTGATTATACCGGCCGATACAAATTAAAAACTATGAGTAGTACAACTACAACAAATAATTAATCAAATCTAGAAGGCGAACGAAGGGGCAAAAAAATCGTAGTAGAATGAAGGAGATCGACAGATCAATATCGTTGGTCATGGTCATGCATTCCGGCCAGCTTGTAATAACAACAATAATGCATTACACTGGTTGGTATATATAATCATAGGAACATGACCTTGAATTGTCGGCCTTGTGAAAGTTAGGAAACCATCCTACGATCACGACCAAAAAACCCCTAGTGTCACGAATCATGGTCGAGTGCATGAAAGGGATCAAGCAATAATATTCCTAAATATGGGGTCTGTACATGGGGGAAAAATGGTGCTTTTTAGCCCAAAAAAAAAAAAAATGACAAGAAGAAGAGATCTAGCTGAACCAAGGCAGAGATATATGTGCATCGACAAAAGTGGCAAGGAGTTAAGACGTCAACTTGTGGGTACAACGTCATCAATCATACAAGTGGATTTTCCCTATATATATATTTATTTCTTTTGAAGAAATATGATTACTTTATTCATCTAAGAAATGAAACTTACAACGTGACTTATTGAACTGAGACAACTCAGTTTACAAATCAACTAAATGCATATTGAAGTACAACTTCTAATTCTCATCTGTGATACTAAACTACTGCCATATGCAGTACACTAATATCTCATCCTCCAAAGGAGGAGAGCACTTACATTCCATGGACTTCAGTCCGAGACACTATTTCTTCAATATAAATTTTTATATACATACAATATTCACAAAACAACCAACAAAATCACAAAATACATAAACAGAAAATGAAAATGACAACCTCAGGCTGTTTGTGGTGGCGCGTGAAACCCATGTGCCACTCTAAGAGTGATTCGCCACCACGATTTTGGATCTCCAATGTCCCAAATCTGATCTACACCACCGACGACCAGCTGATCCACCAAACCGAGAACATAAAGAGAACTAGCTCTCCTTTTGTCTCTGTGCGTAAGTAGCACACACCACGCCACTCTGCAAAAGCTTCCTGCGACGACCAGAATGGCGGACTGGTAGAGTGGCGCTATCGCGCGTGTTGGCCTTAGGAACCTCAAAGCCCACGAACCAGCTTACTCAGCCTTCAAACGCTATAAACCACCATCAAAACCAAAACCAAAACCAAAAATGGCGGCCGGGAAAAACCAAGGAAAAGAAAAGAAAGAAAGAAAGAAAAGGAAAGAAGGGGGAGACGGAGCCGGAGCTCTGCTCTCCTTTGCCGTTCACTTTTTTTTTAACCCTAGGAGAAAGAAATCGCCAGAGAGAGAGAGAGAGAGAGAGAGAGAGAGAGAGAGAGAGAGAGAGAGAGAGAGAGAGAGAGAGAGAGAGAGAGAGAGAGAGAGAGAGAGAGAGAGAGAGAGAGAGCCGCTTCTTTCCCTATATATGAATTGAATGCCATGCATGCTTTTTCCTGTCACATGCATGGATTATTGGTGGCCCTCCATTAAAATCATTGCTGCATGTAGCATGCTAGATATTTTCCTTGTTGATCGTGTTAAGATATTATAAAGTTTACTTTTTTACATCAGTTTAAGTTTTTAGGACAAGTGGTAATTTCATATGATATTAGAGTAAATGTCTTGAATTCGAATCCTGACTTTTCATTCTATCCTATTTAATTAAATATTTCACTTATTAGGTCTATTAATTGAGAAAAAGTCTTGTCCAGAAGTGAGAATAAGTGTTAAAATATAATAAAATCTATGTCTTTCCATCAATTTAACCTTTTTGAGACAAGTGATGCTTTCATAGATCGTAATAAACTTTGATCATTTGACAAATGAATGTGACCAGTTAATATATATATATATATATATGTATATATAGCTGATTTACTAAAATTACATAACTACAACCCATAAACCTTTTGGTAAAATTAATAGCTTTTTTGGATAGTAAAATGAGGTGAGATAATCTTAGATAAAAGTACATAGTTGAAAGTTGAATAAAATATTATTAAAATAGTATTTTTTAATATTATTATTATTTTAAAATTTAAAAAAATTAAATTATTTAATTAAATCATAAAAAAAATTTAAAATAATAATAATAATAAGATCAGATCATCATCAGGTGAAACAATTTTTTTCTCTAAACGCTAGTTTATAATATCGTACCGACATGTGTCTCGACTGCTCCCAATCTGCATTAAAGAGGGCTTCGATAATAGCCAGAAATTTAAAGACATGATCCAAAGGTCTTCATTAGGGGTGGGCAAATTTTTCGATTTCCAAACTCCTATCGGAGTCAACGCTGATTCCAACTCCGATCGGAGTCGGAAGTCGGAGTTCAGAGTCAGAACCGACTTCAGAGTCGGAACTGTTCTGACTCTGAAGTCGGAGTCTGAAGTTGGAATCGAATCCAATGACTGCTCCGAACTCCAACATTTAAAAAACAAAATGACATCATTTTGCACTTTTGTGATTTTTTAAGCTTAAGTGAAACGTCGTCGTTCCAATTAAATAGGAACGAGGTCGTTTAAGAGTCAAGGGCCAGCCACTAGGTATTTCTTTCTTTCTTTCTTCTTCTTCTTTCTTTCTTCTTCGTTTCTCATCTCTGCATCTCTCTACACTGACACCGCCTTCGTCCCTCGATTTCGCTATGTTCACGCCACCTCCGTTGGTTGCCTGAGCCTCACGCCGTAGTCACGATCTCTCACGGCCCTCCAAGTCCAAACTATTGTCGAGCCATCAAGGATTCAAGAGGTTAATTGATTTTACTTTTTAGGGTTTTAACTTTTAAAATTAGGGATTTTAATATGTGTTATTTTTTTAATCTTTGATTGTATTAGACCGTGATAATTTTAGGCTGTATGTGCTATTGTAGTGAGGAAAATTTGAAATTTTTGTAGAGATTTGGTATTGCTTGTGCTTGGATAGTGTAAACAATATGTTTGATGGAATGTCAATGTGAAAAATTTATATTGCATGCTTAAATAATTTATATTTATCGGATATTTTAATTGTTAGTGAACTAAATCTATTTTAATTTTTAAATCAAGCTTATAGGGCTGCGAAAGTAAAATGTTTTTAAGTGATTTATTTTATTTAAATGATTTTATTTCCAACATTTCATAAATTCAATTATTTTATATGAATTTGAAGAAAAAATTGGATTGACACCCTGCTTGGGAGGAGGAAAATAAAGGAGAAAGCTAGCACATGCAAAACTTTGAATTGGGTTCATCTTTTGATGGAGCTGTTTGTTGTGGACTCAAATTGGTTACAACTGTAAGTTTGACAAAGTTTGCGTCAATCAAGGTTCATATAATATAATACACATATATATATATATATATATATACATATATACATATGCATGTCCCTTTCCAAGCTAGACTTAAAATAATAATTAAGGCTTGTCAGCATTGAGTTTGAGCAGATTAATGGTTGTGGAAGGCTTTTATAATAAATTCCAAACTTGTGGTGAACAAATGAGAGGTAACGAACGGAGGCCGTTTTTGTGTTTTCTTGAAATATTTCATGCTATCAAAATTGTGCATATGTTTTCTTGTTTCATGGAATGTGCCTGCATATTTAACGTTCTCAGAGAGATTGAGTTTATAATGGGGCGTTATTGTGCAGTTTTGTTTGTGTGTTTTTACTGAAGAAGTTTTTGCGTTTGTGCTAAATTAGTTTTTATGTTTTTGAAAATCATTGCTTATCTTTAAATCAGCCAGATGCTTCAAGCATATATCTACTAACTTCGCGCGTGTGCAATATTGTGTACTTCTAATTAGATGATTTGACAGTAGGCAAACGTATAAGTGTAGTTTCCTTTACCCATAGTATTTGAAAATTTTTGTACAACTTCTTATAAGATTTGTAGATAAATGGTTTTTTATTGTGTAAGGTTATAACATATTTGAATGGGGTGTGATTGTATTCTAGACTTCCTTTATCAAGTCATTTAGTTAGATAAATGTCTGTAATTGTTATCTCTAATGAAGTTGATTGGATTTGTTATTAAAAAAAAAAATAACTATTTTTTAATCGAATTAAAAGATATTTATATACCGCTACCATAATTGATCAACCTATATTAAAGAAATCATGAATTGCTTCTTAAACTTGCCCGATATTATTATATGTAGAGAGTGTTTTTATTTGTAAGTTAATATATAAGATACACAATTGAGACATGAAAATCTATTAATTAAGTTCTTATCCGAAAATTAAATATAAGTTTATCTTTATTAACATTTTTTATTTTATTTTTTATTATACTTGAATTTCAGGCTTCATCAACTACAAGATTTTAAGCCTTTTCTTACATAGGCATTTGGTGCCAAATATTATGTGTTATGTTGCAAAAACTTTTTTCCACCAATTTGGGTGGTGGGATGTTCGTGGCATATAATCCATGAACAAAACTTTTATGTGGCAAGTTTTTTTTTTGGTTGGAAAATACTAGTCTTTTGCTACCACTTCAGGTTGTGGTAATAATCTGCAAACTCATGGCAAATGTGTCGTCCAGCAACATAATTTATACGCCATTATCCATTGATGTAATTGGCCGGTAGAGATTTATTTCTACAAACTTGGTCATGGCAGCTTTTGTGGTATATACTTTGTGCCCACAAATTATATGGTGTCAAAAGGATTGTTGACATGATTTGCAATCGTGAAAATTATGCATCACATGTGTACATTTTCTAGAAATATATTTATTTACACCAAAGGAATTTGCCAAGAAATATGTTATAGTGACTGGATGTTAGGTGGAAAATAATTTTTCCCACCAATTTGAGTTGTGATAATGAGGCAACAGATTCTAGAGCTGTGCTTCGACTCCGAAATTGTCGGAGTTCGGAGTTTCCGACTCCGACTTCGACAATCATCGGAGTCAAAAACGTACTCCGACTCCGACTCTGAGACACTCTCGGAGGCCGACACCGATCGGAGTTCGGAACTCCGAACTCCGATCGGAGTTCCGATCGGAAGTTTGGAACTCCGAACCCCGATCGGAGTTCCGATCGGAACTCCGAATTTAGTTTCCTTCGGCGAGTTCGATATGGGCCAAATTACACTCATTCCGAAACTAAATTCTTCCAATTGGGCCATACATATTCTATATGAACTCATTTATTCAATTGAGATGTAAAGTTTGTGAAGAAATAAGTTAACCGTGCTTAGTAGCTTACTTAACAATTAACATGTATGCCTATACAGCTATATTTTTTCACATCTATTAAAATAATATTATTTTATTCTTTATTTATTATTTTTTGTCTTATTATTTGTTAAAATAATATACTTTCTTCACCTCTATTTTCATTCTTAACCACTTAGACTTGTCACTTGGCAACTGGCAAGTAATTAATCCATCAGTCATACAGCTTCTGACGTGCACGATCTTTAATAATGGAGCCAAATATTTGAGTTTCCCGCATAATCTCTTTGGGTTTACGGCGCGGCGCGCATGGATAGGATATTAGGAAGTAACTTTTTTTATTTTAACTTGCGTAACTGCATTAATGGTTGAAGCTGATTTGAGATAGAATAAATTTTTTTTAATGATGAAAAAATAAATTAAGATAATAAAATAAGTTTTATGAGATTTATCTCAAATGAATTTTAATATATTTTAATATTATAATAAATTTAGATATAGTTATAAAATTTTAAAAATTTATGAATTTCGTATATAAAAAAATATTTAATTAAAATCTCATAGTCATATGAATTTACTGATATGCGAATTGAGTATTTACTATTTAGATACTAGATTCAATTGAGTTGCCACAAAGCCCACAACTATTGATCTATTCAAGCTTCAGTTTTCACTACTAAGTACTAATTAGTCTTAAACAATTAAACAAAAAATACAAAGTACTAAGTAGTAATTACAATGCTAATGCCAGCCAATAGCGTTATAGCATAATACAAAAAATAGTAATACAAAAAAAAGTTCAGGACTCTAGACTATTAATACAAAAAATAATACAAAATATAAATTAAATTTTTAGTGATAGTCTGATGACTCTGGTTCAATGGGACGGTTGAGACCCGTATCGATGTTACAAAATAATAATAATAATAATTGCTGCAGCCTTGAACTTTGTTGTTGGAACTTATACAGAATCGTACCTGAGATTAAGATAAAAATAAAATGTATTATTATATATGAAAAAAATTAAAATTAACCAAACATGAAACAAGTAATTATAAATTAGAGAAAAAATATACGTAATCGATAGTTGCTCCATCAGTCATCGGCAAGTATGGTAGGGTTGATAACTAAATCTGTAAAATCATAAACAGTATAAATTTAAATTTAAATAGATTTATTAAAATGAAATTATAAAAAAGATTATTGAAATAATTTAATAATTATATAAACTTTTTACTTTAATCATTTAAAAAGAATTATATAAATTAATTTAAGTTTACCTGACTCAAGTCTGTAGCTCACGGCATCGATGCCAATACTCTCTAGTCCAGTAGGTACATCTCTGAGCCAGTTTTGTGTGCAAACGAGGGCCTCCACGGTTGACGGTGACAATGAACTCCGGTAGGCATCCAACACCCGACCTCCAGTGCTAAATGCCGATTCAGATGCAACCGTAGTGATAGGAACGGCTAGTACATCTCGAGCAATGCGAGAGAGAATCGGGTACTTGGGTGAATTAGCTTTCCACCAAATCAAGATCTGAAACTCCTCACTAGGCTCCTCAACCTCTGCCAGTAAATATCGTTCAACCTCATTTGTACACTGCAATGGATTTCTCGATGACCGTGCATGAAACGACGTCATGACGTTGAAGCCTCGGGATCGACTGGCTACACTGGCCTGACTCGAACGAGCATCTGTGGCTGGTCCTGAGCTCGAACTCGAACGTGAGGTACCCATGGCTCGTGAGGATGAAGCAGGACTACTGGCACTGTAATGGGTGTACAACTCGTTCAAATCTGCCTTGAGTGCTGTGATAAACGACATAGCCTTCACTGACCCGAGAACCTCTGTTGCCCACCATTCTACCACTGCCAACTTCAATCGAGGGTCGAGGATCGACGCTATGAACAATAATCTATTTATCTTCTCAACTTGCCTCCAATATTTATCATATTTGGACTGCATCTGTGATGCCATACCAGATAACAATCCACTCGGGTCAGCACAACCTTCTTTCAAGTGGTGGTGTAGCATGGAGATCTCGCTAAACCACATGTTTGCCGTCGCATATGCAGATCCAGAAACCCGCATCGTGATGTCATAAAAGATTTGTAAAAATGTGACAAACTCGGATACATGTTGCCAATCAATGTTGTCTGGCGGACCGAGCCCCCTTCCATCAGGCTCCAGTAAGGCATACCTCAAACCTCCATCCTCAATCTCTAGCCGCTCAAATGCCTTCTGGTACTTTAGTGCCACATCCAACATCAGATATGTGGAGTTCCATCGAGTGGGAACATCCAGGCACAACATCTTTGAAGACTCAATCCCAACCTGTTCTGCTATAGCCTTGAACTTTTGTAGCCTTTGGGGAGAAGCCTTCGCGTACCGCACAATGTTGCGGACTCTCTTGATAGAGTCGTCTATATTTTCCAACCCCTTAACTGTTTCATCATTGAAAAATATCTAATTATCATAATAATAAAAAAAATGGTACTATTTTCAAAGACTTTAATCATAAAAATATTAAAATACAAAATACAAAATTAAAACCAGAAAGACTCACCAACAATAAGGTTGATTATATGAGCAGTGCATCGAATGTGGATATACTGGTGATTTTTAATCACATCTTCTCTCGCCCTCGTATTTCGGATAAACCATTCGATGGCGGTCTCATTTGCACCGGCATTGTCAACTGTAACGCACAATATTTTTTGGATGCCCCAATCAACCAAACAATCATCCATCTCCGCTCCTATCGATGCACCCTTATGGTCAACTATTTCTTTAAATCCAATAATCCTTTTTTTAAGATTCCACTCAGCGTGACAGCGAGCGTCTTTATACAATCTCGCCAGTGGTGGAGAACATCTTCTTCATTTCTGCCTTTTCCCTCAGATGCATCTTTATACAATCTCGCATCACTGTATAACGGGATGGGATTGGAAATCTTGGTTCAAGAAGCTTCACAAAATACCGGAACCCATTCTTATCAACCGTGGTAAAGGGCATCTCATCTTTTATAATCATCATCGTAAGCGCCTCACGAAACATCTTCTCACTGTATTGAGGGACAACTAGATTCCTTGTCTGTGTCCCTGTCCCATCAGTGGCTGTAGAAGTCTCATAGCTAAGATTAGTCTGAGACCCACCTGCGTCTGTATTTGATAATTTATTACCAATATTAGTCTTAAATGAAAATTAAATGGGATTATAATCACAAAACTAATTAGCATATAAAGCAACTAGCAAGACACTAACTTCTTGATGCCATCCCCTTCGCTATTTTATTATTTATATAATAAATATTTAATAAAAAAATTAAATTCATCTCAATCTATTTCATACATTCGAACAAATATTTCAATATATTTATATTCAAACAAATGATCTCAATAATAAATATAACTTACAAAGTACAAACATTAGTATTTACCTACAATATATATATTATTTTTTTTAATAAAAATAGTCCAAGTTTGAGTAAGCCTTCTTGCTAAGTTTTACATTTAAATAAAATACACAGTAACACAACGACATTTAATTAGGCCAAATTAGTTATTTTTTTTTCTCAATGGCATTTCATCGAACAGTTTACACACATTGTCAAAACATACAATATAAACTCGAAATTATTTTATTTCATTTTATTATTTATATAATAAATATTTAATAAAAAAATTAAATTCATCTCAATCTATTTCATACATCCGAACAAATATTTCAATATATTTATATTCAAACAAATGATCTCAATAATAAATATAACCTACAAAGTACAAATATTAGTATTTACCTACAATATATATATATATTTTTTTTAATAAAAATAGTCCAAGTTTGAGTAAGCCTTCTTGCTAAGTTTTACATTTAAATAAAATACACAGTAACACAACGATATTTAATTAGGCCAAATTAGTTTTTTTTTTTCTCAATGGCATTTCATCGAACAGTTTACACACATTGTCAAAACATACAATATAAACTCGAAATTATTTTATTTCATTTTATATAATAAATATTTAATAAAAAAATTAAATTCATCTCAATCTATTACATACATTCCAACAAATATTTCAATATATTTATATTCAAACAAATGATCTCAATAATAAATATAACCTACAAAATACAAACATTAGTATTTACCTACAATATATATATTATTTTTTTTAATAAAAATGGTCCAAGTTTAAGTAAGTCTTCTTGCTAAGTTGTATATTTAAATAGAATACACAATGACATTTAATTAGGCCAATTTCAAATTTTTTTTCTCAATGACATTTCATCAAATAGTTTATACACACTGTCAAAATACACAATATAAAATCAAATTTTTTACAATATAATAACATAGACAACTCACAAGCCAACCAACTCAAATAATCACATTAAAATAATACATTTAATTAGTTTTAATTAGTTTTAATTAGTAATTACCGAGAATATTCCGAAATGGCCGATTTGGAATCTCGGATGGCTGACTCAGCGTGACAGTGAGCGTCGGGCGACGCCGTGGTGCACCGGCGGTGTGAGAGAATTGCCGTCGAAGACTAGCAGCGGCAGCGCAGCACTTGGCCCCTGGGGATGACTTCGCGTTCGGAGTATCAGCGGCGGAAGAAGAAGGAAGAAGAACTGAAGAAGAAAGAAGAAGAAGAAGGAAGAAGAAATAGCTGGGGCAGTGGGGCCTGGGGCCCTGGGCGTTTACATACCCTAGCCTAAACGAAGCCGTTTCTATTTAAATGGAATGGCGTCGTTTAGCTAAATTAAAAAAAAATAATAAAGATGCAAAACGACGTCGTTTTGCATCTTTATTTTTTTTTTTTAAACTTCAGAGTTTCGGAGTCGGAGTTCGGTATAAAACCGGACTCCGACTCCGAAATCCGACTCTGAATCCGGAGTCGGAAATTTCTGACTCCGAATTCCGAACTCCGAATTCCGACACCGATCGGAGTTGGAATCGGAGCGGAGTTCGGACGGAATTCGGAATTCGAAAATTTTGCCCACCCCTAACAGATTCGAAGAAGAGTCCTGAATCTGCTTACATACATGATAACCACCATCATATTTCCACAAATTTGTCTACATTAAGTTAAACCAATTTAGCTACCCTGTTTACATATATGTTTGAAAATGACAAGTTAACCAATGGAAATTTAGGACCCATTTTACTCTATGGCACTCTTACAGCAATCTTATATAGAATTCAGCCCCTGAATTTATATAGAAAATGGACTACCACCAAATTGTTCTCTATACTTTGTACTGCAAGCAAATTCAGCTTAGGAAATGGATTGCTAGCAAATTCAGCCCAGGAATTTACCCTTTGTACAGCTGCATCAACATGAATATGATGATTCTTTATTTTTCTTTAGACTGCCAGGAAGAAAAATGCCTCTTGTTCCACTTGATCTCATTGACTTTTACCTAAAATTTAGCAAATGGGATAGTTGTTAACCTGTCAATTTATTTAGGGTGAATATATACTATTTTATGGGCTGGGGTGCTTTTAATCTAAAGGGTGTAACACACTCATATATTTGTTTAATGTACCCTTGTCATATATACTTATACAAATATTAGCAAATGCCACATAAAAAAAAATGAAACAAAAAGAATGCATGATTTTAAAATTCCTTTGGTCTGTCAGCTACTCTATATAAGCTTATAAATTAATTTCTACAAACAAGAAGAAAAGAAACTCTACGACCAATTAAAGTTTCTTTCATCATAAGTTCAGGAAATTGGCCTCATGCAATACATGTTGATATACATTTTGTAGTAATTAATGAGATGCACAGATTTAATTGAATCATTTCACAAAAAATAACATTAGAGAAACAAAACAAACTTTTATCCTAGTCTTCATAAACTACATGTCCAATCCATAAAATAATCCATAGAATTTTACATAACTCAGAAATCAATATTGTCCAGACCATAAAATCTTGCATAAGTCAGGAAAGCTACCCTTTAATTCAAGTCCAAGCCATGCACACTTGAGTGAAATAGTTTCAACCATGCATGAATACTTAAAACAGTTTCAGTCATACATAAATTATATATCACCATATCTAGTGCAAAGAGTTTAATGATATCAAAATTTATAATCACCAAGAAACTAGTGCAAACGGTTTCAGGAATTAACATAGGAAAAGTTCCTATTCCATAACAGTTTTAGAATTAAGTTTTCAGGTAAAAAATTAGCCATATTTCATAACATAAAAAATAAGAAAAATTCATTCACCAAGAAGTTTTTAAATTCTAAGTAGAGCTTATACTGGAATTGTGAGAGATAAGACCTTGGACAAAAAATTAATAAGCTAGTGAAAAAATAGAGCAACCCAAAAAACACTGGACCTAGCATCCAGCTAATGTAGATGACAAGGTAATATAGACGAGAAGATCTTGTAGATGACAAGGTAATATAGATGAGAAGATCTAAAGCTCGAATAGCATCACATATATGTAAATGTCATGTTAAAATCTCTCAGATCTCATAGCTATATAGGGTCATTGTCAATATAGACATCAGAATTTCACCAATAGCAGCCCACATCTTTAGTAACCATATGAGAAAGAAAAGAAAAGAAAGAAAGAAAGAGTGAGAGAGAGAGAGTGATGATGATGATAGCAAAAGAAAGAGTCATCAGCCTACAGCCTCAAAACAGTCTAAAATTAATAAAAGAATATTATTTTTGCTTATCAAACAAATATCATTATGCTGCTATTCTTTAGATAGAGAAGGCAGACATCTATGAATAGCTGTTATCTTGTCTATGTAAGTGCATATATGTGCCCATATATGAGAGTCAAAAGAACTGCTAGAATTTTAATATTGTTTATAATATTATATATAATACATTCAAAAGGAAAAGACAGAATTATGCATCGTAGTCATAGAGCAGTTCTTAACACTATCATACGATACACCAAAATATTTTTTTCATGTATAGGATCTATTAAGCATTACAAATGTAGCCAGTCACAAATGTTGTTAACGTCTGGTATATGATCAATTAACCATTACAAATGAAACCAGTCAAAAACCTACAAAAAAGTCACTATAATTGTATAAATAGAACAAAAAACTTCTGATTTAATATAGCCTTATAACTTACTTTTGTATAAATGACATCTCAAACAAGGCAACCAAAAGCAGGGTATCCAGCCACTGTAATTGTAGAATGGTTACATATGTCCTATCCTCCAATTATAATATCCAGTCCAAAAAACTACAAAGCAGTCCATAACAAACTGATGTAGGAAAATCATTGATCAACATAGGAACCATGGGAATAATGAAAACCAGTGAAACGTTCAGCCATACATTAATAGATTAATGGAGAAAAAAAGTTCTAAGAACACACAGAAAACAATTGAAGGTTATAAGAATAATCCACTTCAAGGTTATCAATTGTGATCTAGCTCAAGGTTATGGGAATAAATCCAGTTCAAATACACTAATTAATAGGAACACACAGAAATTAATAGCAAACAAATAAAAAAACTAAAACAATAATTGGGGAATGTGAAGAGGCTGTGGAGATGAAGAGGCTCATGTTGAAAACAATTCAAATCTAAAAACTGTGGATGCCAAAATAAATCATACAAAATAGGAACTATGTCTAATCCATAAGCACTTTCACTGTCATTGGTGCCAAGAATGAGCAAATTAAAAATATAACCCCCACCTTCCAACTTTTCATATAAACAAATACATAAGAAAAACCAACTTCAAATTCTAGGAATTATGAATTTACGGGAAAACATGAGCAAACTACCCAGAAACTATAGTTGAATTCGAAACCTGAACCCAACTAAACCTAAGCAAAACAAATCAAGTCATACTTTAATGTAGCCAAGTTTAAAACAAAAACTGAAAAAATTAAAGTGTAAAAAACAGAGAGGCATTCAACTTTTCAAAAGAAAAAATTAAATTCATCTCAAGTTATTTAATATATTTACACACATACAGATTTCAACCTATTTATGTTCAAACAGTACTTCTCAATGAGTTTAAGGAAAACACTACTATTAATCACAAATCAACTCTTAGCATCATCCAAAATCATCATAGGATCTAAATGCAGCTTTATTGATCACATTTTTTTAGGGCGAATCACATGAAAAAGCCAGTTATGCAAAAATCCCAAATTACCGCAACTGCAATTATCTATTAATTAAGGCACTGGACGATACTATACTGGCTACTAGAAATTGTCATGATCCCATGCAACAAAATCACATGATCCAATTACAGAGGATTTAAGGCAGATATCGAGAATAAAACAGAGCAATAATAGAGGGGAAGCCATGGAATCATACCGTGTTATCTCTAGAAGAAAGGGATCCACAAGTGGACTACCGTTGTCAGCTCCGAGTTCTGGAAACTTGTATTTCTTGGAATACCGAGCGCAAGGGGACGTGAGGGTGTGGGGATTGGTTCGAAATGGCAAGAGAGAGGACAGGGACTATGAGGCCTACATACTTGAGGGTTAGGGTCTTAGACAACTGCGACGATTTTCCTTCAATATCGGGATGTCGCTGGTGCGGGGAGGGGGGAAGAATATGGGAGAGGGTGAGGGTTCGGGAGAGATGACACTATCGTGCGAAAATGGAAGCCAGAGGTTAATATGAGGTCATTTATATCATGAGTTATTACAACGACAACGGGTAGACTTAAAAGCAAAATATGCCGCCGTAATAAACTGGAAGCAATGAAACGATGTGGATTAATAAAAGTAACCTTTTCTAGCGACTTCAACTCATGGCAAAAAGCATGCATTTTCGTGGCAAAAATCCTAGATTTACAGATGCCCACAAAATCAATCCATTTTTACTTATTACAACCTCCAACCGTTGCATTTGAGGTTTCCATTGGTGGGAAATTATTTTTTCCCCCCTCACATTTTTCACCCCACGGCCATCTAGTTAGAGTAAGTCAATTTAAATTTTCACCATCAAATATGCTGCCAAAAAGTCATCTTTTTCCATGATGCTACATCATGGAAAATAAATTCATGGCAAAAAGCCTAAAATCTTGTAGTGTCACTTATAGTTATGGATCCCTCACATAGTGCTAGTGAGACTCCAACTCTATATGAGACTCCAGATACTAGGACTCCATTCGCGTCCCAAGCCAAGTTGGACTCAAAGTCGACTACGTAGCTCCACTCGAGCACAGATTTCGTGTGCAAGCAGTGGATTTCCACTTCCACTCAACATATAATTAGAAGCAGAAGATCTTGATCAATTTATGGAAAAAGAGGAGATGGGTCTTGTGGACGATCTGGCTCAAGATCCGAACGTACCAATACACCCTGCAGCTACGAGGCCACCCTGTCCTCGATCAAATAAAAAAAGATCATGGACATGGGAACATTTCACGAAGGTTGAGGGTGGGGATCCCGAGAAGCCACGGACTAAGTACAACCATTGTGGCACTCAAGTTGGGTGTCATTCAAAAAGGCAAGACACTGCTTGTCTATCATCACATCTTAATGGTTGCTAGCGATACCAAATAGCGAAGGAGATAACATCAAGAGGTTAGTGTTTTATTAATCCCATAAGGCCATATGTATTATGTATGCTAATTGATTTGTTCATTTAATCCCATTTAATTTTAACTTAAAACTAATATTGGGCCATAAATTATTAAACGCAGTCGCAGGTGGGTTTTAGACTAATCTTAGCTACGAGACCTCTACAGCCACTAATGGGACAGGAAACCAGACGAGGAATCGATGGTCTCTCAATACAATGAGAATGTGTATCGTGAGTCACTTGCAGAGATGTTGACAAGAGAGGCTTCCACAAGTTTGTGAAGCTGCTTGAGCCAAGATTTCCACTGCCACCCCGTTATACAACGATGAGTGATTGCATGAAGAGGCATCTGAGAGAGAAGCAAAGATGAAGAAGATGTTCATCACCACTGACCAAAAAGTGTCATTTACGACCGACATATGGACGTCTATACAAAATACCTCGTACATGTGTATTGTAGCACATACATTGACAGTGAGTGGGATCTTAAAAAGAGAATTATTGGATCTAAAGAAATAGTTGACTATAAGAGTGCATCAATTGGAGCAGAGATAGATGATTGTCTGATGGACTAGGGTATCCAAAAATTGCTATGCATTACAGTTGATAATGCCAGTATCAATGAGACCACCATCAAGTGGTTTGCACGGAATACGAGGTCAAGATACGATGTGATTAAAAACCATCAGTATATCCATATTCGATGCACTGCTCACATACTCAACCTTATTGTTGGTAAGTCTTATTGGTTTTGGTTTTGTATTTTATATTTTAATGTTTTTATGATTAAAGATTCAAAAACTAGGATATTTTTATATTGTTATGATAATTGAGTATTTTTCAATGATGAAATAGCTGAAGGGTTGAAAAATATAGATGACTTTATCAAGAAAGTCCGCAACAGCGGTATGCGAGGGCTTTTCCCCAAAGGAAGCGAAAGTTCATGGCAGTAGCACAACTGGTTGGAGTTGAGTTTTCAAAAATATTGTGCCTGGATGTTCCCACTCGATGGAACTCATATCTAATGTTGGATGTGGCACTGAAGTATCAGAAGGCATTTGAACGGTTGGAGGTTGAGGATGAGGGTCTAAGATATGCCTTGTTGGAGCCTAATGGAACGGGGCTCGGTCCGCCAAACAGTACGGATTGGCAACATGTATCTAAGTTTGTCAGTTTTTTACAAATTTTCTATGATATCATTATGCGTGTATCTAGATCTGCATATGCGATGGCAAACATGTGGTTCAGCGAGATCTCAATGTTACACCACCGCTTGAAAAGGGTTGTGCTGACCTTAGTGAACTGTTATCTGGTATGACATTACAGATGCAGTCGAAATATGATAAATATTGGGACAAGTTGAGACGATAAATCAATTATTGTTCATAGCGTCGATCCTTGACCCCCGACTGAAGTTGGAAGTGATAGAATGGTGGGCAACTGAAGTTCTTAGGGCAGTGAAGGCAGATGCATTTATCACAGTGCTTAAAACATATATAAACGACTTATACACCCACTACATCACCAATAGCCATTCTTCATCCCCAGCAATCGTAGGTAGCTCACATTCGAGCTTGAGGTTAGGACCTCCTTCGGATTCTCGTACCCGTCAGGGCAGTGCAGATATTGTTAGTCGATCTCGAGACTTTAACGTTATGACGTCGTTTCATGTACGGTCGGCGAGAAATCCATTGCAAAGTACGAATGAGGTTGAGCGGTATTTATTGGCAGAGGTCAATGAGCCTAGTGATAAGTTTCAGATCTTGATTTGGTGGAGGGCTAGTTTCACCAAGTACTCGATCCTCTCCCATATTATTTGAGATGTACTAGTCGTCCCTATCACTACATTTGCATCGGAGTTGGCGTTTAGCACTAGAGGTCGAGTGTTGGATGCCTATCGGAGTTCATTGGCACCGTCAACTGTGGAAGCCTTCATTTGCACATAGAATTGGATTAATGATATGCCTTCTAGACTAGAGAGCATTGGCATCGATGCTATCAGTTATAGGTTTGAGTCATGTAAAATTAGATTAATTTGTTTACTTATTTTTTTATGATTAAAGTAACAAACTGTATATAATTATTTAATTATTTCAATGACTATTTTTTATGATTTCATAACACTATTTAACTTATACTGTTTATAATTTCACAGATCTACATATCAACCCTGACATAATTACCGATGATTGATCCGCCACATTACGGTTGCCTATATTTTTTCTCTAATTTACAGTTACTTGTTTGGACCGTTTCAATTCTTATTGATAATAATACTTTTCAATCCTATACTTTTTAGTTTTATCTTAATCTCAGATTCTCAGGCATGACCAGCCCCAAGCTTCGAGCCTCCAACAACAAAGTTATAAAGTTACAACTTACAATTAGCTGCAGTGGATTTTTTTTAGTAACCTCGAATTTAAGTGTGAAGTACTGAAGTGTATGTAGTGCTAGTTGCTACTATGCCGAATGGTTTAATTTGTAGTTTGTACTATTATTTGTATTATTTAGTTTAGACTATTTTTTGTATTAGCCTTAGCAATTAGCATTGTAAATTATAATAATATAATTTGTATGATTTGTTTATCAACTTTAACTGTTTAAGACTAATTTATTATTTATATGTAAAACGGGTAAAATACATTAAAAAATGGACTCAATTGGGCCCATCTAGAACCAGAATGGCCTAATTGATCATATTTTGTTTCAAAATGGGCCAATTTTGGCCCATTTCAATCGGAAGTCGGAGTTTCGACTTCCATTCGAAATTTCGATCGGAGTTCGGAGTTTCGAACTCTGATCGGAGTCAAACTCCGACTCTATTTCGAAGTCGGAGCCGAAACGAAATTTCGACTCCGACGGGAGTCGAAGTTGGAGTCGGAAACTCCGAACTCCGACACCATCGAAGTCGGAGCCCACCCCTAGTCTTCATGATGATCAAGTACTGATTACTTATTTGAGCCCTTTTGCATGTGTTGTGAAAACTTGGTACTATGATTGCAGCCTGCGTACGTATATACACGTCATGCATGCATCATGTGTGGACTTCATTTTTTTTTTTGAAGAAGGGTGGACTTAATTAATTAATGCCAAAACTATTCATTGCATTTCCACACACACACACACACACATATATATATACGTAACTGATCTTGATCATGAACCCTAACATCGCAATGGAAGTTGATCATTAGAGGTCGTTAATGCATGGCCGGAAACAGGATCACACCTTTAATATTGAGACAAGCAGTGCCTAGGCGAATCGATGCAATCCAGTCAATAGAGCCTCCTTGGATGATTTGGCCCATCATAAATGATATTAATTTCCTTCTTGCTAAAGTAGAAGATTGGAGACTAAAGAAAATTCATCAATCGGCGAATCTATGTGCACATTCTATGACGCAATGTGTAACGCCCCGATTTTTCGCCTAAATTAAAACGTAAATCGAAGCGTCGGGACAAGTAACACAAGGCTACTTCTCCTACATAAACATAAGGAGTAGCATGCCTGTATATAAACTTACTAATTAAATGCAATACGAAATACAGTAGAAAGAGGTAAATCTTTAATATATGCAAAGAGATTTAACTCTTGCATAAATAGATCACATGGCATAGTAAAACTATAACCTTCATAATTTCATATTTACAAAAACGGATTGTATCCAAAGCTTACATAACTCAGTTAGTTTTCTTAAAACAAATAACATATCGTACTGTTGTCCGGTAGTCTTACTATTCCACTTGATCACGTACATGAAATATCATTCCATTTAGAGGGGAGTATTCTGTAGGACCCTCAGGGTACCTCAGAATCTCCTGTGCTGTCCGAATCTCATGATAATTTATGTAATTCTGCAACAACATCTATCATTCCATAAGGAATGATAGATAAAATTTAAAAGAGTGAGATTTTCAAAAAACCTCAATAAGTACACAAATAACTTAACAAAGGCATCATCCGAGCATATCAATAACATAACATATCATATATCATAATGAATTGCTTCACATGATTCATAAATGCCTCATGAGACTCATGCATATGGATAACCATAATTTTCATACAGACTTATACTCTTACATGGACCCACCATCTTATACTTAAAACTTTTATTTATTTTTTTATATTGTGGGTCTTACTTATTCTTACCCTCGACAGGTGTTACGCATCGCCGTCCCTGTCGGGTCTTACTTTTTTTTTATCCTCGATGAGCGTTACGTATTGCCGTCACCGTCGGGTTTCCATACATATAACTCGTCAATCGTCTGGGCATTACATACTGCCGTCCCAGTCTTGACGAGTCTCGTGTCAGTCTTTCGGGCGTTATGTATCGCCGTCCCCGTCGTGACATGAAAAATACTTAACATAGCGGGCGTTACGTATCACTGTTCCCGTCGTGACATAACTCTTACTTATCATCGACAAGCGTTACGTATTACCGTCCCCGTCGGCACGTCAGTCATACAAGCATTACGTATTGCCGTCCCCGTCATGACGTGACTGACTTATTATTCTTTCCACTTGTAAAGTTTTCTTAACGTATTTTCTTATAATAGACATCAAGACTTATGACAGCACATATATGTGATGAAATGCAACATACACATAAACGTAGACTTATGACATGCATATTTCATGACTTCATAATTCATATAACATATAAAAACATGTCACAAGAACATATCTCATATATACATGTACATACGTCACATAAATTCATAACGTCAAAACTTAACGAAATATATATATAGGCAATTAAATAACATATTATAATATTATTAAACTAAGGCTTTAGGGGACTAAACTTATTTATTTATTTAACTTTTTTAACTTAAATCAAGATTTACATAATTACACAGTTTAAGCATATTTATAAGTTTACTTGAATATTTCTATTATATATGTAATTTTATTATTTTATTATTATTATTATTATTAGCATAATAATTCTCAAAAATCTTCCAAGTAATATGAAATTTCTAAGCTTACCATACTTGTTAAAAAAGCATTCAAATAATTCACTAAAAGTTTAGAATAAAAAAAATACACTCTTTAAAGTCCATACCTACTCTGTTCTGCCATTTAAGCCCAATTTTGTCCTTTATAAAGTTCTTATCTCTTAAAACTTAAAATATAAAAGTTGTATATCTCTGTCTTAGCTTTTTATAGCCTCTTGAATTATTCAATTCCAACATCACACTAACAATTTATGACCAATTTACCATAAGATGTTAAATCTGTCAACATTACCCCTTTTGAATTTGAAAGTTACTAGGGTTGATCTTTCAATTTTTTTTTTTTTAAATCAAGACCTCATATTTTCACATAATACTTTTAATATATAATCATAAAAGATATTCTTAAGGTTCTAAAATTTTTCATAACATTTTTCCATAACAAAAACCACTCCACAAGTCAATAGCTTTCAAGCTACTACATAAACAATACATAAGCTTAAACAAGTATCAAACAAGCATCTATAAATCAAGCCACTTATACTACACCAAGATTATATTAAGTAGTACATTTAAAATATTTTCAAACCTAGATTGGATGTTTAGGGTTGATCTTGCACCACGTTTCCTCCTATGCTCTCACTTAGCTCCTTTTTGAGGTTTAGGGGTTGTGAGTGGAATTTTAGGTATTTTTCTTGACTTTTTCTCAAGGTGGCCAAATGATCTCTCTAAGAGGAAGTGAGGAGAAGCTTGTGTACCTATTTATAGGGTTGAGGATGCGTTGGAGGCTTAAGAAGAGGGAAGGACATTTCAGCAATGCCTTAGCCGAAGGGGGTGAGTTGTCTCCCTTAGGTGCGTGGCCTCATGATCACCCATGAACCTCTAATAATTTTTTTGTAATTTTCATCCCATGACTGAGCTTAATCCTCCTCTAAAATAGTTTAGATCAATAGATAAAATATATACAACACATGGGTAAAAAAAGAATAAAACAAAATCTGAACATATCTAAAGATAAGATCAAACCGGCCACTTGGCCTCTCCCTTGCACCCCACGGTTTCTAGACCATTTATTCACCTTTTTCCACATGTCCCAGTCCTCCTAGAAATCCTTAGAACATTTTGGAAGAATCTCCTTAAGGCTTGGTTGGCTATTAGTTAAGAATAGAGGAGTAACTTAGCTGATTTGGTTGGTTCTACACCAATCAGATTTGTTCCTACTTCTTCCATGGTTATAGACACATTTTCCTTCTAGAAACTCTTCCACTATCAAGTACAAACCTTTTGACACATATTTAGAAGATAGAAATGTATAGAACCAATCAAATTCAAGCTTCTAAAGTAGGTTGGTGGTGTGATTCATTTTCGGACTTCAGTTTACGCTCAAATCAGATCAGCTCGCTTCTAACCCAAATAACCCATTGATCTACTTCGATTATCCAGAACTTCAAAACATGAAAGTTTTAGATCATCCTCTTAGTGATCCACAGGACTTTGAATCACCTAACTAAAAGGTCATATGAGAGATCTATGCTTAATTCACCAAAACATGTCAAAACCACCCGAGAACACCTAATTCGAGTTCTCCATATGTTTACCTTATGTTCAAAAACAAAAAACATAAAAGTTCTATATCTCCGTATTAGGGTTCTATATGAACTGTAATCACTTCATTTGGAGCTTATATGATCAACTTATGATTTTTTACTGAAAGTCGACAGATAAGTCCGAGAGTACCAATCCGGACACACCAAGTATTTGATAAATGATCCATCTTGTTTCACACGAAATTTACTAAATAAAATCTTCTTATTTGATATATTTCTACACACTTGTCAAGATCTTAGAATAATTGAGAAAATATATCAAAGGCTTAATCTTAATCAAAGTCACTAGTTAACTCCAAGTCAATGCCTATATATTCAATTTAGATCTGTCACTTCAATCTCAATTTCGTATTTGATTAAGTCCATATCTCTTAAAACTCAAAACATAAAAAATTTTAGATTTTCCTCTTAGTTTTTCAAATCATCTTGAATCATCTCAATCTGACATAAATTAAATAAGTTATGTCCATATTACTAAAGAACGTTGAAATTGTCTAAATTTGCTTAATCCGAAATATTGTATGATATATTCCTTACTCATTCCACTTAGATTTCTTTGAAAATTTCCTTCAATATCAATAAAAGACTCATAAAAACTATATACATATATCCAAAATTTCAGAGGTTCCTTAAAATAATCTTAAAGAAATATAATCATGCCAAATATGAATATTAAAAAGAATTCAAGAATCTGGGTTATCACACAATGGGCAGCTCTAAGTAATATATTTGGAAGCATACCCACTTATTTTCATTCTAGATGCATTATTTTTTTGGACAGTAGAAAGGATCCACCTTAATATGTATATTTTTTCTCTTCACTTCTATATAATATACTGATGCTTGTTTAGAAAAAAAAAAAAAAAAAGAGACATGCAGCGCCTAGTATAGGTAGATCATGATCAGGGCGCTAGAGCTAGTGTATATATATATATATATACCTTAATTAAATGATTAGACTTTCATTTTCGATCCATTAATTAGTTCAAGCTTTTGGAATAATTTCATGCATGTGATCTAACATTTATGATCTTTTTCATTCCACTTTATTTATATATATATATATATATATATATATATATATACACACCCACACGATTGTACCAGCTAGTGATGATCAAGAAGTATCAAAATTAAGCTCATTGATTCTTAACAAGTTGATTTATTGCATGATTTATCTCATCATGGTCGATCTATATATATATATATATATATATATAGATGCTTACAAGATCAAAATGTAACGAAGATAAGGTCAGTATGGGGCTATTATATATACATCTTGGAGCTGGGACCTTTAATATTTAACGTGGCTGTAGGATCATGTGGATGTAAGATTTTTATTTAAACTCTGTGACCCACACACCCATCTTATCAGTTTGAAATAGTTCAAAATCTTATTGGATAATATTTGAGTTATGAAGGGATAAAAATTACTCCTAAGAGATAGGATTAAACTCTATATCTCTAGTTATAGTCAAATACAAACTCATAGATTTCTTGATGGTCGGAAGTCTATAAATAGCACTGGGAGGCTCAAGGGTTCTCACCTACAACATTAGAGTGCCTCTAGCCATCGGGAGACACTTGTGAGGCAAACGTTGTTAGGGCGATCCTTCTCTCATAGTCAGATTAATTGTTCATCAATCAGATGGAAAAAGGTACGTTTGTTATAAATTAATTTATTATTGTAGATCATAGAAAATCAAAGATCCGTTTTATTAATGTCATGTTAAAATATTTAACATGTGGTATCAGAGCTTCAGGTTATAGATTTTTTTATGATCTCAATAAAATATGAATAAATGATTATTTTATTAGTACGAAAATTTGTACGTTTATGTTTTCGTGTACGTATGATTTTATATTGCGAAACAATGAAAAATATGTCTTACGGATTGACATATATATTTAATGCATTTTACTTACATCCAGCCGCATTGTGTTTGTAAAAAAAAAAAAAAAAATGGAAGATAAATTCTTTCAAAATTTCTCATGATTCACGATTCCACCAAGTAAAGACGAATATGCATTGATTTTACTTGGGTTTTATTTTCTTATGTCTGTCGTAATACTCATACTGTGTCGTTGGAGAAAGGGTGCTTCAGAAAATTGTAGAGTTGCCGCATGATCATCTGTAGCCCTGCCGATTAAGACCCATCGGCTGAGGGGAGATCGGCGCCGGGAGGACGAGTTAAACTTCTCGCCGGCGTCCCTGTAACGATGGCAGCGGGCTGTGAAGCCCACTGGCCACGGCACTTTCCGTTGTAAACAAAAAAAAAAAAAAAAAAAAAAGGTGCAGGAAAAAAACTAACCTGAAGTCGCCGGGCGGATAGAGGACGATGACATGTTGCCTCGCCGACGTCGATGCTGTGTCGCAACATTAAGTGTGCAGTGGTTGATGTTTGCAGAACATGAGTCGGCGGCTAGCTGGCATCTGAAGGTTGAAGAAGAATTAAAGATAGGTTTAGGTTTTGACATGGGCCGGGTCATGGGCGGTGGCCCAGTTAGAATTAAATGCCGAAAGATAATGGGCTGGCCACTGTTGTGGCCCAGCCCGATAAAAGAACCAAAAAAAAAAAAAAAAAAGTAAGAAGGAAAGAAGGGGTCGGGCCAGCACAGTAAGGCCCGACCCCAGGTCAACCCAAAACGGTTTTGACCAATCATAATCCGGGTCCTGACCCGGTTTCTTGACCCGACCCGTTTCCGATCCAACTCAAATTTAAATTAATATTATTTTAATATTATAATATTATTTCCAAAAAAAAAAAATCAATTATTACTTAAAGTTTTTATTATATGCATACTTTTAATGTTATGTGTATACATTTAAATTATGTACATGTTATTATAATTATTTACATGTATGTATGAAATGTTTATATACATGTTATTATGTTAATTGTTATGTACATGTATATATGAAAAGTTTATTAAATTCTATAATATTATTATTGTGATTTCCTGTAAAATCAATTAAGGTTTAAACATGAAATTTTTTTTTATGAATTTTGTCGTGGGGGTGAATGTGTACAAACTGAGGCGGTTCTGTCTAGGAGATTGGAAATTCCAAGTGTGTCCGTTGTGACCCTCCAATCTTTCCTGGGAACCTTGAAGTTCTGTCTAGGAAAGAATATTCTTTCCTGGGAACTTACTTAGTAAGTATTATTCACATTCGTTGTAAAATTCATCAAACCTTTTATTTCATGCATATTATTGCTATCCACATTGTATGCATATTATTATTGTGCACTGTCTATTTTGGATTTTGTTATTATACCATGTATATCCAATATGGGATAAATGATTTACGTCCAAATCAAGAGAAAATTGGTCGCCCAAAGGTACAAGATTTTCTTGATTTTGGTGACAAGTCGTTAAACCCATAGTAAGGTGGATATGATGGAGGGAACACCTTGTGTGTCAAGATCTACTCCAAAGGAGGGTTTTGATGACACTACTAGTTTATCCATCAAAGTAAGGTTGGAGGGAACACTTTGTGTGTCAGAGTTTACTCCCAAAGGAGAATTCTGATGATACAGCTAGTTTATCCGCAGAATTTAACACTGGATGGAAACACCTTGTGTGTCAAGATCTACTCCCAAAGGAGGGTTTGATGACACTACTAAGTTTCTTCCATAATTGTTTAAATTCTAATTATTGTTTATAAGTGTCTAACTCAAAGCAATTCATTATAAAATTTTCTTGCAGTAATGCGTACCCACATCACTACACTCACAGACTTCATCTATTCCTGTTTTTGAATGGCTCCAATTTTTCTGAATGGGTTGAGAGAGTTAGGTTCACCCTAGAGTCCTTGATTTAGACTCATCCCTTATGAATTCAAAACCATCACCTATTACTGGAAACCAGTACCAATGATCAGAAAGAATCTTTTAAACAGTGGGAGAGATCGAATAGGCTAAGTTTAATGTTTATGAAAATGACCATAGCCGAAAATATCAAAAATTCACTCCCTAGTACTGAGGAAGCCCAAACCTTTTTGAAAAAATGCTGAAGAGAGGTTTAAAATCCGCTGATAAGTCTTTAGTAGGAACACTGATGGCTAGACTCACCACCATGAAATATGATGGTGCTAAAGGAATGCAGGAGCATATCCTTGAAATGACCATATTGCTGCCAGATTGCAACCCTAGGAATGAAAGTAGATGAGTCTTTCGTTTGTTCAGTTTATTCTGAACTCATTGCCACCTCAGTATGGTCCATTCCAGATGCATTACAATTTGCTATAAAAGATAAATGGAATGTGAATGAGTTGGCAAGTATGGTAGTTCAGGAGGAAGCAAGACTGAAACAAACAAAGGATATCACTCTGTCAATTTTGTGAATAAAGAAGCTGGAAAAGAAAAGCACCATTACCAGTAAAAAGAAGCGAACTTGACCACTGAAAGGAAAGCAAACCTGTGAAAGCTAATCAGGTTCAGAACAACAGTAGCAAATGCTACTTTTGTAGGGAACATGGACACATGAAAGCTGAGTGTCCAAAACGTAAGGCTTGGTTCGAAAAAGAAGGGTAAGCCTCTTACCTTTGTATGTCTTGAATCAAACCTTGTAAATGTTCCTACTAATTCTTGGTGGCTAGATTCAGGTGCTAATGTTCATGTTTCCATAACCATGCAGGGATACCTTACAAGCCAAACACCAAGCCCCAATGAGCGATTCATTTTTATGGGAAATGAGAATAAGGCTGAAGTTTTAGCCATAGGGACCTTTCGTTTAGTTTTGAGTACCGGTCATTGTTTAGACCTTCATAACACAGTATTTGTGCCTTCTGTGAGGCGTAATTTAATTTCCCTTTCCAGACTTGATACTGATGGTTATTCATTTTCATTCCATAATGGTAGTTTCAATTTGTTTAAAACAGTTTTATCTATTGGTTCTGGGTTTCTTCCGATGGTCTTTTATCAATTTTGCCTTGATAATACATTCATTAAAAAATACCTATACCCAACGCCATGAAACATGTATTGGAATGAAAAGAAACATGATGAATGAAAATTCATATGACTTGTGGCATAAAAGGTTGGGCATATCTCCAAAGAAAGGTTACAGAGATTAGTAAAAGAAGGGATTCTTCCGCACCTTGACTTTACTAATCCTGAAGTGTGTGTGGATTGCATAAAAGGAAAGCAAACCAAACATACTAGAAAGGCGTCACAAGAAGTAAAGAGCTTCTTGAAATAATTCACAACAGATTATATGTGGACCCATTCTCCATAGAATGTTTTGGTGGAGAAAAAGTATTTCATCACCTTTATTGATGACTTTTCACGATTTGGATATATCTATCTGTTGCATGAGAAATCTCAAGCTGTATCGGTAGCTTGAGGTATTTTCTCATGGAGGTGGAAAGACAGTTAGATAGAAAAGTGAAAATCATCAGGTCGGATAGAGGTGGAGAATACTATGGAAAGTATGATGAAATCGGGCCGTAATCCGGGCCCATTCGCCAAACTTCTTGAACAGCGTGGTATTGTTGCACAGTATACGATGCCCAGGACGCCACAGCAGAACGGAGTTGCTGAAAGGCGTAATCGGACCTTATTGGATATGGTCAGAAGTATGATAAGTAATTCTACCTTACCAAATCATTTGGGGGGTGAAGCCATTAAGACGGCAATGTATATCTTAAACCGAGTTCCCAGTAAAGGCAGTTCCAAAAACTCCTTTCGAGTTATGGACTGGTAGGAAACCAAGTTTGAGACATATGCATGTTTGGGGTTGCCCAGCCGAAGCCACAGACTTTACAACCCACATGAAAAGAAGTTGGATCCTAGAACAGTAAGTGGGTATTTTATTGGTTACCCAGAGAGATCCAAAGGGTACAGATTTTACTGTCCTAATCATAGTCCGAGAATGGTGGAAACAGGAAATGCCAAATTCATTGAACTTGGCGAGATCAGTGGAAAAATTGAACCTAGAGATGTGATCATTGAGGAAATGCGGGTAGATGTCCCTATACCTACATCCTCAGAAAAGATAATAGTTCCTCTACTTGATCATCACGATGATACCATGGAACAAGTAAATGATCACCCATCTCAGAATGAAAATACCATTGATGGACCCAAGTTTGGAGTCACCAGAACAGATTGTCTTGCGCAGATCTCAGAGAGATCGGAGACCTGCCATTTCGACAGATTATGTGGTGTATCTCCAAAGAATCTGAATTTGACATTGGGACAAGAAAAGATCCATTAACGTTTTCACAAGCCATAGAGGGAAGTGATTCTAGTAAATGGATTGATGCTATGAAAGAAGAGTTGAAATCCATGGATCAGAATCAAGTCTGGGACCTCGTTGAATTGCCTGAAGGGTAGTAAAAAGAGTTGGGTGTAATGGGTCTTTAAGACCAAACGCGACTCAAAAGGCAAACATCGAACGACATAAAGCCAGACTTGTTGCTAAGGGTTTCACTTAGAAAGAAGGCATTGATTACAAAGAGACATTTTCTCCAGTATCCAAAAAGGACTCATTTTAGAATCATTATGGCATTGGTGGCTCATTATGATTTAGAGTTGCATCAGATGGATGTGAAAACAGCATTTTTTAAATGGAAGTTTGGATGAAGTGGTCCACATGGAGCAGCAGAGGGCTTCTCAGAAAAGGGCAAAGATCATCTAGTGTGTAAACTTAAGAAATCAATATACGGGCTTAAGCAAGCTTCCCGACAATGGTACTTAAAGTTCAACGATACCATTACTACCTTTGGTTTTAAAGAGAACATCGTTGATCGATGTATATACCTAAAGGTCAGTGGGAGTAAGTTCATAATTTTGATCTTGTATGTTGATGATATCTTGTTGGCTAGTAGTGATCTTGGCTTTACTTTATGAAACCAAGGGTTTTCTCTCTAAGAACTTTGAAATGAAAGATATGGGTGAGGCATCATTTGTGATCGGAATCGAAATCTTTCGAGATCGAAAACAAGGACTGTTGGGATTGTCTCAAAAGAGTTACCTGGAAAGAGTTCTTGAGAAATTTGGTATGAAAAGTTGTTCGTCACTGGATACTCCGATATCAAAAGGTGATAAGTTTAGCCAATCACAGTGTCCTAAAACTGAGTGGGAGCGCAAAGAGATGACAAAGATTCCCTATGCTTCGGTTGTGGGAAGTTTGATATATGCACAGATTTGCACGAGACCGGATATTAGCTTTGCAGTTGGCATGCTTTGGGCGCTTACCAGAGTAACCCAGGAATGTCTCATTAGAAAAAGCAGTAAAGAGGGTATATGCGATACTTGCAAAGGAACTAAGGATTACCAGCTTACTTTCAAAAGAACTGACAGTTTGGAGGTAACTGGATACTCAGACTCTGATTTTGCTGGTTATCCTGATAGCAGGAAATCCACTTCGGGTTATGTTTTCCTGTTGGCCGGTGGAGCAATCTCATGGAGAAGTATGAAGCAAACAATCACTGCTTCATCAACAATGGAGGCTGAGTTTGTGGCGTGCTTTGAGGCCACAGTGCATGGTTTATGGCTGAGGAACTTTATCTCAGGGCTTGGGGTTGTTGACTCTATAGCCAGGCCGCTGAGAATTTATTGTGACAATTCCTCTGCAGTTTTTTTTCTCCAAGAATGATGGGTATTCTAAAGGTGCTAAGCACATGGAGCTCAAATACCTAAGCGTCAAGGAGGAAGTACAGAAACAAACAGTGTCCATAGAACATATTAGGACTTCGCTTATGATAGCAGACCCATTAACAAAGGGTCTGATAGCGAAACAGTTTAAAGAACATGTTAACAGTATGGGTCTTAGGATGTAAACATGTTATTGAGCTCATGGATGTTATGATTCTATTTTGACACTTAATGATATCAATTATGGTTATTCTGTTTCTGTTTTCTTGTCTTTCCACTTTATATGTACATTGAATGGTGTGGATGAATGATGACAAGATAATGTCTACAATAGACATGAATTGGAACCCAAAGGCATTATTGTATTAGCCTTAATTATCCCAATTAAAGATCGTGTGTTAAATTGGTTACTGGTGTTGTGGTACATGGAAGGGAATCTGTTGATTATATAATAGAGGACCGCCATGACTCGCATTGGTAATTGGTTTTAACATTGATATTATGGAACTCATGAAATGTGTTTTGAACTATGAAAAGTTCAGGAAATAAATTTGCGCAGTATGGTTAATTTCCTGTGATAAACCCATATTAGAAAAGTATTGTTTTATGGGCGTATGGGCCAAGTGGGAGATGTAAGAGTTTTATTTAAACTCTGTGACCCACACACCCATCTTATCAGTTTGAAATAGTTCAAAATCTTATTGGATAATATTTGAGTTATGAAGGGATAAAATTACTCCTAAGAGATAGGATTAAACTCTATATCTCTAGTTATAGTCAAATACAAACTCATAGATTTCTTGATGGTCGGAAGTCTATAAATTAGCACTGGGAGGCTCAAGGGTTCTCACCTACAACATTAGAGTGCCTCTAGCCATCGGGAGATACTTGTGAGGCAAACGTTGTTAGGGCGATCCTTCTCTCATAGTCAGATTAATTGTTCATCAATCAGATGGAAAAAGGTACGTTTGTTATAAATTAATTTATTATTGTAGATCATAGAAAATTAAAGATCCGTTTTATTAATGTCATGTTAAAATATTTAACAGTGGATCGATCATAAGATTACTACGAAAAAAAAAATAATTAGATATAACTAATTTGATATATTTAAAAGAGATAGATATAATTAATTTTTATCAAATTAATTATTTTTAATTTTAGATGTATCAGATCAATTATATCTGATTTTTTTCTTAGTAGATATTGAATTTATCTGAAAGACTCATGATGAATCATTAAGTGATCTATATCGGACACATGCATGTACTCATGTACATTTTACCGCCTCGAAGTGATCACGTCTTTAACAAAACAAGAAGCTGGAGAAGCTAAAGCAGTAGGGTCAAGCTGTACCCCAAAAATGATCATAATTTCGGGAGTACCTCATGAATAATTAAAGTAATTTCATCAGTCAGTTTTAATGTAGTGCATGCTTGTCCGGTCCCACCAGGAAAATATCTGGCTATAGTACTTGGAAGGCCAGTAACATATATATATATATATTTAATTATAAAAAGATTATATTATATAATAAATTGATAAATTAACGTGAATGAAAATAATATGTTAGATTATAAAATTATTTTTATGTAAAATAGATCTAACATAAACGTATTAAGTAGTTGATCAGTTATCTGATCAATTTATAGATTTATTTTTATATAATAATTTATTTTATATTTATAGCCGTTCATATATATATATATATATATATATATATATATATAATTGGTTATGTCACATTCCATTAATGGTGGTCGATCTAGAATCACATGGCAACAACGTCAACTATGGCGGATCCGTGTTGGCACCTTGTCGTAGTACTATTCTTCACCTTTTTAGTCGATTACATCTATAGCACTTTGGTCCGAGTCGTAGTACGGGACATTTTTAACTTTTAATAATAATAATAATACTAAAAACTACCACATGCATGAAGTCATAATGACTCATGAAGATATGAACGAGTCTCAGTACCCGGTACCGACTATATTGGTGGCATTTTATATGCATGAGAAGGTCGATGGAGTCAACGTATGCATTTCTTGTCTTTCACCAGGTAGTTGAGGATGTTCTGCATTATTAATTGCCTGTTTATATCTGCATATATACATATATATAGACGTACATGTTAGCTATTGAAGTAGCTAGATTATTATAATATTGTGGTTGAGAACATAACATCTTGTCAAAAAAACTGTTTCTTCAACTGCACAATGGGAAAAAATTAACAAGGCATTGAAATTAAAAAATGTCGATACTCCCACTTACGTTTGGGATCGAACATAAATTGAGACGTCGAGGATAAAGAATACAGTGAAACCCACCCCTCGTTCATAACTTAAGTTCAAGCATACATTTTTAAAATAAAAGCAGTGAATAAAAAGTTTTGTAGCAAAAAAGGTCAAGCTGATCTAAAATCAGACAAGTTCTTAAAATTTGCCTTACGTCACCTGGTATAACAATTTTAAATTCCCAAAATAACTTCATATTAATAAATATCACCAAAAGTATTAGTTTCTACAAAATATATACTTTTTCAAAATAATGGGAACCTTTAAAATATAACAAAAATATAAACAAGCGGCATCATTCATGCACTGACCCCACGACCATCCACTATAATGGGGCATCCTTAACCTCCTTAATCCCGAGACCATATAGGAATCGCCCCAAGACCATCCGATCACCCTGCAAGATACCGGCCCCCTCCTCTGAGGTGTAGACGTGGTCCATAAATAGAGACCAGTCGGTCTCCAGAGTAAGGCAGCACTCGACGCATTAGCGACTAGCGGCCTCAATGAGCACACTCCATCGCATATTTGATATAAACTGGTCATACAAAATAGAGGTCACCACATCCAAAAGACGGGGAGATCACCAGACCATCAGTGGTCTAGAGAGTCTCTCCGAGCGTCAAAATTATCGAGGTTATCCTCACTTGCAACCACTTCTATCGCTCTAATAAGAAACGATAGTTAAATTATAAAGGGATGAGATTTCGAAAAATCTCAGTAAGTACACAGTTATTTCAACAAAAGCATTTCAAGCATACATGTAAGTGAATCACAAAACAACACAAAACATATGTCATGCATATGAGACCAATGCCTTAGCTGATGCATATGCTTATGATAACTTTCATAAAACTTGACTTTCTTTTAATCTTAATTCGTATACTTGCTTTTCATGAAAATGGTTTATCATATGACGAAATTCTTTTGACTCAAACTTTAAAATCTTTTTTCGTAAAAACTTTTAGTTTCTTTCATCATTTCTTATCTTAGGCACCATTAACATATTCATATCATTCCTGGGGCTCGAAAGCCATTCTTGTCATGACTTCTTTTTAGACATCTCACGATTCTCCTATGCACAGTGTATTCTCCGCTAGTTACCGCATCACCCTGCGACCACTCAAGTCTAAGTGACTACGTTACGAGTTACCGTATCACTCGCAGACTACTCAAGTCGTGGCGTCTGCGTTATCTGCTTTTCATCACTTAGACACTTTTTGGAACTATACATGGTTTGCCAACTGTTCTTTATCGACCCAAGAGTTTTCACTCGACTTTAGCCACTCCTAAGTGAATAGAGAGTTTTACTGGGACCCTATCCCGTCCCAACCTTTAGAGTTCTTATAAATTTTAATTCTTTTCTTTTTCTTTGAAAATATTTTTGACTCAAAAACATTATTTTCATGCTTCATACATGTGACATGCAACCCTTAGTGCTTGACATGCGAATCATGAGACTAGTTCAAGCACACGCATAGCCATGTTCATTCACTATCAAACTACCAAATGATTTCATCCATAACTTAAATCAAAGCACACAAAAGAGCCTAATAGGCAAAGAGGAGTACTCGGCCTTCCCCACTAGGGTTGGGCCAAAACCCTCCATGTAACAATTTAGGATTTTCTTCTTATATCTTTCTCCATGTACTCAAATAAGTCTTATTAAAATCAATTAAACATTTTTAGCTTCACTAAGAGGGGTTGACCCTATAGTCTTTAGGATTAGTATTTTAATCACATTTCTTCCAACCAAAAAGCATACTTAACCCTAAATAGGAAAAACCTGAAATTTCATGCTATTAAATCCTCCTAGTTTCATGCCTCTAAATTTTTCAAATATTTAAGACATAATCATCACATGAAAGAGTAGTTGAGTATTGAAAAACTCAACCTTAAAACCTTAAAAATCGAAACCCATATGTGTACCAAACCAATCTTTTCCAATTTCAAACTTTATCTTAACATGCATGCGTTTTGTCACCAATTATCATATCAATCATGCTTCATTCATTTTTTGTAAAAAAGTAACTAAATCCACCAATATAATATAAATGTTAAACCTAAAATGACACATTAACCAAGCATGGATTTTGCAACTAAATATGCAAAGCATTTCTTCAAGTAATCTAACCTAGCATCACCAAACATCCAATAAGCTTAATCTTAGTCATGCATGAATTCTTATCACTATATACCATATCAATATGCTTCATTTTTCTTTGCATCAAATTGGCTAAATCCAGCAACATAATATAAATTCAAGCCTAAAATAACATATGGACAAAGCATGGATTTGTAACTAAATAAACAAAACATTTCTTTTAAGAAAACCTAGCCTAGCATCACCAAGCATTCAACAATCAATACGAACACATTAAAATGTGCACTTACAATACTCTAAGTAGAATAGAATAGCTCTGAAAAATATATAAAATAATCCATTAAAATAAAATACAATCATATAGTTAAGGAGAAAATCTTAAGAATATAAACCTTGGTGTGTGTATATGATCTAACCTAAGTTTCTATACATGAAATAGGTTAGGGTTTAGCTTACCTCGTCAAGTATGCCTCCACTCAAGAGCACTTTGCTCAAACTCCATTATACTTACGATATTTTGTGCTTAGGAGATAAAAGGACACAAAACAAAGTGAGAGTGGAAAGGGAGAGTGTTGTCTTGGGTGTGGTGTGGGTGTGTGTGTGGGAAAAAGTGAAGCAAAACAAATGGAAGAGCAAGGCATAAGGCCATTCGGCCATAAGGACTTCTAGGTGTTCTAGACACTCATTCCCCTAGTTTAGGATTGACATTTTATAGGTTGAAAGATCCCTTTGATTGACCCCCATCACTAGTGCACAATGATGCCTAGTTTATGTTGTACTTAGCTTGGAACTTCCTTCCCTTTTTTCTTCTATGACCGGCGCCTAACATGGGTGAAAATCCTTCTTATTCTTTTACATCACACTTCACACACTCACCAATCACTTCACAAGTCATTCACCAAGATTTTAGAATCAAATTTGGGAAAGTGGGCATGCCATACTCGACCAAGTTATCCCTTGCCTAATCCGAAACCCACCTCCCTTTTCCAAGGATTTTCTTCCCTTTCACTTGTTCCATCAATCAACACTCAATCACTCACTCTTACACACACAAGTCTTAACCACTCTTACACAATTTAACTTGTCAAAATACCTAGATTTAGGAAAGACCTAGGAAGACTAAAATGGGGTGATCGGCTATACCAAGCCAAGCACTACCTAAAACCTTTCTCTCTTTCTCAAGCCAATTCTCCTCTCCAATGATGATTTCCTTTGACTAAACACTCATCACCTCAAAGGCACTTCATGTTACAAGATCTCTCAATTGACATTTATCTATATTTGGAAGCAACTGCATGAGAAAACACAATGAGGGGTTCGGCTAAGGCATCCACCAAAATTCCTTATTCCCCACTTCCATTTCCATCAAATACCTCATGTGTCAATTATTATCTAGATTTGGTATGCTCCTAGGAAAACTAAATTGGAAGACTATTCTTTACCTCCCATGCCCACCATATCATCCAATGATGAGAAAATTTCATCTTGGCTCCAACACTCTTCTTTCCAAGAAAGCCACTAGTCAACCCTCCATCTACTAGTCTTTTTTCCCACATACCTACTAGTCTTTGAAGATTCACTAAAACTCTTCTAGGTGTGACATGTGTCCCTTATATGAGATTGGTTGACTATGGATCCATCCTATGAGCCTATGGACCTTGCCACTCCACTTTGGGGCAAATACTTAAGTCATGCTCTCAAAGCTCAAATTTAAGCCCAACTTCAAGTGCTCAATTAATTAAAATACCAACATTACTCTTATAATAAATAAATAAAATAAATAAATTAGAGTAGAAATTCTAGGTCGTCACATCAGAGGAGAGGAGGAAGAAGAAGAATTACAATGAAAGAATGGATATTATATACATATATATATATATCTACAGTGCTGAAGAAGGCAATCATATAATATAATATATATATATATATATATATATATTGGAGTTACCAACTTTACTATATGTATATTGTTAATGTCATGTTCCGTATATTTTTGGGTTTAATTTCAGCAATTCGAATCTTTTAAATTAATTAAGCATGCAAAAAGGAAGAAGAATGAGGCTGAGAGAAGGTGGCTTGGAAGGCTTAGGAGTCTTTGAAACCTAAGTTAGTAAATTATTTTGAAAGTTTGTGAGCAAAGAAAGTTTAGAGATAAACTTTCTCTCGTACCTAAGGGTTGCTATTATACTTGGAGCCAAGAGTGACAAATCGTGTTTGTTCTTGTGATGTCATCGTCCTTTCCAGTGGCGGAATCGACAATTTGTTTTAGGGGAGCCAATTTTTCTATCACACAAGATGTTTATGTAAGCAGTTAAATGCAAAATATATTACAAAATTATAAAACATATATAAAATTAAATCTCGATAAGTTGCTAATTAACATTAAAACACAATTTAAAGTCTGTTTTAGACAATAATATTCATCCATTATTATTTTTATAAATATGAAATATTTAAAAATTGTTTTCTTTGTAGAAGTTATCAAATGATCTTTAAAAATGTCATTTTACATTCTAATATCTAAGCTAGTTGATCAAATTTATTGTAAAACTTATCTATTTTGGTGGCATATTAAACATAGAATACTAATGAGACCTTAAATAGATTTTTTCTTACTCAATGAGCTTTAGATGATAAATCATCTCTACTAGTTTTTATATAAATTATCAATCTTAAATGATTTTTTGGTAATTTCACTTTAGATTCTATATTAAGAAATTCAATAGTTTATAATAAAAAATTGGGATAAATGTTAGTAGTTTATTATTTAATTTAACTAGAAAGTGACATCTTTATATATATTAAAATTTTGTGAGATTTTCTAAGGCATATGGAAATAAAGAAATTATAAATATATATATATTTTTTGGGAGGCCAATTTTTATATACACGAAATTATGAAAAAAATAGGGGTTATTTTTTAATTTTGAGAAAATTTTGGAGGGGGGCGATGTGAAATTATAAAAAAAATTTGGGGTAATTTCTTAATTTTGAAAAAATTTGCTGGGGGGGTGCATGGCCCCCTGCCCTTAGTGGTTCTGCTGTCGGTCCTTTCTACTATTCATTTGTCAGAGTCTTTTAATGCAAAGTGGTATCTACGATAGTGTTATTAATGCAGTGTGTAGCCTGATTTGTGATGCCAGTTATGTGGCGTGACTTTTTGATTTTCTTTATTCTATAGGCTTTCTTAGTCGTCCGTCGGTATCCACTTGTCAAAAAATCAAAGGTTCTCCAGGCTTCCGTATTGCTTAGTACAAGCCTCCATGAGTGGGCTATTGTTGTGTAGCATCTAATCTACCTGTCCCCATTGTTTATTTTCCTTACAATTGAGTTATTTTATGGGTAAGATTAGACCTTAGGCCGAGTAGTGGGCGAGGGCCACTACCTCTTGGATGGATGCTCGATGAGCTTATGGGTGAGGGGAAGATCCCCTAACATGCATATATACATACATACATACATATATATATATATATAATATATATACTAGTAGAGGGAAAGGACGTTTGCCTAGTGGGGGCATAATTTGTATACTATTTATATATATATATATATATATATATATATGCTAAGGGTGATATGCATGGTATGTAGAACCAAATGATAGAAAAAAAGAAAATAAAGAAAATAAACATGAATTTTACATACAAGTTAGTGTCCCATTTATATAAGCATATAATTATATATATAAATATGAACTATACATACAAGTCAGTGTTCTATTCAAAAATATAATAATAAAAGTGATAAGTTTAACAAAAAGAGATTTAGAGTATTTATAACGTAGCTTAATTTATAGGTTCGATGGAGAGAACGTTAAGCTTGTTCTGGCGTAATTGTCCATATTGATTCATTTATGTGCGCAAGTGTATAATCCTTTCTTTTTTCGAAACTGCACTTGCAATGTTTGTTAAATATGGTAGGTGTTCCTGTAATAATGAAAAAAAATATAAAACATAATGTAATAGGTTTTTTTGAATAAAATTATAAAGAGATTTTTTACCTCGCCTGTGTGTTCGAACAGATCAACGTCTGTAGAATTTAATATTTCTTCTGCCACCAGTCCAAAGGCAACAACTGCTATGCATCTAGTGTCATCCTCTATTTCCAAATAGGCCTGACAACTATAATTAATGAGAATGTTATTATTTCATAATTTTTATAATTTTTATTTTATATTTATTATGTAAAAAATGATCATTTAAAGTTATCAAATAAATGTTTACTGCGGTTGTCTAATGCTCATAGTTTTGCAATTGTAGCACAAGAGTTTTTCATTATAATCGCATCCAGTCACTTTATTACAGTTCACTCAGGACGTGTAGTAGAACGGCTGATGCAAGTCAAGTAATAAAAATTTTGCTTTAACTATGAACGTTAGTTTCTGCATGAAAAATGACGAAATAAATTTCTAATATGAATGTAGCAATAAAGTGATTTAAATAGAAAGAAATAATTTAGTTTTAAAAAAGAAAGTTATACCATCATTACTTCTGTAGAATCTATAATTTCAGCAATTTCAAACATTTTTGTTATTGTCTACATGACACTGCTTGAACTTGATTCTGTTGATGTATTGAAACCCTTGGCAATGATTTCTTCTAGTAATGCATCATTTTGTGTTGCCTTAAAAAATTAGATTAATAATTAAAGCGATGTATGTAGTAAAAAAAGCGATAATATATGTTAAAGGTATATGATATTATTTTATAATGAAATAATTTTTTTTGAAAAGATAATTTACCATGTACGTAATGAAATTGCAGTTGCTAAAAGAAGATCGATGGTAAATACGCTTGTTGGTTTTGATGATAAAGATAGACCTACATTTTAAATATTTGTTAGCAAATATATAAATACATAATAAATAATTAAGAAGAATATTATTTTCAATGAAAAGTACCATTATAAGAACCAACTTTAATTCGTATTCCGAGAATTATTGGTTTTGCTGCATTGATGTTTGAAATTTGTTGACATTCGTCATCACCAAATCGAGCCCACATTGTTAAACATAAAGGCTTCAGGCTATACAAATTAGAAATAGCATTAAATTTGTAATAATAAAAGTATTATAACGTGTTAAATAAAAAATGCTATAAATGTAATTATAGATATGTTTAAACCTTTCATCAATAACTTGTATATCTTGAACTGTTGTCTTTCCATTGACAGTGTTGACTTCTCTTGGTGGCATCATTTGGATTACAATAGTTAAAATCTCTATTTCACCAAAATATTTGTTGTTAGTTCATAATGAAACGAAAGTATATAAATATATATAATAATTATTTATATAGTTATTACCTATTTCAGAATCGGTATCTTTATAAGCATTAAGCTCATTGAAAGGGATGATATTGTATTCTGGAGGTTTTAGTGCTGGTTCATCATCTTCAAGATTTTCAATAATCGTTTTCAAATTGATGATCCATTGATATTCATGTGCTTCTATTTTGTGTTTTGGATCTATTGGTTTCACATATGCATTGCCTATATATTAAGATTGAAAGACATGCAATGTATTATCGTGCAGATCGATACTTTACTTAGGGTTGTAAATGAACCAGGCTACTCAAAAGACCGCCCGATATTTGTTCGGTTAAACTTGAATTAAACTTGACTAGTGAAAAAAAAGCCTGCTCGTAAAAACAGATACTTGCTTGATTAGTAAATGACACATACCCGACAAAACTCGACTCGACTAAGGCTCGTTAAGGCTCACTCGCTTATGCTCGACTCGACTCGATTAAAACTCGTTCATACATAAGTTTATGTGTCTGTACATGTGTATATATATATACATACATATATAAACTTTTATTTTTGTATATATATATACATATATATATATCGGCTTTTATACTTACATATATAATATGTAACCTAATTACTTATACCTATTTACCTATATATGAATATATATTGAATATACTATATATATACACATTACTTAGTTAAGCACTTAAGACTTCTCAAGTCATTGAATTATAATTTGTACAATAGTTAATTGAATTGACTTAATAATTTCATATAGGATATGTTTCTATATATTATTATACAACATTTAAAATATGAGACACCTACCAACGATACCATGATGCTAATATATATATATATATATATGTGTGTGTGTGTGTGTGTGTAAGTAGTTAACATTTATTCATAATAAATATAAATTATATTTTTACATAAATTAAAAATTAATTATATGTTATAATTGTATCTTGTATAACATATTTATGACATAGTTTATAACCGTAGTTAAATATTATTAATTTTATATATAATATATTTAATAAATTTAGTTATATAAATATTTTTCTTACATTATTAATTCATAATATATTTAAAAAATTATATTTTTTTATAATATATTTTCGTTTATGTTTAATTATTATAAAAGCCAATTAAAATATTGTATTGGAAGTCTTGTGACTTTGTCTTTCTCGCATGGTATAATATTTGATCTTTTATAATACGAATCTATGATTATTTTTAAAATTTTTTGTATATGCAATTTTGTCTTTTATAATTGAAAGGGCTTTGTAGGGCTTACTTAAACTAAGAAGCCTGCGAGCCCATCAGAATAAAAGCAAATGATAAGGCAGGCCCAATTACTAATTCACGGGACGGATAAGTATTGAGCCCTATATACGCACGTATGAAAACTAACACTCAACCCTCACCATTATCTACGGGATTCCATGCAGATACGAGATCACGTTAGTTACGGAAAGATGACGTGTGAACAGAAATCCTTGCAAAAGATAAGCATTATCATAAGGCCTATATAAACCAGGTAACTCTCTATCGAGGGTGAGTCCAATTTCCTCCCTTGTTCTTTAATTTCTTCTTGATCACTGGAAAATCTACTGATTTAAGCATCGGAGCTTTCTCAAGCGAAGATTGCCGGATCTTTTCAACTTTTTACAGGTGAACGGTTGCAGGAGGGAAGCGAGACACGTTCTTAACATTGGCGCCATCTGTGGGATACGCTTACAGATTATTGACGTGGTTCTCGCATGTCGACTGTAACTCGTTCTGTAGCGAGCTGAACAACAAGAGCATCCATGGAAGTACGATTAGCAGCAACCGAGGAGAGATTGAAGAAGGCGTTAGACACTCTAGAAGTGTTGCAGAAAGAAAATGAGGAGTTACAGCGGATGAATGTTGAAAGCAACGACACCGCCCTACCTGCGCACAGTGAGCAAGGTAAAGGAGAAGCAGATAGCAACGCTGAAGCCAAATGGGAATGCACAGGAAAACAAAAGATGTACAAAGAATTGAAGGATCTAGAGGGAAAATACGAGGAAATAGCAATAAAGATGGGAGGATCTTCGTCGGTTGACTGCCTGCTGAACCAGACCGACTTGCCGTACAGCGAGCGGATTATGGAGGTCCCGCTCCCGTCAAAATTTGAAGTTCCCCAGATAGACTTGTACGATGGATCCAAGGATCCAGTGGACCATCTAGAGAATTTTAAAGCCCATATCAAGCTCCATAGTTTCCCGGGCGAGATTGCTTGCCGGGCCTTTCCTCTGACCCTGAAGGGGACAGCGAGAGGATGGTTTGGCACTCTCAAACCAAGGTTGATCAATATCTTTAAAGACCTGGCCAAACAGTTCATAACCTAGTTCATGCCTAGTAGAAGGCACGGGCACCCAACTGCCTACTTGCTCACGATCAAATAAAAAGAAGATGAAGACCTCAAGAGCTACCTCACCCGCTTCAACAAGGAGCAGTTGACGACAGATGATTAAGACAAGAAGATTACTCTAGCCGCTCTCTTGGGCGGAATTTGGCCACAAAGCCGATTTATGATAGAGTTAGCTAAGAAGACCCCCTCCACCCTCAAGGAATTCATGGATCAGGCGGACACATTTTTCAACGCCGAGGACACATTGCAAGCCTTGGTAGAGCCACAGAAGGAAAACAGAAGGGGCGAACGGAGAGGCGAATGAGATGATAAAAGGCTTGGATCAAGTCGGCAAGAAAAGAGGCAAGAAAGACAGCCAGATCGAAACACCAGGCTGATACATAACAACTTAAGTGTCAGAGTAGAGGTGGAAGACAAGGGTGAAAAGCAACAGTACCAGATGGACGGATGATACTGCAAATACCACCAGACGGGTTCACACTGGATAGAGGACTGCACGACCATGAAAAAGAGGGTCACTGAACTGGAGGGAACTAGTGAGTTGGAACGGATGATGACAGAACGATCAAAACCCAAGCGACGACGAGAGTCCAGGCTAGAGGATAAAAGAAGTGCCAGCCCCAAAAGTAGGCACCAAGGTAATGACCGCCGAAACAATGGCAACTGGGCAACAAAGAAAGGAGACGGAGACAGAAACAAGGTGCCCCCGAGAGGTGGCAGGAATAAATCGCACCAAAGAGGTGGTAGAAACAGATTACCCCCAAGAGATGATAGGAATAGGGCACCCATCAGGGAGATCCGAACAATAGCAGGGGACTTTGCTGGAGACAGAATGTCCACATCCAGCCGAAAGGCATATGCACAAAAAGCGAGGTATGAGGAAGTTTATTTGGTGGACAGGGCCCCCAAAAAATGGAAACTTAGCGATGATCAAATAGTAATATCCTTCGGAGAAGAGGACAGAGAAGGGGTTTTGTATGCGCATGATGATGCTCTAGTGGTCACCCTCGTCATAGCTAACTACACGACCAGGCGAGTGCTGATTGATAATGGGAGCTCTGCCAATATACTGTTTTGGGAAGCATTCAGCAAGATGGGTATCGACGGTGACCGACTACAACCTTCCCCGATTCCATTGAAAGGTTTCTCCGATGAAGCAGTCCAACCTGTTGGGGCCATCACACTTCTAGTGACTGCCGGATTTGGAGAACAAACAACCACCACTTTGACCGGCTTCTTAGTGGTCAAAGCTCCCTCCTCCTACAATGATATACTAAAGAGACCAACACTCAACCGGCTTAGGGCAGTAATCTCTACTTATTATCTCAAGCTGAAGTTCACAACTAGAGGTAGGGTGGGAAAAGTCAAGAGGCGAGCAGGCGCTGGCTCAGGAATGTTATGTGCAAGAACTGCGGAAGAGTGGAGGCGAGGTCTGCACCGTGGAAGAGATGAAGAGTACTGGCAGGAACCCAGGAGAAGGATGTGGAAGTCAGAGACGAGCAGAGTCAGCAGCACACCGAGATCAATGAGCCTTTGGAGCTCGTAACTCTATTCCCTAACCTCCCGGAAACAAATGTACGCATTGGTACAAACGCCTCCCCGGCGGACAGGGAGAATTTGAACATCTCTTGGGTGTAGACCGTGCACATAAGCCGGTGCGCCAAAAAATAAGATCATTCATCGTGGAGAAATACGCTGCCATCAGTTTGAAAGTCGAAAGACTGCTCACCACCGGTTTATCAAGGAAGCCCACTACCTAGAGTGGTTGTCTAACGTAGTACTAGTAAAAAAGAGCAATGGTAAATGGAGAATGTGCGTAGACTTCACCGACCTCAACAAGGCTTGTCCAAAGGATAGCTTCCCCTACCACGTATTGATCTCGTCGTGGATGCAATGGCGGGACACCGACCACTAAGTTTCATGCACGCCTATTCAGAGTACAACCAAATTCAGATGCACGCGATGGATAAAGAAAAGATTGCATTCATAACAGATTGTGGGTTGTATTGTTACCAAGTGATGCCGTTCGGATTAAAGAATGTGGAGCGACTTACGAGAGATTAGTCAACCGAATGTTCGCAAAACAGATAAAGAAAACCATGGAAGTCTATGTGGATGATCTCTTGGTGAAAAGCAAAGAGCCTACCCAGCACATCGAAAACCTGAGGGAGGCGTTTGGTGTACTATGCCAATACAGAATGAAGTTGAATCTGTCCAAGTGTGCCTTTGGAGTCGAGTCAGGGAAGTTTTTGGGGTTCATCATCTCATGCAAGTTTTCCGGCGGCCTTATATTGATTATGGCCTCTATCTCCAGAAAAGATAGAGGCCGAATGTTCGCAAAACAGATAGAGAAAACCATGGAAGTCTATGTGGATGATCTCTTGGTGAAAAGCAAAGAGTCTGCCAAGCACATCGAAGACTTGAGGGAGGCGTTTGGTGTACTATGCCAATACAGAATGAAGTTGAATCTGTCCAAGTGTGCCTTTGGAGTCGAGTCAGGGAAGTTTTTGGGGTTCATCGTATCCAAAAGAGGGATTGAGGCTTCTCCAGAAAAGATAGAGGCCATAATCAATATGAGGCTGCCGGAAAACTTGCATGAGACACAGCGACTAGCAGGGAAAGTGGCTGCCCTGGGCAGATTTATAGCAAGATCAATGGATAAGTGTATGCCTTTCTTCCATGTGTTGCGCAAGACACATCCCTGGAACGAAGAGTGTAGTGAAGCGTTTAAAAGATTAAAGCAATATCTAGCCAATCTGCCCCTTCTGAAGCAACCAGAAGAGGGCGATATACTCTGTGTGTATCTAGCGATTTCACCATATGCGGTATCTACTGTCTTGGTAAAGGAAGAAGGAGCCGTCCAACACCCCGTATATTACGTGAGTGGAGCCCTTAGAGGAGCGAAAGTACGGTATCCCAAGACTGAAATGCTAGCTTTCGCCTTGGTAATGGAGGCCAGAGCTTCGCCCATACTTATAAGCCCATACAATAAGGGTGGTAACGGAGGCACTGCTGGCAAAAACCCTGAGGAAACCAGAATGCACAGGGAGGTTGATAGGATGGTCGATTGAGTTGAGTGAATTCGACTTGAGATACGAGCCAAGGAAGGCAGTGAAGGGACAGGCATTAGCAAACTTTGTGGCGAAATTCTTAGGTTTCCCCCAGGAAGTCCCAACAACACCAACAAGTAAGCCGTGGGTAATGTACATAGATGGTTCATCCTGTAAGGCGGGTGGTGGCCTAAGGATACATCTGCTGAGCCCCAATAATGAAGAAAGGCACTACATGGCCATACTAGCGTTTAAAGTAACGAACAACGAGGTTGAATATAAAGCACTAGTCACCAGACTCTCTATAGACGCTCGAATCGAGGTAACTGAGATAGAAGTCAAGTCGGATTCACAGATCATAGTCAATCAAGTGTTAGGCCTATATACAACCAAAAGTGAAAAGTTAAAGAAATACCTGGGGCGAGTTTGGGAAGTGCGTGATCTTTTCTCGTATTTCATGATAGCCCAGATACCCCGGGCGAACAATGAGGTGGGAGATAGGCTGGCACAGACGACTTCTGGAATGGAAGAAGCGCCTCTTCCTTGGCGAGTGGTGAGAAGAATTATTGAAGCACCTACCATCGGTGTAGAAGTGGCAGCACTGAACCCTAATGTTCCTGATTGGGCAAATGAGGTGGTGGAATACCTGACGGTAAGCAAATTACTAGAAGAACGAGAAAAGCATGGAGAGTTAAAAGAAAAGCAGCCAGATTCCTGCTCATCAACGGGATTTTTTACAAAAGAGGTTTCTCCACCCCGTTGTTACGATGCATTTTGTCCTAGGAAGCTCAATATGTCCTAGCAAAGATACATGAAAGTGTTGTAACTCGTCATTGGTGTTAAAGGTTGGCAGGGTCAGGAGAAAAGTCGGCGACTGACCTGCTAAAAAAAGACCCACAACAAGCTAGCTAGCTTGCGGGGTTAAGGGAAAGGTTATGGACCACAAGAATGATTCAAACAAAAGCAAAGATAAAAGTAAAAATAGACAGCAACAGGAATTGAGACAAACACTAGAGACTATCCAGCTGCGAGTCAAGGATACAATACCAAAGCAAACATTCGATGTTATTTACAAGAAAAGAATTTGATTACAAGTTAGGGTTACAACGTGCAACAAAAATAAAATAAAATAATACAAAGAGTTATGGCTTTGAGTCAGGGGGCATCACCTTCTTCAGGAGGTGACAGGGGAGGCACATCCACAAAGGCGTCAAGAACTTCTTTGCACCTGAAAGTATCAGCGCGGCGACAGGCGGCCATCTCAGGGGAGAATAAGCTCTTATCAAGAGCTTGGAGGTCCGTAGTAGGATCAGCCAAGAGATGGTTCCTCAGGCGCACAATGCCAGCACCATCACCATAAGTGAAGGTCGTGTTCCTGACTTGAGGAACCATAGCCAATTGGGCTCGAAGGTGAGTAATTTCCGCCTGGGCGGCAGCCAACTGGTCTGCTTTCCTGGCTAGCTGTTCGTCCCTGGCCATAGCAACCAAGTCAGCCTTCCTGAGCTCCTCGTCCATGTTAGCACGGCTTGCCTTATACCTCTGGTGACACTCTCGAATCTCAGCCAGAGAACCTTACGCCTCGGAAAGGTCTTGGACCGTAAGGCGTGCCTTTTCCAGGGTGTTTAGCAAGTCCTTGGTCAGCCTACTGCACCTCTCTTGTGAATTGGAAAGCTGCTCCCAGACTGAGCCTAATTCTTCGTTGCGGGCGAGGAGTTTCGAGCCCAAGTGTGCGGACTCAGCGTCGAAGTTCCGTCGAGCTTCGAAAAGCTGCACATTTGCCAGGTCTCTTTCTGACTGCAAGACCCAGTGGGAAAAGTTGTTCCTGATCTTCATCTCTTGAGCAAAGCGAATAGCCTCTCGAAACTCAAGGACCTCGCCATCACGGAGCTCCAGCTCCCCCTAGAGAGAGTTGGCAAAACCTTTTGCCTGGTCCAAGCGGAGTTCGAGCTCCCTGTTTCTCTCAACCAGGGCTTCCAGTTCGGTCCTGTCGGCTTGCCACCTCCCTTTCATCTCTTCTTCCTGACGAACAAAATTGGCCACTACGCGCGCTGCCAAATTGTCGACACCCTATGAGGAAGAAAAGAGAACCAAAGTAAGTAAAAGAGAAGAAGAAAATAGAGAAGAGAAACTAAGATAAGTCGTGAAGTTACCGCTGAAAATCAATCCTTTAACTGGTTGGCCATCTCCGTAACAATGTCGGCTTGAGCAAGAATAGGCGAGGGAGAGGCACCCCCGCTGCCGTCACCCCTAGTGTTTTCAACGAGGTCACCAATCCTCTAAGCCGCCAGAGTTCTCACTGGCCTAGGAGCTGCATTCGCCACTTGGCCAAACAAATGCCCAGAGTCAGGTAGCACCTCAGGACGAGCTGCTTCCTCTCGTTCTGCATAGCCGCCCTCCCGAAGCAAGTTATCCAACTCCTTTTCTGTAAAAGAGTCGGAATCCCCGTTAAACGAAGACACAGGAAGAGGGATGGTCGAGAGACACTTTCCACTACCAAGCAAAGATGGAGTGTAGCCTCTAGATATGGTGGTTGGGGGAGTTTCCAAGTCACAGTGGCCAACGACCAAGTCCCTGTGGGTGCCCTCAGGAGCAGGAGACTAGAAGCCTTCTTGACTAGTGGGTTGGGCACCAAACAAATTCTCCTCCATCCCCCTAGGAGCAGTTTCGGATAAGGATAGTGGGCAGACACTAGAACGAGTAACCCTTTCCAATTGAAGGGCGGTCGCCACATCAGATGGCAGATCGCCACCCTTCACTGGACCTTCGGTAGTTGGAGGCATGAACACAGAAGCAGACTCCAGAGGACTAGTCTGTAGAGGCGCCTGGACTTGGAACGTGGCGGCCAGCTCAAAAAGGGCAATGCTGGCCAAGCCTTCCCTATTCCCTAAGCCAGTGGAGCATGGTCTCACAAAAGAACCGCTAGAGGCGGCAGGCGCAGTAACCACATGCGAGGAAAGTGTTTCGGCCTAAACGCCCCCCAAATGGGTTTCAGACTCTTGGGGCGGCTGCTTACAGGCGTCCGTCGAGGGCGCCAAGTTGGGGGTGTAAGCGTCCACTCCCGAACTTCCTTGGCGGACACTGAAGGTCTCTTTGAAGGAAGGAGTTGAGAAGAATCCTCAGCACGAGCCCTTTTTCTCTGACCCTCATCGTTTTTCTTCTTGGATCTTCTTTTTTTTTTTGCCTTTGCTTGTGTCAATCTCCGACTGCTTTTTCTCTTTTGGCCCTTCCTTCTTCTCCTGCACAACAAGAGCACCTCTCGTGGCCTTTCAGAAGGAACTGGTAGAGGAGCAAGAATAACATATGTGATCATAAAATCACGCCCCTGAACGAAGGAGCGGTTGGGAGATGAAAAGAATCTATCAATATGGGCAGGGGACAACAGCTTGTCGGTCCAAAGGTCGTCTGGATGGTCAGCAGCCTAAGCGCGAATAGCATCTATCCGAGCCAGGTCTCGACGGGACAGTGGAGGCATGAGAGCCCACAAACGTATTTAGGGATAGGGCGCCAAATCGCCCTAACTGGAAAATCCCTGAAGACCACCTCTTGGGCGGGAAACTCCCATCCCTAGCCGTTGATAAAGAAGAACCTTGTGGTCCACGCCTTGGCATTGGAGTACCGGCCTTCAAACAGAGCCAAGGATTGCCCTTTCTCCCTTTTACAAAAACCGGCCACACAACCCTTGGTAACCACCCTCACATCATAAAAAACCAAAAACTCACGAGCAGTCATGTCGGGGTAAGGATCGCGGAGGGGCTCTAGGACCATCCGAAAGACTATGCAAGCACATAAATAAGCCTTCAAGGCAAAATGATAAAGTTGAATAGGGGCTAGTTCCAAGAGATCCAAGATGTCGCGAAGAGGGCGGAAAAAAGGGATCTTCAATCCATTAGACAAGAGGGCTACAGAAATGGCTACCCAACCAGAGAATCCCTCATTGTCACAACATCCTGACTCAGGAGCTTTCATCACAACTGAACTCGGGATATTAAACTCCTCCATAATCTTAGCTAACTATTTCTCTCGGACGCTCGAACGTCACGAATATCCATCGAATGTTGTACCCTTAGGAACATCAAAAGGTTGAACAGATCTGCTACCTTGGTCAACCATGAAGTTGTTAAGAGGGAGATGGAACGAACAAGAAAGGAGCAAGAACAAGAAGAGAACAACGAACAAGAAAGGAGCAAGAAAGGGACAAGAACGAGATGAACAGAAAGAAGGGAGGGAAAAGAGAGAGAAATGAGTATTTAAAGGAAATGATGATTGTGGAACGCCAACCAACGGGGGCATAATGATCTGACAACAAAAGCAAGGGAATAGTTGTCTGATGGAAAATAACCATCACACGGTAACTCCCACCCTACTGCCACGTTTGGCTAATGAAAAGACGAGAGGACTGCAGGCACTTGACGGTTCACAGGAGTTTATAAGTTCCTAGGCATATTGCGGCGGGAACCTAAACATTTAAAAGTCAAAACGAATTGAATTTCCTACCTCTCGAGACGAAGAAAATTCGTAGGGTTGCTGTAAGGTCATTTAAACCAAGAAGCCTGCGAGCCCATGAGAATAAAAGCAAATGATAAGGCAGGCCCAATTACTAATTCACGGGACGAATAAGTATTGAGCCCTATATAGGCACGTATGAAAACTAACACTCAACCCTCACCATTATCTGCAGGATTTCATGCAGATACGAGATCACGTCAATTACGGAAAGATGACGCGTGAACAAAAATCCTTGCAAAAGATAAGCATTATCACAAGGCCTATATAAAACAGGTAACTCTCCATGAAGGGTGAGTCCAATGTCCTCCCTTGTTCTTTAATTTCTTCTTGATCACTGAAAATCCATTGACTCAAGCATCAGAGCTTTCTCAGGCGAAGATCGCTAGATCTTTTCAACTTTTTGCAGGTGAATGGTTGCAGGAGGGAAGCAAGACACATTCTTAACCGGCTTAATTCACTTTTATTTTTATTTTTTTGTATCAAAGATTACGTACATTGGTAAATAGTCCACTGATTGCTTTTGCAAGGATTGAGGAGAACTTTTTCTGGATTGTCCTTTAAACTTCTAAATTCTTATTTTATTGAATTTATTTTATCAAGTCAGACCTAAAGCCTTAAATTCGAACGACGCCCCATGTTTAAGTTTTCTTCTTCTCCATCTTTCCTTCGGCACCATTCTCAGTCATTGTTAGGTTTCACAGTAAGTTTTTCACTTTAGAGCCGAAGACTCGGTTCTTGTTTTCAGTAAAAATAATCTCTTTTCCCTTTTCTATCTATGTGAAAAAAGAAATTTTTTAATTTATAATTTATCTCTGAGTTCTATTTTAGTTTTTCAGACTTATTCTCTTGGCTCCACAAAATTTGGACCACAAGACAAAGATTTCCTTTTATGTCATCACTATAGGTATGTATTTATATAATTTTATAAATTTGTTATTATTTGCAAGTTTATGAGTTTTTAAAACAACTTTAATACATATATTTGTTGAGAAGTTGGTTAGATGATTGGTATGCTATTTCATATTTCACGTTTTCTTGTAATGGAATTATTCTGCTTGGCTTGGCTTGGCTTGGCTTGGACCCATATATGAAAGCATAGAAAAAACATATTACCCGTGAAGTCTCTTTCTAAGGTTTAATAAACAAACAAGTTTTGACCATTGAATAAGAGCACAGGCGCAATGTAAGCCATTTGATTTTACAAATGTAAAAAAACCATTGCTAAATTAAAATTACAAATTTATAATATTGTACAATCGTGCTTATTGGGACTTTCCATTAATTCACTTAATCTACGTGTTAAAAGCACCTATTTAAACACCCCTATTAAATTTGTTAATATTAGTGAGAATTTGTATGAATTGTATTAGGATCAAAGAATTCATTGCATTATTTCTTTACAAAATCATGGGTAGAGAAGTTTTGTAATGCTAATATAATTCATGACACGTTTATAATTAGTTTTGTTATTGTTATGTTTAATTTTTTTTTTTGTATAAATAATTTTATATACAATTTTATATTCCTTTTTGTATTTAGTAAAACTTCTTATGAAATCTAAATCTCTCATTAGATCGAATAAAATATTTATTAAATTTTTACAAATTGTATGAAAGATAATAACTTTTTAGAGTGTTTTACGCATACATGCGGTTAGTATATAAACAACGTCCATGCACTTATTTCTTTTGAATGAAATAAAAAATAGATTAAATATTATATAATATTCGTTATTGTTTTTATAATGTGTGCATTTTATGAACTTTTATGATACTTAATTAAAGACTAATGAGTTTTTATACTTGTAATATTTTGTTTGCATTATTATGTTTTAGAACAAATTCTATTGCTATGGAGGATCCAAGTCAATATGCAGAAAATGAAATGAGTTAGATGACATTAATTTGCTTGAAAGCCCTATACTCTTTGCCCATGAAGATGGTGATCCCAAAAATACTGAGGATACTACCTCTACGGTGGGTGCAATTAGTGTGACATCCAAAGATCCCCTGACCACGCATATGAAAAGAAGACAAGGAAAAAAACTTTAGTTGTTTGGAAAGACTTCTCAATAATAGAGTTACCTAATGGTGAGAAAAAGTCACAATGCAATTGGTGTAAGGTATTACTCACCATATCGAGATCAAGTTCTACTAGTACTATGCATAGGCATAGAGATACGTGTCTTGCATGTACTGTGTCTAACAAGAAACATAAGATTTTGAGTATTGAATCTATGGAAAATGATGATGTCGCCACCATTGGAAACTTTACATACAATCATAAGAAGGTACGCGAACTTCTCTCATATGATTCTTTACCATGAGTACCTTTTTAATATGGTAGAGCATGTACTATTCAACAAGTTTATGAAGGCAAATACACCTCATTGGCAAAAAATATCTCGTACAACTGCTAAAAAAGATTGTATAGACACATATCAAATTGAGAGGATAAAGTTGAAAACATTATTAAGTGGTGTTGATAAAGTTAACATCACTACTGATATGTGGACTTATGGCCAAAATGTTTCATAAATGGTGGTGACTTGTCACTTTGTGGATTCAATTGACTTCTTCAAAAACGGGTCTTAAACTTTTGTAATGTGCTGCCTTAGCATAGTGGTTTAATTATTGCTGATACTTTGCAAAAGTGCTTTGTTAATTGGGGTATTGAAAACAAAGTATTTACAATTACAGTCGACAATGCCAAAGCTAATAATGTTGCCGTTAGAATTCTTAAAGATGATTTTTGATTGAGAAAACTCTTAACTGTTGGACGTAAATTATTTCATGTGCGATGTTGTGCCGATGTAACAAATTTGTTGGTGCAAGACTGGCTTGGCCAAATTGGAAATATTATTGAGTATGTTAGAGAGGGAATCAAGTATTTGGTAGCATCAGAAGGAAGATTGAAACAATTTAGTGAAATTACAAAGCAATTGCAATTACCTTCTAAAAAATTGATATTGGATGTTTCCACTCGATGGAATAGTACTTACTTCATGTTGGTGACTGCTAAGGAATTCAAAGAAGTGTTTCCTAGGTTTCAAGATAGGGATTAGAATCTTCAATAGGTGCCTAATATTGAAGATTGGATGAAAGTTAAAAGTATTTGTGATATTTTGGAATTTTTCAATGAAGTGACCAACATTGTATCTGGAAGCATCTATCAAACTTCTAATTTATTTCTTCCTAAGGTATGGAGGATGAAAGATGTAATGGCTGCGAAGAGTGTTGACAGAATTGAATATATTCAAGCAATGGCAAAAAAGATGAATGAGAAATTTAAGAAATATTGGAGTGAATGTAATTTGTTAATGGCAATAGCTGCGGTATTGGATCCAAGATACAAAATGGTGTTGATAAAGTTCTGTTTTCATTTTATTTATCCCGAGTTTGAAGCCTCTCAAATATTGGTCTTGTTCTTAAAGTTTTGATTGAATTTTATGATGAGTATATCCAAGTTCATAATTCAATAGATATGGGCCAAATTGTGTAAAAAAATGTTAATGTAGCTTCTTCGAGCAATTCCACCAATATTTTTGCAAGAACCATGCCGAGTGGACGGTCAACGGTCAATAATTCAATCTTTTGTTAGAAGTGCGGATACTTTTCACCCTATTAAGTCTGATTTGGATGTATATTTAGAATAAGGTGTTTACATATGTGAGGAAGGTACTGATGCAAAGTTTGATGCTTTAGAATGGTAGAAAGTCAATAATCACAAATATAAAATCTTGTCCAAGATGGCACATGACATATTAGCAATTCCTATAAGTGCAGTTGCTTCAGAGTCCACATTTAGTGTTGGTGGTAGAGTTATTGATTCATATCGAGCATCTTTGTCAACAAAAATGATTCAAATGCTATTATGTGAAGCAGATTGGGTTAGAGCACGCCATAGGATTAAGAAAGAACTAAAAGTAAGTATCTTTTTCATTAAAAAAAAAACCATTACTTTCACGAACACTTTAATTATTTTCTAAAGTAGAAAGGTATGTGATTATTTTTTATTTTTTATTTTGTAGGAGGAGTAGGAATTGGCTAAAATTGCATTGCTATAATTTTATGCATAATTCAACCTTGTGTATGTAGGGGAGTAAAAAAACTTTATAAATATTTTTTGATATTATATGATATATGCAGAGTCCTTTGATATTATATAATTGATATTTTGAGTTGACTTTTATCAAAGTTATGAACATGATTGAAATATGATAGTATAAATTGGAGTTTATCAATATTGAGCATATATTTGCTATGGTTGAATAGATAAAGAAAAAATGTAAGGAAGTAAAAAATATATGATAAGTTCTATTAGTTTGTATTTAGAATTATGTGAGATCTCAGACTTTGATGTAGTTTAGACTTTGAAGTCTCTTTAGTCTTTATATGTATTTTGTTTATTTGAAATAATTTTTTTAACCATTGGCGATGATTGATGATAGAGATATTATCATTTGTTCCTCTTCTTTTATTCATTTTATGAACTGTTTTCTCGTTAACAAGATGTCATTAACATGATTTCAAAGTTATGAACTGCTTTCTATATCAATATTTTTTCTTTTCTTTTCTTTTTCAATTTTTTAAATGTAACTAACTGTTTTTCTTTTGTGATTTTCTTTGAAGGCCCTTGTGTATATTTCTAAATTATTAGCATTAGCTCTTTTAATAATTCTTTAAATTGCAAATGCATACATTGAAAAAAAATTAAGTTATTTTATATGCATTTTTTTATTTCTATAATATTTCATTCTATTAATTTTTATATAAAAAAAATATACAACTTGAGTCCAGCCGGCTCGACTCAAGCTCGATCTTCAAGCTTGGCTTAGCAAGCGGAGCTCGAGTTTTTTTAGTCGAGTCGAGCTTGACAATTCAAAACTCAACTTGACTCGACTCGATTATAGCCCTATAGCTTTGTCAAATATTACTACTTGTAATCGATTTTTCTGAAAATAAAAATTAAAAAATTAATCATTTGAATTTAAACAAATAAATATTTATATATCAAAAGTAAATAGAATATAATAAATACAATAGAAAAAGATACTTATAGATTGAAATGTATAAAATATAATAAATGAGCAAAATGATTCAAACCTAAGGATCTATCAACATGAGGTTCTGATATTTTGTTACTGTGTTTCATGCAATTCGTTTTGGCAATTTTTCTGCAACGAGCATTTTTACTTTCCAGATTTTGTTAGCTGGAGTGATATATTTGATTGATGCATAAACAATTCGCATATTTGCTGTGTTTATAAATTAGAAGACAATGAAGTATTACTATATATATATATATATATATTATAAACTCAATAATATAATTAAAAAAAGCAATAGAATGTATAAATGATAACAATATATGAAAAAGATTAGTTGAGCAAAATAAAGAAGATATTAAATATGACTATTTATATAACATTATAGTGAGTTTGTTATTTTTAAGAAATATTTATACACAATTTTTTTTGTACAATTTTTTTCATAATTATCAATTGTAGTTGGTCTTATAAGAATTTTTACGAATTGGCAGTTTTGGCTCTTGATAATGCTATATATAATTGTCCATGAGAAATATAGGTTCAAGTAAATACATTCCGACATAATTTAATGTTTATCCTCATGATTTATTTATTGTCATTGCAAAACTTAATTTGATAGAAAATTATGTTCGTTTAAATGGAAAACCATTATTTTCATTTATATCTGGCAAGAATGGAATTCTAGGTATAAAAACTCTTTTTCCTTTGTAATAACCAACTGAAATTTTTGCATCAATAACATTACAATAAATCAATTGTTTTATGACATCCCCAATTTACGTCTGGGCTACATACCCCCGTACATATCAGAAATTTTATGCATGCACATAAGCTTACGAATATATGAGATGCATTTTGTAGCATAATAGAATTTATATCTGTAGTTATACAAAAAGATCTAACTCTTGCATGAGTAAATCACATGGTAGAAGTAAAACTATAACCTTCAAATTTCGGGTTTACAATAGTATCATGGATCAAATATTTACATAACGCAGTTAATTTTCTCAAAATACCTAATATAACCTTCTGTCATCTTGAAATCTTGTTATCTCACTTGGTTATGTATAGTAGAGATCATCCCATCAAGAGATGAGTATTCTGTAGGACCCTCAAGATACCTCAAGATCTCCTATAACATCTGAGACTCATGACAATTTACCTATTCCAGCAATATCGTCTATCATTCTATATTGAATGATAGATAACATTGAAAGAGTGAGATTTTTAAGAAATCTCAGTAAGTACACAATTAACTTAATAAGGCATAGACAAGATAGAATTTTAACATATATAACAATTATCACAACATGTAATTTATGAAATGCTTCATGAGACTCATGCATGTGGATGACCACTTTCTATACAAACTTATACCTTACGTGGACCCACCACCTTAGACTTAAAACTTTCATATCTTTTATTTTTTTTCTTGATCTTGTGGGTTTTACTTATTTCTTAACCCCAACGGGCGTTACATATCACCGTCTCCGCCAAGTTCTCTTAGCATGATGCATCAGCTTGGCCATACATATAACTCGTCAGTCGTCTGGGCGTTATATATCATCGTCCTTGTCATGATAAGTCTTGTGTCAGTTTTTCGGGCGTTATGTATCACCTTCTCCGTCATGACACGGAACATACTTAACATAGCGGGCATTATGTATCGTCATCCCCACTAGTCATGTCAGTCGTCCGGGCGTTACGTATAGTAGTCCCCATCGTGACACGACTCTTAACTTATCAAATCATGTCAGTCATCCAGACTTTACGTATCATCGTCCCCGTCGAGAGTTGATTCTTATTTTACATGCATGTGCCATATCTTCATAAACTTAGACTTACGTATTGCCGTCTCTGTCATGACATAACCTATATGTGACAAAATTCAATATATGCATAAATTTAGACTTATGACATTCATGTGTCATGTTTTCATAATTCATATCATATATAAAAATATATCACAAAAACATATATCACATGTACGTGCACTTACGTCATACAAATTCGTAACATCAAAACTTAACGAATAATGTTTAAACAATTAAATAAAATATTAAAATGTTATCAAAACCAAGGCTGGCCGAAATTCATGGGGACTAAATCTTATATATTTATTTATTTAGTTTATTCAACTGAGTAAAAAATTCACATATTTAGAATATCAAATTTCCCTTACTCAATTTATGCATATTAAATTGTTTTTTTTTAGTATTTCTTCTATAATTCTTAGTAAAATGATTCTTGAAAATTTTCTAAGTAACTTAGAGTTTCTAAACTCATTATAATCATTAAAATATTATGCAAATACTTAAAAACCAATAGATAAAATTCCACCAAAAACCCTATTGAGGCCAAATTACCCTAGGGAGCTTTTCTCAATTTTTTTCTCAAATCAAGACCTCATATTTTCTCATAATCCTCTTAATATATTATTATAGAATATATTTCTAAGTCCTATAATTTTCCTAGCATTTTTCTATAACAAAAACCACTCTAAAATTCAATAGATTTCAATTTAACATATAAATAATGTTTAAGTTCAAACAAGCATCAAATATAATCCAATCATCAAATCACTTATTCTATGCCAAGATTAGGTTAAGTAGTGTACTTACAAATTTCTCTTAAGTTTGGTTGGATGGTTGAAGTAGGTTTTGTGCAACTTTTCCTCCAAGGCCCCTAATATGCTCTCTTTTGATGTTTTGGTGAAGTGAGTGTGTTTGAGTGAGTTTTTCTTGTTTCTTTTTCACTATGGCCGAAAGTTGTCTCTAAAGGGAAGGGAAGAGAGGCTTACATGCATATATATAGGCCTAGGAGGCATGGCTTAAGGGTGAAAACTCTTGGGGTATTCGGCAATACCCTTAGCCGAGTATGGTGAGCTGTCTACCTCTCACTTTAGCCCTTATAATCATTCTAATCTTTAGGTTTATTTGATAATATCTCATCTAATGGTCAATTTTAATCCACCTACAAGCTCATCTTGATCAAGGGCTCAAAAGATTCTAACACATGGAAATAAAAACAAAATAATATCATGAATAGTCTCAAAGGGATGCAAATCTGGCTCTTTGACCTCCCAAGGGTCCACACGGCCAGCTCTAGTGGTTTATCCTCATTTGCCACTTTTTTAGTCCCTCATTGGTACACTTGAAAGGTTTTGGAAGAGTTTTCTTAAGGTTTAGTTGGCTATTGGTTAGCAACCAGTGGTGGAGCTAGAAATTTGGGTTAGGGGTGGCTAAGCAAGGCTAAAATAAAATATATAAAATATTTTTTATTCTATTTGAGTACAATTTTTTATGTATTAAAAAAGTATATAATATGATAAAAACATGTCATCATAATAAAAATATATTAAAAATATGTTAGAAATCGTTTAACTTCTTTTTTATCTATAATAAAAATATGTCATCATATTATTTTATGATTTTATTTTATATGAGATTTTTTTCTATTTTTAAATTAGATTAATTTTATAGAAGAAGACCAAGATAATTTTTAGAGAGAGGGTTAATACAAAATAAAATTAACATTATTAAAAAATAAACATATTTTTATTTTTTTCTTTTAAAAACATATATTATATTTTTTTTCATTTTTTTTTTAAGAATAGGGGTGGGGCCTGTGGGGAGGGGGGCCTTGGCCCCCCCTGCCCCAACGTGGCTCTGCCACTGTTAGCAACAAAGGGGTAATTTGGCTGATTTAACTAGTTAGTTCCTCACCAATCAGTTTTACTCTTAATTCCTTCATGGTTATAGGCTAATTATCCTTCTAGAAACTCTTTCTCCACATGACATCTACCTCCCCACACATGTCTAGAAGATAGAAATGGAAAGAACCAATCAAGTTCGAGATCCTAAAGTAAGGCGGTGGTGCATTTTATTTCCGGACTTCAGTTTTCGTCCATTTCAGACCCGTTCGCTTCCATCCAAAAAGTCCTTGATACACTGTGATTTTACAAAACCTTAAAAAATAAAAGTTTTAGATCATCCTTTTAGTAATCTATAGGATTTTGAATTCCTTCATTATGAGATCATATGAGAAAGTTATAATTAAGATAGTAAAACTAGACGAATCAGCCCGAAACTACCAATTCGGGTACACTAAACTTTTTACTAGATAATCCTTCTTATTTCACATGAAAATTTCTAAATAAAATATTCTTATTCGCCATAAGTCTACAAACTTGTCAAGATTTTAGGACAATTGAGAAAATATTGCAAAGACTTAATTTTAAAGAAAGTCATTAGTCAATTCAAAGTCAATATCTATATGTTCAATTCGTTTCTGCCACTTCAATCTCAATTTAGTATTTGATTGAATCCATATCTCTTAAAACTCAAAACATAGAAATTGTATATATTCCTCTTAGATTTTCATATCATATTGAATCATCTCAATCCGAAATCAAATGAAAGAGTTATGTCCAAATTACCGGAAGATGTCAAATCTGCCAAACATTTCCTAATTACCATGGTTTACTAAATTCCTCTATTTGCATCCTTTCATCATTTTAAACTTAACTTATCAATATTTCCCACAAGAAAAAGGTCCAAAATAAATATATTTTCAAAAGTTCCAAAGGTCCACCAAAATAACTTTAAGGAGAATATAATCAAACTAAGCATATAAATTAAAAAGGACAAGTAAAAATTCGGGTTATTACATGTGTGACATTGCATAAACCTTTTGAAGGATTTATATTTCTAAGTAACATGAATGGACATTTCTTTTTAAGCAATAATTCATGTGGTGGCAATCCATTTGGTGTTAAAGTGTTTAAAAAATCTTCCATTACAATTTGTTCAGATGCATCAATTGTTTCATTGAAATTATAATATCGCACCATTTCACCAGTGAATTTTTTAATGATTATGGCATTCAACTGACTAATTTTTTGGTGTTAATATAGCTCGATTTGTCATTTCAATTAAATTGTTTGAATAATTTGATATATCTTTAAAAATAGCTTCTAATAAGGAATTTAAAAATTCAATATCCTTGTTGTACTAAATAAGCATTTCTGTTGGAATTTTGGTCATATAATCAACAGTAATTGGTTCATTACCATTACCAACTTCAATTAAATAACAGGAAAAATCAGGATCTAATCTAGCTCTGATATTTTTTGTTAATTTAATTTTGGTTAAAGAAGACCATAAATGAGAACAGGCTAAGATTGCATCAATTTGTTCATCCTTTGTGCTTTTACAAATTACAGGTAATACTTGACGAAAATCTCCATAAAAAACATTAACTTTTCCACCGAAAGGAAGGTCTGTATCATTTATATCTCGTAACATTTTATCCACTGTCTCTATAGAATATTTTCAAGATATAGGTGCTTCATCCCATATAATTAAAGCATGAATCAATAGTCAGTTACGTTTATCAATAAATGAAAATAAAATTGAATTCAATATATTAAGTCCATTCGGCCTCTAATTACACAATTTAAATCTGAATTCATGCATTTCATTCTCTATTCACACTCTGCAATAGTCAGTTTTTTTATTTTGTTATTTATTAAAATAAGTTTTTTTTTTCTGTTCTGTTAATTTTTTATGACTACATATTCTTTTTTGTTATTTCTTTCAGTCTTGTTATTTGATAGCATATTTTCATAACAAAGTAGATTTTGTATATTCTTATACATTGTCATTTATCTGGTATTTAGTTTTCTTCTACATGACATTTCCCTTAAATCCAGTCTCTATTCACGCCCTGCAATAGTTAGTTCTTTAGTTTTGTTATTTCTCAGAATCATTTTTTTTTTTCTGTTCTGTTATTTTTTTTTTAACTTCATGTTCTTTTTTGTTATTTCTTTCAACTTTGTTATTTGAAAGCATATTTTCAAATAACGAAACAGATTTTGTATATTCTTATATATTGTCATTTATCTCATATTTAATTTTCTTTTGCAGGACAGTTCACCTAAAAGGTTGTCATCATCTACTAGTTTGTAAGTTTTTCCCCCTTTTTTTTCCGTGTTGTTCTCAGATTTTGCATACTTTCAAATATGTTTTCTTCTTTCTTTTGTGGTTCTGTTTTGCATGTTCTTCTATTTAGTTGTTCTTCTTCTATTTTCGAATGTCTTCATTTCAAATCTTGGTTATGTGTATTTGGAGCTTAGCATTTCTTTCCTTCAACTTTGTAAGTATATGTTTTAAATTAAGTATTCTGTTCTTTTGTTTTAATTTGCTTTCATGCCTTGGTTTATTCCTTTATTGTTTATTGTTTATTCATACTTACCAAGATGGATATCAATCCACATACATAGTAATATAGCTCATTACAAAAGTATGGCTACAAATTTCTCATGCAAATAAAATAATGTCAAAATAGTAACATAACATTTTTTAATAGGTAAATAAACATAGCCCGAATATATTGTCATTTTAAGACTTGCTTCATTCATTTATGGTTAAATTGTTTTTTATATGGTTAAATTGTTTAACATTTGTTTATGCATCTTATTCATTTATCCATTGGCCTATGTATATTGTTTTTTCATTTATAGTTTAATATTAGAGAGTTGGTTCCATTAGTTGTTTTAATTGGTGAGGAAATTACTAAATATATGGCTGACTTATACTGTTAAATCTTATCCTCATTCCTTATATCTTAATCTTATATAGTTTGCTAAAAGGACACTTCCAAACTGTTAAAGACAGACAATAAATAAAGAGTAATTCTACGTGGAGTCAGATTTTTTAGAGTCGGATGGGAGTCGGTTGACGTGATGTTTCTTTTTACATGGTGTTTCTCTCTCTTCAGTATTTTTTTCAACTCCATTTTCTACATTTTCTTTAAAAAAAATATATTTTTTCATTTATCAGCCAATGTGGCGTGTTGCCACATCAGCCGACTCCAAGAAATCCGACTCCATATAGACTTATTGATAAATAAATTTATAAGTTCAAGGCAATTATTAACAACCAATCAACAGAACCCACCTATTTTTTTTTTCCAGAAACCTAACCCAAAAGACCAAATCACAATCCAAATTCCATAAAAACACAAAAAAACAAACCAAACAATAGATAATTTAGATTACAGAAAAAAAATATGTAAAAGAAAGTTGTTTTTGGTTCATGTGGAGTTCTCTACAATAACCATAATAACACAAAGAACATGCTATAACATAAACAACCAAATCTAGACATATTCAAGGAGATCATGAAAAAAAATTTAAAACCCAAAACCTAAAGCAACCAAGTTTATGAATTCATATGTAGAATACCACATAAGAATAAAAGAAAATAGTAATTATTATCAAATAGTAATTATTATCATTTTGGATAATTACAGTTTTCATTTGGGTGTAGCTATTTCATTGCATTTGTTTAAGTCTTGTGCAGAACAAACATTATTTGTGTTTCCTGGTATTACTCTATGCTAAAAAAATAACACTAAATGATTTTCTTTAATAAACACGGCTAACAAGACTAAAGTATGAATTAAAAAAAATCCAACAATGCAATTAAAAAAGGTAAAAATCTTCTAAATACAAGCTTCCAACTATAAACGGTTTAGTTAAAATAAAAAAGAATTCAACCAAAGAAATCCAAGTTAGGGTTTTTATGTTTGATGAATCTCTTCATTAAAACACAAAATGGAGTAGAGAAAATGTAGATTCAACTTGGGAAACTAGAGAGCACATGAAATTCTCGGTTGAAAGTAAACATCGTAGTGTTAATAAAATCTTCACTTGATTAAACCATAGCTGAATTCGAAATATACCAATGAGAAAGGGGATTAAGGGGTTTTTACCTTGATGTTTCTCTTTTGAGAAGATGAAATACCAATATCTTGAGCCTAGCGTTCAAAGAAAAATAAATCGTAGATGAGTTCGACGAAGATGGTCATGATCAAGAATTTAGGGTTTGATTGATTAGCTAAAAAGAAAAAAAGAAAATCTAAATCTGGTCTGGAAGAGGCTAGATCGTTGAGGGATGTTAGGATTTTTAGAGAGGGAGAGAGAGATTTGTCTGGGGTGGACAAGAGAAGGGGGAGGGGGATGACGAGAAATAGAAGGGAGTTTTTTTTTTGGGGGGGGGGGGAGTGGGGGAATTGGGATGGAGGTGGGATTGAGAGAGAAAAAGGGTGGGGGAATTGGGATGGAGGTGGGATTTGGGAAAAGTAATGTATTATTTATTTATTTTTAGACATAATACATATACAACATATATAATTAATTATAATTATATAAAATTAGTAATAATAATATAATAGTTAATATTTATGTATATTTGAGTAAAATATTTAAGATTAAAATATACTATATAAAATATATATAATAATTAATTTATTCCCATATCTAAATAGCCAATAAATATAATTAATATATTTTATATTTAACTCAACATATATAATCAAATAAATTTATATATTTAAGATTAAAAATTCATATTACAAATTATAATATAATATTATTCTAAATAAATTATAATATTGGACCATTATCACATAATCATGAAAAAATATATTTGAATTAACCTTTTTGTTAAACTTTTTTTAAATTTATCTCAAACAAGTTTGTTAAAACTATGGATTATGTCTATCTATGAAACTATCTTATTGTTTTAATTAATACTTTTATTTTATAATATATGACAACATGTAATTATTTATCACCTATTTAATTATAATTAATTGTCAAATTTTTATTAGAAATTACATTTTTTTCTCAATGGCTTTATATTATTAATCAAGATTTATTTATTAATAGAAATAATGTCAATTATTAAAAATAATCAAATAATTAAACTAAGCAAACGTGCTTTGACGTTGCTTCCACCTAGTGTGTGTATATATATATATTGTATGTAAAATAACGTTATTTCACTTAAGTGAATTAGATGACGTCGTTTTATAGCTTGAAAGAAAAAAACTTGAGATGAAACAATGCAATCTGATTTTATACACCAAACGTAGCTCTTTTGGGTTGAAGTTATAGCCTAACTCCAAAACTCCCTTTTCTCCAATATCATTGTTGCTCCCTCTTCAATGGGAAAGTCGATGATGTTGTTGCAAAACTTGTTGATGGGGTTCTGAAAGAAAAATCGACAAGAACACCAATGAACCGATCGTAACCGATTAAAACTACATAGGTCGGTTTTGTCCCCCTTAACGGGCCGGTTTCTATCAGTACCACTTGAAAAGCATGTTTATTCGTTTTTAATTTTAGACCAAAACCGCATCAATAGTGTCGATTTTCATCCGACTTGTATCATCACAATTGGGAGGACATATTTGTGCGACGTCATGCTGGGCCCTGCCCAATTACCATAGCGAATAGTCCAATGTTATAAGGCAACATATTGCAAGGAAAAGGCCCAGTTCGAGTTGGGGAAGACGGGATAACTACTGCTTGGGCACGCCTCCATCCATGTCACATTAAATGACCCAATACTGGTCGAGATCTCACTCGTAATTTTATTTTTCATAATTTTACAAAACAATTATTATATTTTCGTCATTAAAGCAATCATACGAAGTAGAGCCTAAATATCTAAAGGTAAATAAATTATCATACAAAATAGAGTATCAATTTTTTTGAAGGTAAAAATGTAGTTTTTAATTTCTTGCAAATAAGATGTCACCCGCTTCACAGCTTTTGAACTAAACATCTTTGGGTCACTTCGAAAAAATCAAGGATGCCAATTGTAAAACTGATCTTCAACTTTATACAAATTTACCAACCATTAAGCTTCCTTTTAGCCAACACATACAGAACCTCTTTGGCAATCTAAATAATTTTAGGATGCTGTAAATTAATAAGCTTGTCATATTTTGCTTTTAAGGTGAGAAAACAATTCTCCATTCAAAAGCTCTCAAAACTCTGTATGCAACTTTATTGAGACAATCTTAATAGTTCTCGTCTTGGTATTAAAAATCAACTCCAATTATGAAAGATATCTTACTCACAGATTTCTTTTTTAAAGTTCTTTAGATTTGAAAGTTTTTTAATTATTTTAAAGAAATTGCATCTCGATGCCATGGGACTTTGTTCTCATTTTGTGGGAGAATCATGACTATCATTGGGCTTCTATGTGTCGATCTGTCCAATTCTATGTGATCCAATCCGACAAGAATTCGTTACAAATTTTTAGTTAGTTTTCAATGAGTACTGGAGTTTATCCCGCTAATAACCCTAATCAGCGTTTACCATATATATTGTATTATTTATGTATTTTCACAAAGTGTATTCAATTATCATTTGAAATAAAATTTTCTACAGTTCGATAGGCGTAAGCACATTGTCGAATTACATAAAACTTGTGTGTCATGTGTGTTTGATTCCGTTCTCACTTCACATTTTCCCTTATATTTCTTAATAGACTATATATTCTCAAACAAATATAGACGGGTTAAATTAAGTAATGTTATGTACAAATACGAAATAGACAAATCACTTACATGTTCTTTTTAAAAAAAAGTAAGTCTCACTATTAAATAATAGTCTTTTTACACTTTATAGGCGATACATACTTTTTTTACTAAGCCTTGCATGAAACTTGTCTATTTGGATTTGTACAAATTTTTTCTTATATATATAAATTATCTCTTTTTTCTATATAAATTATCTCTTTCTTCTCTTAAAAACTTAATAAAAAAGATTAATATAAATAGCTATTATACGAAAATGCATTCTTAGGCCATGTTTGGTTTAACAAAAATTCTTATTTAGTAAACTAAAAAAAGCAACTAAATTAGAAAGCTATTTTTATCAATATATTGGACTCAAAACTAAAATTTGGTTTATTTTCATAGATAAGATGAGATCAAAGTTAAAAATAGAATAATATATTATTATAATATATTTTTTTAATATTATTTTTGTTTTTTATTTTAAAAAAATTGTTTTGAGATTTGAAAATATTGAATTATTTATTTTATTTTATATAAAAATAAAATAAAATAAAATAAAATGAGATAAAAATATTTGTAAAAACAGTCCAAACCCAAGTGGAGCAAGGAAAGAAAAGGCTGACTTCATTCAATCCTTTTGCGATCCAGGTTGGCTTTATTTCAAAAGCAATTTAACATAAGAGGCCCGACCACTTGCCCCAACTTTTGTGTTTTTTTTTTTTTTTCTTTTTTCAATGAGCCCAACATTGATCATGTTAAATTCAAAGTTTCAAATTTCATATCTACATGTAGATTGTAATGATAACAAATAAACTCAAGTCTCAAACTCAAATTATTTACGCAATGGAGCGAAGCGCACATCAAATATAAAAGAACAAGTCTACAAATGAAGCTCATAGATTATTTTTGTACATCTCTTTATAAAATTCGAAATTGGATTAAGGCTCCAAATTACTCTTTTTTCTCATAAAACATCAAATTACTTTTTTTACATATGCAAGACATTTTTAAATGTCTTACTTTTGAAAATTATATTTTTCACATGTGCATAACATCATTAAACAAAATAATTTCGAAAATTATATTTTTTATATAAAAATTTGAATTTATAAGATAATTGATTATCATATTTAACATGTGCATATTTTGTTTGAAAGTCTTGAAGGGGGGTGGTGTGTTTTTTTAACAAATGTAAAAGGTAGATGATTTTGGTTGAAATTTTTAAAAGGTGGTTGTGTGTTTTTTTGACAAATACAAAATGTAGATATTTTGTTTGAAAATCTTAAAAGGTGGTTGTGTGTTTTTTTGACATATGCAAAAAGAAGATGATTTGGTTTGAAAAATAAATCATGTTCATTTTGTCATGTATGAAAAGCAAAAGATTAGGTCTGATTTCTTTGAAAAATGAATGGAGTTGTCTTTGACAAATGCAAAATGAAATGTTTTTATTTGAATTTTTTGAAAAGTGAATAGTACTCTTATTTGATATGGGAATCTTTCAAATTTGAAATTGAAGACTAATTTGCCTATAAATAGCTCACTTGAGTTTTACAAAAAATCACAACAAGAGCTTACACATCTATTGCTAAGTTTTGCATCATTCTTTCAAATCTCTCATTCTCTCTTTTCTAAAATTTTGAACCTTAATTCTTGTTCTTGTTGAGAGAGATATAGGTTGCGTTGTATTGTTTCTATCTCACTCATTGAGGAGTGTACTTTGATAATCTACCCACTATCAACTTTTGTATCAGTAAGAGGGTGAGTATAACTCTTGTGTGTGTAGAAAGTGTTCTACACAGGGAATAGTTGAATAACCAAGTGTGAGGTAATTGGAAGTGTAGAGGGTGTTCTACACAGATTCTTTGGAGCGGTACTGCTCAAATGTGTAATAGGTTTCTATCTCCACCTAAAGGAGATTGACTAGTGAATTTGGGATCCTCAAGGAGTAGCTTGAGGCGAAGACGTAGGCAGTGGGGCTGAACCTCATAAAAATACTGAGTTTGCTTTTTCTTACCTTACTCTTTACATTTCTTGCTTCCTTATATTCTATTTATATTTTATATTGTGTATTTGATTTATAAGTGTTAATTTTTATAATATAACCAAATTCACCCCCCCTCTTGTGTTAGTCATCTGGGCAACAATTGGTATCAGAGTAAGGGCTCTGTTATAAGATTAACTATCTGTTGAGTTAAGATCATATGGCTAACATTACAGCTATTTTCGCTGAAAGTCAATCTAGTAGTCGACCTCCGCTATTTTGTAGAGATAATTATTATAAATAATTATTATCAGAGTAAGGGCTCTGTTATAAGTCAACCTGTTGAGTTATACTCATTTTACTAATATTATAAATAGTTTGACATCTTTTGGTAAAATTTATTCCAGTTTGGAGATAGTAAGGAAAATTCTCAACTCCTTGCCAAAACGTTGGGAATCAAAAGTAACGGCAATTCTTGAAACTAGAGACCTTAAAAAACTCGAAGTAAATGAACTCATCGGGTCACTTATTACCCATGAGTATACATTGAAAATAGGAGAAGAAGAAGGAAAGCAAAAGAAGAGTTTGGCACTCAAAGCCCTTCCTCATGAAAGTGAAAGCGATGAAGATGAAGAAAGCGATGACGAAGAGATTGCAATGATCACAAGAAAATTTAAGAGATTCTTGAAAAATAAAATTTCTTCAAGAAAACCTTTCAAAAAATCTTCCAACAAAGATTGAGGTAAAAATGATTCATTAATTTATTATAAATGTAAAAAGTCAGGACATATCAAGGTAGATTGTCCGCTGCTAAAGAAAGATCGATATAAAGGCAAGAAAGCAATAAAAGCTACATGAGATGATGATTCAAGTAGCTCAGACAGCGACGCAAGTAATGAAGAATCTGCAAATCTTTGTCTTATGGCTAAAGATGATATTGAGGTAACAAATCTTGAAAATCCCTCTTATGAAGAATTGTAAAATGCTTTGGAAGAGGTATATGAGGAATTTGAAAAATTGGGTATTAAGTATACCGCTTTGAAAAAGAAAAATTCTTCTTTAATAAATGAAATTGATGTTTTAAGAAAATAAAATAAAGTTTCAAAAGATAACAATGATGAACTGAAAAACAAAGTAGCTAATTTAGAAAAAATTGTTGAAAATTTCACAAATGGAAAAAGAAATTTCGAAAAACTTCTTAGTAATCAAATATGTGTTTTTGATAAAGTAGGCTTGGGATACATGTCAAAAGAAAAACTCAAACCCTATAAAAATTTCTTTGATAAATCCATTAAATCAAAACCAAACTTTCAAAATTATTTTCCTAAAAATAGATTTGTCAAAGAAAGACATTATTACAATCACTCAAGTTCTTCAAGTATGTTACATGTTATTTATAATTTTTGCAATAGAAATGGTCATAACTATCATACTTATCCTATTAGAAGAAAACATACAATGACTATTAGGGTCATATAGGTACCAAAGAATCTTATTTATTCTAATACTAAGAAATAAAAGACCCAAAGAACATGGGTACCAAAAAAAATTATTTTAATTGTTTTTGTAAGTATGCATGAAGTCTTCCGTAAGTAAAACAAGATGGATTTAGATAGCGGATACTCAAAACACATGACAGGAGATAAAACTAAGTGATCTCACTCCTAAAGAAGAAGGACACGTGACATTTGGAGACAATTCAAAAGGGAAGATCGTAGGAATAGATAAAGTTGGTAATATATATTGTCTCATAATTGAAGATGGTTTACTTGTTGAAGGTTTAAAACATAATCTTTTAATTATAAGTCAATTATGTGATAAAAGATTTCAGTTACCTTTAAAAATGATAAGTGCATTATTTTGAATAATCATGATTGCAATGTTGTTTTATTACTCTTAGAAACAATAATGTTTATACAATTGAATTTGAAGAAATTGCCTCACAAGATCCTATTTGTTTATCAGCTCATTATGAAAATAGTTGGTTATGGTATATAAAGTTAAGTCACGCAAACATGGAACTTATTTCCAAACTTTCAAAAAATGATCTTGTGAGAGGCTTGCCAAAAGTAAACTTTTTTAAAAACAAAATCTGTGATGCATGTCAGTTTGGTAAATAAATAAAAATTTCTTTCAAAATCAAGAAACATATTTTCACTACTAGACCTTTGCAACTAATACACATTGACCTTTTTGGACCAAACAGAGTTGCGAGTCTGGGAGGAAAATGTTATGCATTTGTTATTGTTGATGATTTCTCCGGATATACTTGGGTCATCTTTCTCGCTCATAAAGATGAGGTACATAATTCATTTACCAAGCTATGCAAGAGAATTCAAAATGAAAAGGGCTATACTATTTCAAACATCCGAAGTGACAGGGGGAAAGAGTTTGTTAATAAAGATATTGAGTCTTTTTGTGATGAAAATGGTTTTCTGCATAATTTCTCTGCTCCTCGAACTCCTCAACAAAATGGAGTAGTAGAGAGGAAGAATAGATCTCTTTAAGAAATGACAAGAACAATACTTAATGAAAATAGTTTACCTCATTATTTTTGGGTCAAAGCGGTAAGTACTGCATGTTATGTTATAAATAAAGTTATGTTAAGGTCTAAATTAGATAAAACCCCTTATGAGCTTTGGAATGAGAAACAGTCCAACATTGGTTACTTTCATGTATTTGGATGCAAATGTTTTATACTCAATGACAGATATAATTTAAGAAAGTTTGATGCAAAATCTGATGAAGGTATCTTTCTTAGGTATTCAACAAATAGTAAAACTTATAGAGTATTTAATAAAAAGACTTTGACTGTACAAGAATCTATGCATGTAGTATTTGATGAATCTAACCCTCTACTTTCCAAAAAATCTATTGATGAAGAATCAAAAGGTACAAATAACAAAAATAGTCTCAATCTTAATAAAGAGAATACAATGGAAGAAATCCAACATGGAAACATCAGGAAAGATTATCAAGACTTAGTACAAGATGCAACCAAATAGTGGAAACATGTGAAAGATCATCTAGTGGAACAAATTCTAGGAGAACCTTCACGAGGTGTAAGTACTTGATCATCTCTTAAAAATATTTGTAATCACACTGCTTTTCTATCTAAAATTGAACTCAAAAATATTGATGAATTATGGTTTCTAGCTATGCAAGAAGAGCTAAATTAATTTGAAAGAAATAATGTGTGGACACTTGTTCCTAGACCCAAAAATCATGCTGTTATTGGAATAAAATGAATTTTTAGAAATAAGAAAGATGAGTCTGGAATCATCACTAGAAACAAGGCTCGACTTGTAGCCCAAGATTTCAATCAAGAGGAAGGAATCGATTATGATGAAACGTATGCACCTGTCGCAAGATTAGAAGCTATTCAAATGTTACTTGCATATGCATGTTATAAAAATTTCAAACTTTTTCAAATGGATATTAAAAGTGCTTTTTTAAATGGTTTTATAAATGAAGAGGTATATGTTGAGCAACCTCTAGGTTTTGAAAATCATATTTCTCCTAATCATGTTTTTAAGCTCGCAAAAGCATTATATGGACTCAAACAAGCTCCTAGAGTTTGGTATGAGAGGCTTAGTGGTTTCTTAATTGAAAAAGATTTTTCAAGAGGAAAGATCGATACAACTCTTTTTATCAAATATGAATAGGATGATATTCTTCCAGTTCAAATTTATGTTGATGATATAATATTTGGTGCTACTAATGAAAATATGTGCAAAGATTTTATTAAGAACATGTAGGAAGAATTTGAAATGAACATGATGAGAGAACTTAATTTCTTTCTTATATTGCAAATCAAGTAAGCAAAAAGTGGAACATTCATTAATCAGTCAAAATATATCAAAGAGTTATTCAAAAAATTTGAGATGGAAGGTGCGAAGGTAATTGGAACACCAATGAATCAAACTACCAAACTTGATAAAGATGAAAGCGGTAAGCCAATTGACTCAAAGGTATATCGAGGTATGATTAGTAGTTTATTATATTTGACGGCTAGTAGACGTGATATTATGTTCAGTGTATGTTTATGTGCATGTTTTCAATCATCTCCAAAGCAATCTCATTTGATTGCAGTCAAGCGTATTTTTAGATATCTTGCCGGTACCATTGACCTAGGGTTATGGTATCTTAAGTACACTTCTTTCGATCTTATTAGTTATTCAGATGTGGATTATGCTGGTTGCAAAGTTGATTGAAAAAGTACTAGTGGAAAATGTCATTTTTTAGGTCATGCACTTGTTTCATGGTTCAGTAAAAAGCAAAATTCTGTTGCATTATCTACTGCCGAGGCAGAATATGTTGCTGCAGACAGTTGTGGTGCTCAAGTTTTTTTACATGAAGTAACAACTTGAGGATTTTAAACTTATGTACAATTATATTCCAATCAAATGTGATAAAACAAATGCTATAAAATTTTCAAAGAATCCAATACAACATTCTCGGATCAAACATATTAAAATTAGATATCATTTTTTTAAAGATAATGTGCAGAAGGGCGATATTGTATTAGAATTCACTAGCATACATGATCAATTGACAGACAGTTTTACAAAACTCCTACCAGAAGATAGACTATGCATGATTAAAAGAGAAATATGAATGATGCATGCCATAAATATCTGCTAGATATTTTTATTCCATTATCTCAAATGACCTATAGAAACTTGAGACGCTTAGCCTCATCGTTCAAATGCATTTGTTCCTCATAGATCATCATGCCATCCTTATCTAAAGGATTAGGCAATCGAAATGAAGAGGCAAGCAAGGATTTTAAATCATTATTCTGTTACTTTAAGTCTACTATCTTTCTGTTAGACTCTTGAACAAGTCGTTGAAGAACATTGATCTTCTCATTAAGCTTCTCTATCTCGTGGGTTTTAGATTGCAACCGAGCGGAAAAAACGATAATGGATGATGAGTATCGAGTTCCGAGACTCACAAACTCGTAAATGGCATTATGATCTGATTTATTAGCCAAATCAGTGTTTAGTTGCTTCATGGCGCCTGCGATAGATGCAGAAACAATTTGAGACTGAGGTAAAGAATACATCATATTTTGATCGTGAGAAGTACTAAAAGGATATTGATGAGCCATTGAAAATTTGAAGTACGGGAATGAAGATAAATTACAAAGATGAGAAGAAGACTTGATGCGATTTAGATAAAACTAATAGCCGCTCTTATAAAGATGAAAATAAGTAAAAGACAAACGGTCATCTCTTCCAATCTTACTTAGTCAAACCTACAAGATATGCCGGATGCATATTGTCAATAGTTACCGAACTAAGCCAGCGAGATTAATTACAATTGTCTCTGTTTCTCTCGTGAAACGCTGCCATTATCTGCTGATGTTGACTCTGTGCTTGAACTCTCACTCGTTCCGATTTCTCTATTCGAAGTTTCAGAACACGAGCTAATTCCGTCAAATTTTTATTTTCTTCCTTTAACCTCTTGTTTTTTCTACCTTTATTTGTAAGCTTTTGATGGAGAACAGATATTTGATTGTTAAGTCGATTAACCTCATTTGCCCTCGCTAGTAATCTCTGAGACATGGTTGTAACAGAGGCAGCATATTGAGCACTAAGAGTTCTTGATGTTGCAACAACTTCTGAATCAGTTCTACCAAAAAAATGCATATCTGCTTCTATCATAGTGTTGACAACCTGAGGAGATAAAATGACTCGTTGAGATGGTTCCTGATTCAAATCCGGAAGACTATTAGACAAAATTTTCTCTGTCATTCTATCGTTTTGGATAAACAGATACTTGATCAATAAGCAATGTGAGATTTGTTTTAGTATTCGGTGGGTGAAAATGGTCATTTAAACAGAAATCGAAAACTTCCAAATCTCTACGTATCTTATTTGTCAACAACATCAAGCAGATTTGAATCTCCTTTCGCACTGAATTGCAACTAGACCTCCAACCTTTACAGGTTTTGTCAGACACGCATGGCTCCGCACCAAATTGCCAGAGCTAGACCTCAAACCTTTACAGGTTTTATCAGACACGTGTGGCTCTGCACCGAATTCTCTACAGTCTCTACTAATGCACCGTTTTATTTATCTATTGGTTATTGTAGAAAGATGTCTTATTGAGCTAATTATGATTCCTTTTTAATGATGCCAAAAGGGGAAGAAGTTTTAGACGTAAATATTTAGATTTTTAACTCTGTTATATATGCTGGAATTATGTTTATCTATTGCTTGAAAAACTAATGCATATTCTCAGGAGGAGTTTAAGCATTACTGCAAGTTTCAAAATCCTATTAAGTATTTGTCATCATCAAAAAGGGGGAGATTGTTGAATCCAAGGTTTCAAATTTCGTATCTACGTGTAGATTTTGATGATAACAAATAAATTCAAGTCTCAAACTCAAATTATTTACGCAATGGAGCGAAGCGCACATCAAGCATAAAAGAACAAGTCTACAAATGAAGCTCATAGATTATTTTTGTACATCTCTTGATAAAATTTGAAATTGGATTAAGACTCCAAATTACTTTTTTTCTCATAAAACATCAAATTACTTTACATATGCAAGACATTTTTAAATGTCTTAATTTTGAAAATTATGTTATTCACATGTGCATAACATCATCAAACAAAATAATTTTGAAAATTATATTTCTTATATAAAAATTTGAATTTATAAGATGATTGATTATCATATTTAACATGTACACATTTTGTTTGAAAGTCTTGAAGGGGGTGGTGTGTTTTTTTGACAAATGCAAGAGGTAGATGATTTTGTTTGAAAATCTTAAAGGGTGGTTGTGTGTTTTTTTTACATATGCAAAAAGAAGATGATTTGGTTTGAAAAATAAATCATGCTCATTTTGTCATATATGAAAAGCAAAAGATTAGGTTTGATTTCTTTGAAAAATGAATGGTGTTGTCTTTGACAAATACAAAAATGAAATGTTTTTATTTGAATTTTTTGAAAAGTGAAGAGTGCTCTTATTTGACACGGGAATCTTTTCAAATTTAAAATTGAAGACTCATTTGCCTATAAATAGCTCACTTGAGTTTTACAAAAATCACAACAAGAGCTTACACATCTATTGCTAAGTTTTGTATCATTCTTTCAAAACTCTCATTCTCTTTTTTCTAAAGTTTTGAACCTTAATTCTTGTTCTTGTTGAGAGAGATATAGGTTGCGCTATATTATTTCTATCTCACTCATTGGGAAGTGTACTTTGATAGTCTACCCACTATCAACTTTTATATCAATAATAGGATGAGTATAACCCTTGTGTGTGTAGAATGTGTTCTACACAAAGAATAGTTGAATCACCAAGTGTGAGGTGATTGGAAGTGTAGAGGATGTTCTACACGGATTCTTTGGAGCGGTGTTGCTCAAAGGTGTAATAGGTTTCTATCTCTACTTAAAGGAGATTGACTAGTGAATTTGGGATTCTCAAGGGGTAGCTTGAGGCGAGAACGTAGGCAGTGGGACTGAACCTCGTAAAAATACTGAGTTTGCTTTCTCTTACCTTACTCTTTACATTTCTTGCTTCTTTATATTCTGTTTATATTTTATCTTGTGTATTTGATTTATAAGTGTTAATTTTTATAATATAATCTAATTCACTCTCTCTCTTGTATTAGTCATCTGGGCAACAGATCACTTAATACCAAGTATGCTTTACGGACAAAGTTACAAGCCAATTTTCACGTCTCTTAAGCCTATTTTCACCAAATTTATGTATTTTGATTGTACCTTTACTACTTAATTTATGAGCAGGAGTCTGAGTTTCAATCATTTTTTACTTAATTTTCTTTCGAATATTGCTCTAGAAAACTCAATTTGGGAGGGATAAAATTATAAAATTAAATCGTTAGGGGTAAAACTAAACTTACTTATAGTTTGAGTTAGGCATTGTTTGTTTTCGCAGATAAGATGAGAAAAAAATGATATAAATGGAGATAAAAGTTAAAATTTGAATAAAATACTATTAAAATATATTTTTTTATATTACTTTTGTTTTAAAATTTGAAAAGGTTGAATTATTTATTTTATTTTGTGTGAGAATTTGAAAAAATTGTAATGATTTGATAAGATAAGTTTTGAAGAGTTTTGTGATGGAAGCCTTAATCTTTTATGCACTTTTGAAATATGAGAGAGAGAAAATTGAATAAAAGATATTATAAAATTAAAATATTGTTAGAATGTAGTTTTTAATATTATTTTTTATTGTAAATTTAAAAAAAAGTTGAATTATATTTTATTATCAATATAAACTTTTAGCAGTCTCAGCCTTTTTTTTCACGGAAATTAAGATTTAGGTGACAATAAAACAGTATCGCCTAGTTTTATCAAATTGTTGACAGACACCGCACATAATGCAATATATATATATATAGAACAACCCTTAATAAGAAGAAGACAATAGTAGCACAATATACCACATAAAAACAATTGACCGAGTTTTTCCATATGATAATGGAATAAAGAAGTGGTACCTAAGACCACTAGAAACAGTATGTCTTTGCCCCAACAAACGTATAGCTCAGTTTCTGCCAGGGAAGAGGGTCTCTCATTCTCAACCAATTGGTCATTTCGCAAAATCCTACCCCTTAAGTAACGACTCAGACCATGCTCCATACTTGCTCTCAGCCAGACAGCTTGTGACTTCCCAACCAACCCCATGTTCATTACTATCAGTATCCGAACCTTGATCCTTTGAGTGCTCACCAATCAACTCAGGCGCGAAACCAGAATATTATATTTGGGAGGCGATCCATAAAATGTGTATTATATATAAATTTTATAAGGACATGATAGAAGTATCATATTTTTTCATTGTCGAACTCTCTAAAAAATCAATTTTTTAACTTGCTCATATTATTTTTTGATTTAAAAAAAATTATAGATCAAGAATAAACATAAAAAATTTCTAATAATTACTGACATACCAATGTTAGATTTTTAACAAACTATATCTCATAATCATACAATCAAGTTAGAGTGAAACTATATAAGTAAGTATAATTAATCAATTTTGACAATCATATAAATTTATAACTATATTTTTTTTAGAATTAGACTGTTAAAGTAATTATCAGATTAGGTGAGTTAAAATTTGAATTTCAATAAAGTTAAAAGTTAGAATAAAATTATATGTGTATTGACATTTAGGAAATAATTTTAATAAAAATTTGAGGGGTAATTTTTAATTTTTTTTATAATTTGAGGGATAATTTAATATTATTTATATGTAAATATATATACTTATATATTATATATGAATTTTTTGAAGAATTTTGGGGCTACAAAAAATTATAAAAATTCTTTTTTGCGGGACAAATCTTTATTTACATATATATATCATTCCTTCATGGGACAAATCTTTCATGCGGGAAGCGACTCGCCACGTGCTCATCCTCAAGCTCCCGCCACATCTGCAATAACGAGGATGCCTGAGCTGGTACTGACTCTCCCTTCATCAACTTGCTGCCCTGATGCTTGAGAATGAGATACCCTAATGAAAGAAGAGTCGGGACAGTAACATTGTGTAGGCCAGCAAAAGCCATTCTTCTAATCTGACACTACAATCAGTCAACCTGTTAGGTTGAAATGCATAAAAAAACAAATTTATTCCAAGGAAGTAAAACTGGATCGTTTCCATTAAAATCTGATCATCGCATCTGCATCAGTGTCAAGCCCATCATTTTCATCACAATCAGAATTCCACCCAGCATGAATCCCAGGGGCAACTGAGTCCTATGCTTTTCTCTGCATGAATTAAAAACCAGTCACCTCCACTATATTCAATCCTAATCTAGCCTGGAATTCAGAATCATCAAACAAACTTTAACATATTTTTTCCAATTTCAATACCTTAAAAACAAAGACTTATCAGGCAGTTAGCTGAATTCCAATAGTCACAGCAACTAACTATTCAATTAATACTCTGTTTGGTTTCCAAGAAAATCTAATATAATAAAATCCTGCATATTAGATTTCCAGAATTTAGAATCCCTAATAGACCAACCACCGCCGAATTGAGCCTGAAAAAAACTAATTTTCCCACTCCAATGATTCCACGGGTAAATAAATCTCTATTTTTAAGAATCCGAAAAGGTTCATTTACTTTCTCATACTCCATTTGGTTGCCGAGAAAATTAATTAAAATAAAATCCTGCATATACAATTTGGAATTCCAGATAGGCCAAACTCCACAAAACTGGGACCAAAATAACTATTTGGCCCACTCAATTGACTCCACCGGGACATTGCTACTTTCAGAATCCCAAAAGAGAGATTCAAACTCATATTTTCCATTGCTCTCTCCACCTTTCCCGTAAACCAAGCAGAGGGAAGACGAAAACCGACTATCATATCGCAGAGAGAGAGAGAGAGAGAGAGACCAAAACACGGCACTTGAAGTACACAAGACTTGTTTCTTAAAAATTAAAGCGGAAGATAGAGTATGAAAGATAAAAGAGACGTACCAGAGAAGTTCAATCCAGATATGATTTCGAAGTAAAGGAAAAGGAAACCTAGCTGTGAAGAAAGTTACGGGGAGAGAATATGGAAAAGTTACAGAGAGAGAGAGAGAGAGAGAGGGAAGCGGAAGGATGGAATGTTAGATCCCATGTACGTGTATTTTTATACGATATTTTATTATCGTTGTTAATTATTTTAATTTAATTTAATAATATTATTAGTCGTATTCTATTTATTTAAAATATTTGTTTGAGTTATTAATTAGTTGATATCGAGTTACGTTACTTTTCTTATTTATTTTAATGAGTTAATTATTTTAATGATTGAGAATTTAATTCCTCTATTTTATTATGTGAATTTATTTGATATGCATTCGTTATATTAATTATTGTTTTATTTTTAATATTGTGCTTGAGTTTAATTTATTTATATTGTTTGAGCTTTAAATATTTTATTTTATTGATATTAAAATTATAGTATTTAAAGTCAGTTTTTATTTAATTTATTGTGTTTTTTCTAGTAGTCTTCTTTTTCTTTTCTTTTCTTTTCTTTTCTTTCTTCTTTCTTTTTCTTTTTCTTTTTCTTCTTCTCTTCCTCTGCTTCCCAGACCCGTGGCCCGCGTACCCCTCTCCCTCTCCCTCTCCCTCTTGCCGTTCCTTCTCCCCCACCCAGGACTGCCGCCAGCCACCCACCGACGACACCGCCCAGCCCAACCTCACCCCCACATGCCAGCGAGTTCAACGGCACCGGTGGTGTCACCTCCGGCCACCCCACCGCCCATACACGGCCCCCTACTCGAAATGGCCATTTTTGCTTCCCTTGCATTTTCCGGCCACCCCTTGGCCTCCGACCACCACCACTAGACTCCCCACCCTCCGGCGAGCATAACCCACCGTCGGTAGCCACCCATCGCCGCCGGTTACCCCCTCTACCCGAAATGAGCCTTAAACGGGTCGTTCTTCGCCGCGCCGCCGTCCGGCCACCGTAGGCCTTACCACCACCACCAAAAGACTCCCATCGCCCAACCGGTCAACCCCCTAGCTCAGTTTCCCCAACTGCGCCCTCACCTTCCCGGTACAACCCCAAACCCGAAAATGGGTTTCACCCCTTTTGACCCCGATCCGCCACCTTCCGGTGGTTGTGCCGCCACACCACCACCTCCATGAGATTCCCCACCCTTCAAAGTGTATCTCCCTAAATTTTGGGGTCAAACCGAGTATTTTAGCCTAACGTACATTTGATCGCTACGAACGCTGCAGATTGACGTTGTTTAAGGATTTACGTTTTTACCGCTGTAAGTACTTCCCAAACGAGTTTTAAGATTTAAATATATTTTTGGCATCAACAGTTATTGTGTTTGATTATTGTTATTATGTGTTGGTTGATATTGGTAATTGTTGGTTGATTGGATTATTCAATTGTTGGCTATCTGGTGCATGGTTGTCTGCATTGTGTATTTAAGCGCATGCTCATGAAAATATTTGGAAAATAGATTTTTGCATGATTTCAGATATTCTTGTGTTGAGAATAGAAACTGGGATTTAAATTGAGTTTAACGGATTTTAATGATTTTGGGCTGAGTCATAACGGGGACGGCGATACGTAACGCACGTTGTGATCAGCGTGTGTGTGTGGATGACATAATGGGGACGGCGATACGTAACGCCCATTATGGTCATTGGGTATGCATTTCATATCGGGGACGGCGATACGTAACGCCCGGTATGAAATGAGTGTGTGTTGATCGTAATAGGGACGGCGATACGTAACGCCTATTATGATTTTGGGTGTATGTGTAAATCATATCGGGGACGGCGATACGTAACGCCCGGTATGATTGGTTTTGAGGATATTATTTTATGGAAAATGATGGGTGATTTTATTGGGATTTTATTGTGGATTAAATTGAGATTTTGACGATTGTGGTTATTTCATCGACTTTGAGGAAAATGATTTTAAGTCTCATGCATATGGTAATTGTTCATGGTTGTTGTTGTGGCATTAATGTATTTCTGTCTTTTGGTTTGGTTAGTTTGTACTTACCTGCGATGCCATCTTGGCGTCGTAGCTTTTGGATGCAGACTTTGGAGAGGCTGAGTCTGAGGAGACGGCTCCGCTATTGAAGTGTTATTATTATTAATTGATATCTCGGGAAATTTATTTTCCCATTTTTTATAAATATGTATCTGTTTAATTTGTATTTTAGATGACTGTATTAAATCTCCTGCTGGAGAGTTTATATTAAATTGGTTTGTAAAATATTTCTAAAAAAGTTGTGGTACTTAGATAATAATTTATTATCCACTGCGACCTATATTTTTTATGTATGTCACGTGTGCACACACATTTGACACTTGTCGTTGGAATGTGTGACCCATATTGTCATCATCATGACGCCTCGATTCCCGTATTATTTTAAGGAGAATTTGGAGGCGTCACATGGAAGAAATGCGAGAGTTGAGACTTATTCATAAAATCATAAACTTGCAAGCAGCATATAACAATTTTGAAATGAGCCATGTTAGAGATAACTCTTAAATCTTAATCATTGTATACATACATATGAATAATAACATATTATTATTTATATATGTATAAATGTAATAAATATGGGTTATCTTAATATTGTTTTTAGACTAAAATAAATTTTTTTAATAATAGATTTCTTTTTTTTAAATAATTTTATATTATATATACCTTTACGATTATATATAGCATTACTCATATTATATATTTTAAAAATAAAATACTACTCAATTTTGGGATATTGATTACATTTTTTTTTTAGTTTTTTTATATAATTGTTAAGTAAGTATTCTTAATTAATATTATGATATTTTTGTATTTAAAAAAAAATGTTTTAAAATATTAAAAAAAATTAACATTTTAAAATATTATTTAAAAAAATTTATTTAAAAATTATATAAAAATAATAATAATAAAAATTGAGATCCCAATCGACATTCCAAAATGGGAAGAAAAAGGGAAAGTGCCTCTCTCACACACTGATGGTGAGTCTTTCGGTACTCTCTTGGAGTAGCACTAACCTATGTTTTATGCCTCTAAATACGTATGTTCAACATGCTTATTTTTGTTTTACTAAGGTTGGTTTGAACGTGGAGATGAGATGAGTTTAATTTATTTTTTAATATTATTATTATTTTAAAATTTAAAAATGTATATTAAAATTAAAAAAAAGTATATAAGAATTATATTTTATATAAAAAATTAAAAAAATATAATAATAAAATAAAGATAAATTAAAATAAATTGAGAAGAGTTTAGAATACAAACAAAGCCTAATTCCATTGCCTTTATATAATTGTAGAATATACAAATGTTATATAATTATTAAAACAATAATTATTATTTAAAAAATAATTAGTATTCAATGTAAGTTCGGTATTTATATATTTTTTAAAATGACTACGTAATATTTATGTGCTCATAACTTCAAATATTATTTCACTTTTTGTTTTGACATGTTTAACTTTTCATTTATAAATACGTAGCTGCAGCCTTTTTTTAGTCTAGGTGTAACAATTTATTGGTTGTAGTCCTGGACCGGATCGAATTAAATATACATTATAATATATTTTTTAATTATATATTATTTATATAATATAACTGTATATAATTAAAATTAATTTTATAATATATATTATTTATTATTTATATATTATTTAGTATCAAAGTATTATTATAATATTTAATATATAATTATTAACTATATATTATAATAATAGTATTAGTACTAATAATTAGTATACATTAATAATTTAATATATTATAAGAGTTATAGTATAAACTATAGACTAACATTTAATATATTAATAATACTACTAAGTATTATTCAATAAGTTATAAAAGTAATAAAGTATTATCAATTTATCACTAATATTTAATATATTAATAATATTAATACTACTAAGTACTATACTATTTTGATATAGTCCAAACCGAATGAATCGGATTGGACTAGACTAAAAAGGACCGGTTTGGTCTAATCTTATATAGTATTCGGTTTGATCCAAGTTTGAAAAAGTCTAAACTAAATGTGTTCGGTTCGATCCATCAATACCCTTTATGAACGATTGAATTAGATCGAATTCCCCCTTAATTGTAGGGTTAAGATTATACCAGACCAGTTTTAGACTCTTAAAAGTAATTATAACTATTATAATCAATAAAGTTTAATATATAATCTTTGCAATTGGAGAGAAAAAAGGACCCTTTTTGAATTACACAAAATCTCATATAAATTTTTGAAAAATTAGATTTTATTATTTATAATTTTGTTATAGATTAAAACAATAATGATAAATGGAAAATATATTCTTAAAAAAAAGTATGTGAAATAATTATTATGTGGAGATATTTTAAAATTAGTAATGATATTAGATCTATTTGATGTTCTCTAGTTGAATTAATCAATTTTTTTTTTCTAAATATTGCGGCTTTCTTTTATTTTTTGTCTTTTTTTTTTTTTTAAATCTATTTGGATTATTTTTCGGGGCCTATAAAATCTACTTGGATTTTTTATTTTTTAAAAATTCGTTTACTAGGGCCCGAGTTGCAGAGTCGACCCTGCATGTAAAACTTGTGATAGGCGTAGTTTTTTTTTTTTTTGCTTGTAATAGGCGTACTTTTTTACCCAGGCCATAAATATTTGACTTTGAGGCAGTCAAATATTTATTATTATTAGGCTCGTATGGACTGGGAAGTAATTTCAATTTGAGTAATTTTATGAATAATTATGAGTGCGTAATTGTTTGAAAAAATAGTAAGATTTATTATTAAAAAATTAACTTTTTTTTATGTATTACTCATATTTTATTTAATTTTTTAAAATAGTTATGCGATAGTATTTCAATTTATGATTGTATATATATTTTCTCTTTCAAATTATCTCATCTCATTTTATTGATTTATTATTATAATTTTTTAATTTTTATATAAAATATAATAAATAACTCATGTTTTTCAAATTCTATTTCAACTTTAATAAATTTTAAAATAATAATAATATTAAAAAATAATATTTTATTCAACCTTTAATTTTCATCTAAAATTATCTTATCTTATCTCACTATCTAAATAAAATCTTGGCATAATTTCTTTAAACAATTTTTAATTATTAAATGAATGAAAAATATATACAACTTTATTAATAATTACTTCTTTAATTTTTTAAAAGATAGCCAATAAATAAAATACTCAAACGATAAATTTGAGGGGCCAAATATAATTTTCCTCTAAATTAATGAAAAGAAAGGCCTACACAAACAGGAGGCTATTATTTATAAATTTTGCTACTCGTCGCAGTTCTCTCATACCATGCAGTATTAAACTTTTCTTTTTATAAAAGAATTTAATTTTCATTTTGTTTTTCTTAAATTAATTAAGTTTTCTACTCATCATTTATATACTATACATTTAATAAGAGAAAAATAAAATAAAATAAAATTATGGGTGTTATGTAATTTGAAGATGAATAAAAATTTTCATTCATTATTGATCTAGATTAGGATGATTGTCTTATTGCAGATGAATCGATCGTGCACATGGTCTTTTCTCAAAGATTACCTCTTAAGCATAAGAGGATTAATTAGTAATATTAGAGAGCCCAAGGTCTATTCACAAGGACCAATTTTTGAACTAGCCAATTTAATACTTTATAAATAGAAATGATGTATGTACAAGAGTTGGAAACAGTGGTAACAAGGTTTGGGTTTGTAACATGCAATAAGATCAGGCAAGCAAACATGCAATTTCTTCGAGAAAGAATGTATTGGTTAATGTGAAGGGAAACAAACGAACTAAAATGCCTTTTTTAAAGAAAACGAATGAGATGAAGATGAATAAACTGAAAATCTAGGTCTTGGTTCCCTTTCCTCCTTAGATAGCCAAAGTTAATTCCAGTCCCTTTACAAGCCTTTAAGTGGATCACTAGTCAAGGTCACTGCACTTAGATGATTTCGACGATGAGAACTTGATAGGAAAGCACTTCTAAATAGTTTAAATGACAATCAATAAAACCCAAGTTCAATTCCAAGTATCAACATAGGGTATGCATCCTCCAAGCATTTATTGTGCTATAAGTCAACAAGGAATCAAAGCTAAATGCATAAACCCTATTGATAGTCTAAATAAGAGTAGTTGAAGCTACCGAAAGCAAGTTTAAGTACAAAACATACAAAAACCAACAAAATCTTCAAATGGCAATATGAGAATGCAATGATCCCGTGACCTAGAAAGGAGATTTTACTCACACATGTGAGATAAAACCCTCAAAATTAAAGTAAAAACCAAAGGAAACATCACAATATTAAAAACCCTAAAAAGAGCAAAACCCTAGAACTCTTCTTATTCTCTTGACTCCAAAACTCCTTCATAGACTTGATTCCCTTTCCACTTCCTTTGCTTACTCTATTTAACCTCTTTTGCTCCACCCTTGATCCAAACCCTAATGGATTCGCCTGCAGTACCCCTCTCCCAGCCATCGATTCCATCTAGTTCCTATAACAAGAGAGAGATAATGTGTAAGAGGCAAGAAGGATCGAGAATTTCAGCTAAGTGTGGGTGAGTCGTGTAGGTGTAGTATTGTGAGAGAGTAAATAGACAATATTGCCCTCAGTTATAACTTTAAACCCTCCATATCCCCTACAATTAATCTGCCTCTTAATCCATGTGTTAGTAGGTTTTAAAGAGGTAAAAAGCCTTAAAAGAAATGATTTTAACCCTCAATTTCCTCTCTACATCACACACATGTGTGTATGAGTATTGTTACATCAACAAAAGAACTACATAAAATAATTTCACAAACGTGTGGAGTTCATCTAATCCGTTAGATCTATTTTATAATAAAAATAATTTTATAATAATCTTACGAACCATATTGAGTCACTTCAATTTATGAAATTATTTTTATATAATCCCTCTGTATTTATAGAATATTTCTTGGGTATATATAAGAGGCATGTATGTCATCATGTAACCATGCAGAAAGATCGAGACTAGCTATAAAGCCATGGCTTCCCTGAGTACCTTGACAAACACCCAATACTATTTTCTCAGCTAATTCCTTTCGGTCCTTTCTATCTTCCTACTTCAATACTTTCTCAGAAAACCTATGAAGAAAACTATAGTCGCCATCGATGATCTTTGGTCATCTCCCTCGGAGCCCACTAGCCTTCCCACTCATCGGCTACCTCCACCTCCTTGGTTATTCCCTATACATATCCTTGCAAATACTCTCCCTCAAACATGGCCCCATCTTCAGCTCCGACTAGCTTGGCCCTTCTCAGACCATGCTACTAGTTTCATCGGCCTCCATCGCCACCGAAGTGTATAAAGTCAACAATCTTGCCATCTCAAACCGCCTCGCTCGTGCTTTTGTCGACAAAACACTTTATGGCGGTGCTGGTTCTTCATCGCCCCCACGACAAGTACTTGAGTTTCGTGAAGAAGCTTTCCATGACACAATTGCTTACCTTTATGAAAACTGAACATTCACATTCTATTCGACACAAGAACTTGCACAATTTTTGCATAAACTGTTCGACAGTGCTAAGAGAAGAGAGCCAATTGATTTGAGTAATGAGTTCGTGAAACTATTGAACAATTCGATTTGCAAGTTGGCAATGAGTGCGAAGGTTTTAGGTGAAAGTAGGAAGCTGAGCAAATTAGAGTGTTGGTGAAGGAGTGTTTGCATTTAAGGTCCAGAATTTACTTAGGGGATTTCTTGGGGCCTTTCAAGAGGTTGGCCAGCTTTTGGCTAGGGAAGTAGGCTCAAGATGTTTGCATGATGTACGATGTGATTCTAGAAAGATTATGGAAGGACCATGAGGAAAGTGGGAAGCGAGAGAATGAAGATTTGCTAGATATACTAATAAAAGTATATAATGATGAGAAAGTTGAATTCAAGATTACCATAACCCATATAAAGGCTTTCTTGCTTGTAAGTAGTTTTTAATCTCCCATTTATTATTATTGTTAAAAATACTAGGTCAACATATACAATGGAAGTAGTATTACTTCATTGATAGATCATAGATTTAGTACAGTTGTTCTACAGATTCTCTATCGTACATAGTTATTGTTCATCCAAAACATTCCTGACAATGGTTAAGTGTACTACGTGATAATACCAAAACAACACTCATAAATTCCATAACCTAAATGCCAAAACTAGAAAGAGCTTATTTGTGATACAAGTATTGTGTCATCGACAAAGGGAGAAAAGTTTATGTAAATAGTCACTCTAAGTGTAACTCCTAACTAGCCAATAACAACCAGCCATCAAATTTCATGAAGTGATTTAAGAGTCACTTCATAATCTCTAAAAAGGAGGAATGGGTGTCCACTATGAATGCTCTTTTCTTACAACCATTAATGTTTATATATATATATATATGAATCAACTTGAATTGATATATAGACAATTAAATTCACGATGGATCAACTTGTATTGATATATTTATTGATCAATACTTCTCTTGTTTAGGATTCTTCATTGTTGGCACTAGTACTACCTCGACGGATATCATGCAATGGACAATGTTGGAACTCATCAATTGTCCTCAAGTGTTCAAGAAGCTTAGAGATGAAATGGTTTATGTGGTTGACATTGATACTAGACTAGTTGAGGAAGGGGATGTCCAAAATCTCCCTTACTTGCAAGCATTTGTCAAAGAAACACTAAAATTGTACCCACCAATTTCTGTGACAACTAGAGAGTGCCGTGAAGATTTTAAGATAAAAGGCTATGACATCTCCCAAAATACTATGTTGGCAATCAATCTGTACAGCGGGGGGTGTGAATCCAGATTCAATCCAGACGGTTATCGGCCACCCGGTTAGCCCGATTTTCCGATCCAGATCCAGTTATGATGAGATATTTAGATCCAGATGTACAACCCTATATACAGCATAATGCAAGACTCAGAAGTTTGGGACAATCCAAAAGAGTTTTGACTAGAGAGGTTCTTGTTTTTTAATAATTCTAAGATATATACAAAATAAGCATGACTAAAATGATGAAAATCATGAACTCATTACAGGCCATCAAAATTTGATAGATTATGTTCCATTTGGGGCTGGAAGAAGAGGGTGGTGCCCTGGCTCAACTTTAGCATACACCATATTAATAAATCAAACAATCGCGGCCTTAGTTCAATGCTGTGATTGGAAGGTTGGAGGTGGAGGAGATGATCATGGTGATCACGCCATGCTGCCTAAGGTGGATATGGAAGTTGAGAAATCTGGCTTTGGTGTAACGAAGGCTAAATCACTTGTATGCCTTCCTATTGTTCACTTCAACCCCTTAATTTTCTAGCTGCTAATTAATCAGTGTAAATTCAAATATATGGACTAGAATAATTGCTCAAAGCATGCCCTAAAACAAGTTGCATGTATAAATATTAAGGATTGTCCAGTTCATATATAACCGGCCAGCTTTCAGGATATTATATATAATATATTATTCGGCCTGAAGGATAAGAAATAAACCATGGTCTTCACAAAAAACATGTGTTTCTTTCTTCTTCTTTTTTTTTCTTTTTCCTTTTGAATAAACATGTTGCTTGTAATTTAAAAATACGAGCACCAAAATTCGAATTCTGATCAGGTATAATTTATAACTAACACACACACACACATATATACATATATATATATATATATGTATGCAGTGACTACGTATTAATCATTAGATCAAAAACATAAGAAAAGCACTACCCTAAAGCTTGAAGTACTACTTTTTTTTTTGTTCCATGCCTGCACAAGAGCATGATCTATGGTTTACTGGCCATATATATATGGTTTTTTATTATTATATGGTTTACTGGCCAATAAGTAAATATATATATATATATATATGTATATATTGAAGTAGTAGTACCATTACAGCAACTAGATAACAACGAAGCTGGCTAGGGACAAAAAAATGGTAGTAGAATGAAGGAGATGGACAGAATATCGTTGGTCATTGTCATGCATAGCCAGCTTGTAATAACAACAATAATGGCACTGGTTGGTATATATAATTATAGGAACATGAGTCCATGACCCTTTAATTGTCGGCCTAGTGAAAGTTGGGAAACCTCCATGGTTTCCTATGTTGATCACGACCAACAAAGCCCTAGTGTCACGAATCGGGTCGAGTGCATGAAAGGGATCAAGAAATAATATTCCTATATCATATGGGGTCTGTACTGGGGTGAAAAATGGTGCTTTTTAGCCATAAAAATGAAAAGAAAAAGATATCTTCAGAACCAAAGCAGAGATATATATGCATCGACAAAAACGGCAAGGAGTTAAGACGTCAACTTGAGAGTACAGCGTCATCAATCATACATTTAATGGATTTGGATTATTGGTGGCCCTCCATTAATATCAGTGCTGCATGCAGCTAGCATGCTAGATATTTTCTATATATGTTGATCGTAATAAATTTAAACTTCGATCAATCGATCATTTGACAAATGAACAATATGACCAGTTATAGCTAGCTGTTTTACTGACATTACTTCATGACTACCCGTAAAGCATTTTAGTAAAACTAATTAGGTACGTAGATGAAATGAGATGATTTTAAATAAAAATTAAAAGTTAAATATAAAAAAATTGTTAAAATATTATTTTTATTATTATTATTATTTCAAAATTTAAAAAAATTGAATTATTTGTTATATTTATAAAAAAAAAACTTAAAAAAATTATAATAAGAAAATAAGATAATTAGATAAAATCATTAATTCTGTATCTAAACGAGAACTTATAATATCATATGATCGTGTGTCTAAACAGCTCCCGACCAAAGAGGGCTTCGATAATAGGTAGATGTTCCAACGTCTAATATCCAGGAATTTAAAGACTTCATCTACAGGCCTTGATCAAGTACTGATTACTAATTTGAGCCCTTGCTGGCATATTGCATGTGTTGTAAAAATTTGGTACTATATATATATATGGACGCAGCTAATTGCGTACGTATATACACGTCATGCATCATGTGTGACCTAATTAATTAATATTGCCAAAACTATTCATTGGCATTTCCCTACTGATCTTGATCATGAACCCTAACATCGCAATGGAAGCCGATCATCATCAGAGGTCGTTAATGCATGGCCGGAAACAGGATCACATGACCGTTAATATTGAGACAGCTGGGTAGATCATGAGGACGCTAGAACTAGTACGTATAATATATATATATATATATATATATATATATATATATATTATATTACCTAAAAGAGTACGTCCTAATTAACCAGCTAACATAATTAAACTATCTTAATTCCATTCCTAGTTAGTGAATAAATATATACGTATATTGCAATGTTAGAAGTAATATATCTTAATTAAAGTGCAAATATATATATATATATCTTAATTAAATGATTAAACTTTCATTTTCCATTAAATAGTTCAAGCTTTAGGAATAATTTCGTGCATGTGATCTAACAGTTATGATCTTTTTCATTCCACTTTATTATATAATATATATATACATATATACACATACGATTGTAGTCATGATGATCAATATTATAAAAAAATAGATATTTTTAATATTTTAATTAAAAATATCTATGTAATATATATTTTAATATATTTAATATTTTAATTAAATGATTATTTATAATAAAAAAAACTAATTATTACAAAAAGTATAAAAATTATTAAGGCCGTCATTTATTCTCAACAAGTTGATTTAATGCATGATGCTCACGAGATCAAAATGCAACGAAGATAAGGTCACTATGGGCCTATACATAGATCATAGCTAGAGAGCTGGGACCTTTCATATTTAACGTGGCTCTAGCTAGGATCATGAGGATCGATCATAGGATATTGAATGTATCTGAAAGACTCATGATGAATCATTAATTGATATATATCGGAGACGTGCATGTACTCATGTGCATTTTACCGCCTCGAAGTGATCATATCTTTAATTAACAAAACAACAAGCTGGAGAAGCTAAAGCAGTAGGGTCAAGCTTACCCCAAAAATGATCATAGTTTCAGGAGTACCCCATGAATAACAACTAATTAAAGTAATTTCATCAGCCAGTTTTAATGTAGTCATGCACGCTTGTCCGGACGTCCCACCATTAAAATATCTGCTATATATTTCCTGGAAGGACAGCTAGCACTCTCACACACACACACACACACTCTCTCTCTCTCTATATATATATGAAATATTTTAATCAAATTATATATACAAAATAAATTAACAAACAGATATAAATGAAAATATATAATACGTTTACATTATAAAATTATTTTTAATATAAAATAGTAATATGTTAGATTATAAAATTATTTTTAATATAAAATAGATGTAACGTATAAGTAGTTGATCAATTATATTAATTTATAAATTTATTTTTATATAACTCTTTTATATCTATAACAACAGTTCATATATATATATATATATAATTGATTATGTCACATTCCATTAATGGTGGTCGATCTAGAATAGAATCACACGATGACAACAGCCTCAACTATGGCGGATCCGTGTTGGCACCTTGTCGTAGTACTATTCTTTACCTTTTTAGTCGATTACATCTAGAATAATGATACATTCATTTATCATTCTTTTATGATTATTATTATTATTTTAATATATTTAAAACCTTCTTTTTATTTAATAGTTAAGAAAGTGATTATTAGTAAAATTTTTATTTTTTAAAATCTTTTTTTAATAATTAAAGATGTTAAAAAAATATTTTAAAAAATATAATAAAAAAATGAATACACTAATAATAATAAATAAGTGATAATTCAATAATAAGCATATCATTACTCTTTAAGTCTATAACACTTTGGTCGGAGTTGTAAGGGACATTTTAACTTATAATAATGATAATAATAATACTAAAAAATACCACATGCATGAAGTCATGCAAAATGACTCATGAAGATATGAACGAGTCTCAGTACCCGGTACCGACTATACTGGTGGCATATATGCATGAGAAGATCGATGGAATCAACGCATGCATTTCTTGTCTTTCACCAGGTAGCTGAGGATGTACTTCAGCATTATTAATTGTCTCACTATACAAAAAAAAAAAAATTAATTAATTTGATACAATTAAAATAACTGTTTTTGTTAAAAATATTTACAATATTTTTTTTATACTTTTTACGATAAAATTTAACGTGACAAAAGAATTTTTTTTTTTTTAAGTGCCTGTTTGTCTACATCTATAGAAGTACATGCTAGCTATTGAAGCAGCTAGATTATTATAATATAAATAACTCTATTATTTCATTTCAAATGTACTATTTTATTTGATCGCTCTTCAAATTAATTTTTTAATTTTTTTAATTTAATAATTAAGAAAATAGTTTTTAATGTAATGGTGTATTTGTTTTATTTTTTAAAATATTTAAATATATTAAAATAATATGAAAAAATAAATAAATAAATAAAAAAGACAATTTGCACTAAACGACACATTTAGTGGTCATTACTGGACGGTAGACTAACATATTGTAGTTGAGAACATAACTTCTTGTCAAAAAAACGGTTTCTTTAATTGCACATGTAAGAGTAATAGGGGAAAATTAAGGTGTATATATATATATGATTTGGATTATGAGTTAAGATGAGATGAGATAAGTTGAAATTGATTTTAAAAGTTGAATAAAATATTATTAAAATAATATTTTTTAATATTATTATTATTTTAAAATTTGAAAATTTTATAATGACGAGATGTGATGAGTTTCAGATTCAAAAAGACATAAAAATACATTGAAATAAAAAGAGAAAAAGAAGAAGAAGAAGAATGAATGAATATATCATATATATTTATATATACTTGTAGTGCTGAAGAAGGCAATCATATACATTATATATAAGATATATTGGAGTTTCCAATTTTACTATATGTATGTTGTTAATATCGTATTCCATATGCCTTTAGGTTAAATTTCAACAATTCGAATATTTTAAGTTAATTAAGCATGCAAAAGCGAAGAAATATGAGGCTGAGAGAGGGTGGACTGAAAGACTGGGGAGTTTTCAAATAGTATCTGTCCTTTTGGGGCGATCATTCTTTCTATTATTAATTTGTTAAAGTCCTTTAATACAAAGTGATTTCTGCGATGATGTTATTAATGCAGCGTGTAGCTCGATTTGTAGTGCTATTAATGTGGTGTGACTTTCTGATTTACTTTATTCTGCAGACTTCTTTGGTCGTCCATCAATGTTCACTTGTCAAAAAATCAAAAGTTCTTCTGTCTTCCCCTTCCCGTATTGCTTAGTACAATCCTCCATGAGTGAATTATTGTTGTGTAGAGTTTGGTTTGCCTGTCCTATCAACTATCATTGCTTATTTTCTCTACAATCGGATTATTTTATGAGCAAGAATTGACCATGAGTTGAATAATGGGCGAGGACCACTAATCTTGATGGATGCTCCATGAGCTTATGGGCGAGGGGAAAATCCCCTAACATATCTATCTATATATATAAAGAGTCTATCTAACAACAATTCTTGTTTTAACAGATCTGTTAATTTTTAATTTATTTTGAAGTCCTATTTTAACTCTGTTAAAATTCCTGTATGAAACTTCTTTTAATTTATTTTGATGTCCTATTTTAACTTCCTCTGTCTTAAACTTGTCCGTTTAATATAATTGTTATTAAAAGTCCTGTGTCCGTTTAACATTCAATAAATTCCTGTGTCCGTTTAACACATTGACAAGACTGATCAGTTTAATATATTAATGACAATTGAATGACAAGAATTAATAATTTGAAAACAACAATTTATTGTTGTTACAATTCCTGTCTGAAACTTAGCATAAATCAACATTCAAAAAATTCCTGTGTCCGTTTAACATGTTGAAACGCCAGTTTTACATCCACTTTAAAAATCCATTCGACTTACATATTAGATATTAATTCTGAAAATGCCTGCATTTATCTCTTGCTTTATTAATGATATGTGCATTGGTATAAAACTCTTGAATTGATGCCCTATTTATTATTCATGAAATAGAAGAATTTTGAGTAATTCAAATTATGAATTCAACAAATTTACACTAACTCAGTTGCTACATATTTCAATTTTACAATAAAAAAAGCAAAATTTCATATTATAAATTAATTTCAGCTAATTAACGTTACAATTCAACAATTGAGGATTCTTATATATTAAATGATAGAGAAGATTTCCCCACACAAAGGCAACATTTTCAGAGACAGAAATCTCTTTTTTCCTTTAGTTTGTATTCATCAATTTTCTTTGAGGAAGCTACTCTAATTTACTTTGGTGGAAGGTATTAATCTATATTAATCACATTTTGTTAGTTCTTTGAATATATGGTTTTTGTTTATCTTATCTTCAAAATCCCAAAATCAAAATTCTCCATAATTTTGGTTACAGTTTCTAAATTCCTGTATTTTGGTTTCTGATTGAACTTAGATTTCTTCTACTGGTAGGCATTTAAGTTTTTGTGGGTTTAAGGTATTCATCTATATTTTTATTAATATTTTTTTTTTTATAATTGGTTAAAATATAAATACGTTAAAATGAATATAAAAAATATATAATCTATATGCAGCATACACATAAAAAAAGTCTATTTTATGAATAAAATATTTAATAAACAAAATTATGAGACACTATCAAAACAGACCCCAAATTTTAACATTTTGGTAGTGTTTGATAGTATTTATTTAAAAACTTAAAAAAACTATTCCTAAAAAAGTCTATTCCTAAAAAAAGTCTATTCCAAATATTTTAAAAAAGTCTACTCCTAAAAAACAGAGGAATTTAAAAAAAAAAAAAATTAAAAAACAGTATGAAATACTATCAAAATAGACCCCAAATTTTAACATTTTGATAGTGTTTGATAGTATTTATTTATCTGATGAAAATTTTAATAATAGTAATAATACTAGATCCAAGCACAAATCTATAATAACACTATAAAAACAGACCCCAAGATTTAGGTTACACAAATATATCATTTTGTTGCATTTTGTTTACATAAATAAATGGATTGAAACATAGGCATTAAAAAAAAAAAAGAACTAAAAAACAATATGAAATACTATCAAAACAAATCCTACAGATAAATTTATATCCAAAACAATAAATTAATAAAAGAAATAACAATAAATAAATTAATACCTAACAGTCATGAGGATGAAAACTAATTAACAACACCCACAGATAAATTTAAATTTGCTAAATAATAGATATCGAATTATAATAGTAATAATAGATTAAATGACATATAGAAACACTACCAAAATAGACCCCAACATTCGGGTAGCAAATCTATCATTTTGTTGCATTTTTTCGGCTCTATAGTTTATATCCATGTTTAACAAATAACCATAAAAAAAAATTCACCATCATTTTGGTTACAGTTTCTAAATTCCTGTATTTTGGTTTCAGATTGAACTCAGATTTCTTCTGCTGGTCGGCATTCAAGTTTTTGTGGGTTTAAGGTATTCATCTATATTTTTATTAATATTTTTTTTTATAATTGGTTAAAATATAAATACGTTAAAATGAATATAAAAAATATATAATCTATATGCAGCATACACATAAAAAAAGTCTATTTTATAAATAAAATATTTAATAAACAAAATTATGAGACACTATCAAAACAAACCCCAAATTTTAACATTTTGATAAAAAGTCTCTATTTCCAAATTTTAACATTTAAAAAAAGTCTATTCCTAAAAGATAGAGGAATTTAAAAAAAAAAAAAACTTAAAAAACAGAATGAAATACTATCAAAATAGATCCCAAATTTTAACATTTTGATAATGTTTGATAGTATTTATTTATCTGAGGAAAATCTTAATGATAGTAATAATACCAGATCCAAGCACATATACAAAGAGTATCAAACACTATAAAAACAGACCCCAAGATTTGATTACACAAATCTATCATTTTGTTGCATTTTGTTTACATAAATAAATGGATTGAAACAGAGGCATTAAAAAAAAAAACTAAAAAACAGTATGAAACACTATCAAAATAGATCCCACAGATAAATTTATACCCAAAACAATAAATTAATAAAAGAAATAATAATAAATAAATTAATACCTAGCAGTCATGAGGATGAAAACTAATTAACAACACCCACAGATAAATTTAAATTTGTAAATAATAGATTTAAACATATCTCATACATGTATCTTTGCCATGGTCTTTGCATCAAGAAACTTCTGTGCAGTAGGCCAAAGCATTTTTTTGAAGCCAGGACTAGCATTGACAATGCACATTTGATGTAATGTCTGTGAATTTATTGAAACAATTATATATAAGCAATACAATATTTAAAAACCAAATATCATTGGGAAAACTCTAATACCTCAAGATGGTAACTTTTGTCAATTTTTGTCATAGCAGCCAAGAGATTTGCAGCAGTCCGAGTAGAACAAAACATAATTATCAATTGACAACTAAAATCCTAGAAAGAAGTACTTGCAAGTTAAAGAAATAACCAACCATTGTTGTTAGAACCATCCAATACCTTTTATGTATTGGTATGCCCTGATTGTGATGTATAATTACTAATCAAAGTTTAAAAAAAAAATACCATTTATTTAATATCAAAACTCCATAAATATTTGTCCCTCAACAAAACCAAAATCAGGGGGTTATATCCAAGAAGACTTCCCCAGTCCCAAACTAAAAGTAGCCATGAAAAATAAAAAATAAACAAAAACAAAAGTTCAGAAAACAACTTCTCTATTCTAGAAGCTAAATATCAACAGGAACCAAAATACGTACAAACCCATCAAAAACTTGCATATTTGAACGCATAATCTTCAAAAAATTAACAATTCATATTTCAATAATTAGATATTTTAGCTGTTGCAATCAAAATTAAGCCAATTAAAAAGGTAACGTCAGCATTTGGACTAACAACAATCCAAGAGATATATGTTATTGATGAAAGGTACATTTATAATATATGAGTGCAATCATATTTCATAAAATTATGTTTATTTATCTTACTATATTATTGTTTTTATTTATACTCTTCTTTTATAATATATGAGTGTTTCTCAATTTTAGGTCACAAATTATTTTTACTTAAACCAAAATCATCAATACGTCGTTATTAATAAAAAATTAATCCAATATAAATTAATTAAGCAAATTAAGCTAACGTGCATGCACGTTGCATTCATCTAATATATATATATATATATATATATATATATGCATGTACATAAACGTAGTAAAGTTAGTAACTCCAATCTCTGATTATTTATATATGGACAAATTAATCCATCTATCTGAAATAATTAGTCAGTTAAATGCTAATCCATTTCTCTCCAATACATCCAAGGCATCATGAACAACTTAGATCTAATTACACCAGTAAAAAGATGAGTTGATCAGTAGTTACAACCATGTTATCTCTAATTTCTGGATAGCTAAAAGTCCCACAACGTTTATATATGTTAATAATTACCAACTTCATGAGACAATTAAAAGAACTTATGAATTTCATTAGTTGGGTTCCTTTTGATTACTTTTAATTTTTGAATTAGAAGTATAGAATAAACCTTTTTTCACATTAATCAAGATTATCATTATCAAATAAGGTTGAATCTTTGCCCCCGTGATGATTGAAACATGATAAGGAGATCCTTATTGGATTTCTATATTCATAATTATCATTATATTTTAGTAATAATTAAGGCAAGAAATCATTGCTGTTTTTATGATCGATCTTTACTATTTAGGTCCTTAACCTACTCTCATTCATCATGCTCATGATCGGTCAAAAACGAAATACTTTTTAATGTCATATTTTTAATTTTTTTATCTAATCATTATAATTTTATCGAATTTTCAAACAAAATATAAAAATAATGCAACTTTTCAAATTTTAAAATCCAAATAATATTAAAAATTTATATATTCAATTTTGTTTTTAACTCTATAATATTTTTATTCAATTTTTTTTCTACTTTTTTAAAAATTAATAAAATATTTTCTCTCAAACTATTTCACTACTATTATTTATAAGAGAAAATTTACTAGCTGGTCGGGCTGTATAAGCTCAAATAATGGCCCTTAAATAATAATCCTCCACATAAGTCATTTGATTTACATTTTCTGCACCTGCACCACACTTGATTACAAACTCACAAAATTCCCAAATATTCTCCTCGTCTGCATCTTCCATCAATGCATCTAACCTAACTCAAGCTTCTTGGTTGTTTCTTCTCACACCAGGTCAACATTTGGCAAAGCCGAATGAAATGCTGTGCTTCCTTGGGAAAAATCCTCCCCCACGCGATTCTTCTTCCTTTGTCTCTCCCCTTTTCTTTATCTCTCATATTTTTCTTCTTCTTCCCCCAAATACCCTTTGCATCCCCCCTTCTCTCTAAGAGATTTTTTGAAACATCCGAGATGTCTGATTCTCTGTGATTAATGTCTTTTTAAGCCATTTTAATGGACTTCCACCCCAATAGGGTCAATTTCTTAGGGATTGGATATTTTCTTCCCAAGTTTATATAGGAATACTGCCAGGGGTGAGTCGGCTTAGGGTTGGAGAGACTCATGGAGACGGAATCAATTTTATTTTTTCTTTTCCTTTTTTTTTTTGTAATTTCATTCTGTTGTTGACAGAAAAATGAGAAATTTTGTTTGTAGCAATTCTGTTTGGTTGCTAAGAAAAGAAACAAAAACCTTCCTAATCTTCTTCTTTCCCCTTCTTTTTTTTTTTCTTTCCGCTGTTCATTCCATTTACCTTCTTTTTAGTTGCTGTTTTTGTGCTTGCTTCTTTGTATTGCAATGGATTTGTGAGAGTGATTGGAAAGATTGAATAAAGATTTAAAAAAAAGGAAGATGGAGAAGAGACGACGATGATGTCAACAATAGAAACGAGTTGGCATGTTTGAAATGATGAAAGAGAAAACACGAGAACGTGGCTGAGCTTTGTCCATGAGGTTTAATTTTGCTATAGCATTTTTTCCGACATGTTACCATTTTATTGGAGGGTTGCTCTTCTAAATATATCAGCCTGAACTGTCCTCAACGCCTCTCTATTTATAAACTCTTCTACTACTATTTATAAATATTTTTATATCAGCTCATTCTCTAAATATAACGTAATCTAAATTGTATATAATAGAAGTTACTGCACAAGTTAATGGATGTGTCAAAAGTAACTTTTTTAGTCCAGCAAATAAAGTGCCAAAAGTCACCTACAACCTAATTAATATCACTGTTTACATGCTTTGTGCATCGAAATACCACATAATAATGAATGATGGAGTTACTCGATCCTAAAGCAACCCTTTTCACCTAACCTTCTGTTCCCACATCCCAAAACCCACTTTTGGTGTAATTCTTTGATTTACTCTTTCCAGCGACCTTTTCACATCTGAAATTGAATCCCCCAACCTAATTAACCATTATATCTAGACCTTGCTGCTAATGATTTTCTGAAAAATCAATGGTTGATAATTGATATCCTAAATACACTGAGGGTGAATTTGTTTTTTTAATTTGTTGGACTATTTCAATTTATAATCAATCAATAAATCATATAGTAAAAAATCAACAACACATCAGTTTTGGCAAGAAAGTGAAAACTCATTTAAAACTCATTTTTTAAATCTAAAATCATTCTGGATGTAATTCACCATCTAAAATTTACTATATAAATTAAGTTCGCGACAATCAATTTAGAAACACTAACAAGATCTATGGAGTGATTGAATTTGACTTATAACACCATGAATATCCTACTCGATCTCTTTACTTTAGTAGTTTCAGACTATCAACCTTTCTATAATTTCACTACAAGCACCAACTTGATTTTTGCATTAACATAAGCATCGAGAATCCTTCCAGTCAATGAACAAGTCCACACCAATAGACTCGACAATATCATAACACAATCACAATATGATGATGGAGGTCTATTATTAAGAGAGAATTGAATTTCAATGCACAATGAATCATCTTAGGACTTTCTCTCAAGAATACAATGAATGTTGAAGTTCAAGCCTCCCTCCACGACCATGCATATTATTTTATATATACGTACGGTTTGAGTTGACCACTTGGAGAGTCCAAATCCTAATGAAAAAGTGAATCTAAAAATTTTTGCTCGTTTAGTGAATTATTTGTCCAATTTTTTGGTCATGATATTTTTGAGCTCTTTTGACCCTACAAACATTAGAATTTGAAGATCCTTATGAAACATAAATTGTAGATAATTGGATTAGGTTTCCAATGATATTATCAAGTCATTAATCCTATATAGAAATCAAAGTGAGGGCCAATTTATTTCGGCTTGGTCGATCTCATTTGATCTTGCGAGTTTGCCATCTTTACACTTTTTGTTACAATTGCAACCTAAAGTACTCTACTCTACCATTTACAACTCAATTAGATTACATTTTTTCATAAAACGGTGCCAACATATTATTTTTATACTAACAACTTCTATAATTTTTTTTTTCTTTTTTGCAGGTCAAAGGAACATTGTTTAATTTGTAGAAAATATAAAAAAATGTGAGTTTTACTTCATATATGTTCCATGCGATCCAATTATGAAATCATGTTTTAATGTATATTAATTATACGTATATACCATGACCCATATCAATTTATAGGTTTTTAAGAAACCCTTTCTCAGAACGCTTTAGATATTTAAAAATCTACATTACATTGTACCTATAGGTAAAAATATAAATAATTGGCTTCATTAGATATACAGGAAAAATAATTGACACGTGTGTATATATATATTAACCATTATCCTATTTTTGTTTTTAAGGAAAATATTTCGATAATGGGTCCCGTTATTTTGTTTATTTAATAATTAAGTAAATCTTACTATTATAATAAGTGATTATGTAATGACCACTTAATAGATATGAGATTAGTTAGATATGATTTAAAATTTAGATCAAATTAGTTAAATATATAATTTAAAATTTAGATGAGATTAGTTAGATATATCATTTTAAATTATATCTAAATTATAAATTTATATAAATTATAAATTATATAATATAAATTATAATAATATATGAATTTAAATTTATATATATTTTAAATTATATATGAATTTAAATCATATATATAAATTTAGTTAAATTATATAATTATAACTTATATTATATGTAAATTTACATATATGATTTAAAATTTTTATTCAATTTTTATATAAAAAAGGAAAAAAAAAATTGTAAAATAATTAAATTTAAATATATTTGCCAACTATATTTGTCAATACAGTTATTTGAATAAATAGTATTTATTTTTCAATTTAAATTCATTATGAAACATTAAACTAAAATAATAATATTTTATAAATAAAATTATAATAATTATGAAATATTTATCTTTTATCACTTCACATTAGTTTATAATTTACTTTTATATAATTATTCCGTTATTAAGATATTTTCTTTTTATTACTAACCAAATATTTGTTAAAACTTATTATTATTTTTCTTTAAATATTCTTTAGCAAAATTTATTTTTTTACACAAACACATCATTTAGAATTACTTTATTAAACCAGAAAAACATATTTTACATATTATTTCTTCCTAAGGCCTGATTTATTTTGGAGGATAACACCAAAAATCTAAAATATATCTCAAATTTATAATTATATATTTTTTCAAATTTTTATATAAAATATAATAAGAAATTCAACTTTTTTAAATTCTCAAATTATTTTTTTAAATTTTAATATAAAATTAATATTAAAAAAATATTTTATAATAATATATATATTTTTAATTTAATTTAATTTAATTTTTAAAAACAAACAGAGCCAATACAATGTTGTTATTTAAAAAGTCATCACAAATAGCGAAGAAATTTCCGAGAAAGTGAAATCCGCCACGTGTCGGTACCTCGTCTGTTCCAAAGTTTGTAGGCGTTGGCGTTACGACAATCTATATAAATTATATTTATATTCATGAGTAAGTCGCAGCTCGCTCATCTTCTTCCCTCCCTCCCTCCCCTTCCTCTCCCCTCACCCCCCCCCCTTCTCTCTCTCTCTCTGTAACTTTTCCTTATTCTCTCCCCGTAACTTTCTTCACAGCTAGGCTTCCTTTTCCTTTACTTCGAAATCACATCTGGATTGAACTTCTCTGGTACGTCTCTTTTATCTTTCATTCTCTATCTTGCTCTTTAATTTTTCAGAAACAAGTCTTGCGTACTTCAAATGCCGTGTTTTGGTCTCTCTCTCTCTCTCTCTCTCTCAAAGCGATATGTCTCGGGTTTTTTTTTTTTTTTGAGTCATTTAAATGATCTATTCTGCAGAATTTATTATGATAGTCGGTTTTCGTCTTCCCTCTGCTTGGTTTCCGGGAAAGTTGGAGATAGCAATGGAAAATATGAGTTTGAATCTCTCATTTGGGATTCTGAAAGTAGCAATATCCCGGTGGAGTCATTTGAGTGGGCCAAATAGTTATTTTGGTCCCAATTTTGTGGAGTTTGGCCTATCTGGAATTCCAAATTGTATATGCAGGATTTTATTTTATTTGATTTTCTCGGCAACTAAATGGAGCACGAGAAAGTAAATGAACCTTTTGGGATTCTTAAAAATAGAGATTTATTTACTCGTGGAGTCATTGGAGTGGGATCAATAGTTTTTTCAGGCTCAATTCGGCGGTGGTTGGTCCATTAGGGATTCTAAATTCTGGAAATCTGATATGCAGGATTTTATTATATTAGATTTTCTTGGAAACCAAACAGAGTATTAATTGAATAGTTAGTTGCAGTGGTTTTTGACTAATGGAATTCAGCTAACTGCCCGATAAGTCTTTGTTTTTAAGGTACTGAAATTGGAAAAAATATGTTATAGTTTGTTTGATGATTCTGAATTCCAGGCTAGATTAGGATTGAATATAGTGGAGGTGACTGGTTTTTAATTCATGCAGAGAAAAGCATAGGACTCAGTTGCCCCTGGGATTCATGCTGGGTGCAATTCTGATTATGATGAAAATGATGGCCTTGACACTGATGCAGATACGATGATCAGATCTTAATGGAAACGATCCAATTTTACTTGCTTGGAATAATTGTGTTTTTTATGCATTTCAAGCTAACAGGTTGACTGATTGTAGTGTCAGATTAGAAGAATGGCTATTTCTGGCCTACACAATGTTACTGTGCCTGGCTCTTCTTTTATTAGGGTATCTCATTCTCAAGCATCAGGGCAGCAAGTTGATGAAGGGAGAGTCAATACCCAGGCATCCTCGTTATTGCAGATGTGGCGGGAGCTTGAGGATGAGCACGTGTCGAGTCGCTTCCCGCAAGAAACATTTGTCCCACGAAGGAGTGATAGGCTGATTGGTGACCACTCAAAGGATCAAGGTTTGGATACTGATAGTAATGAACATGGGGTTGGTTGGGAAGTCACAAGTCTGACTGAGAGCGAGTATGGAGCATGGTCTCAAATTCAAATTGGCTCACTAAATGAAAGTATTGATTCAAGCAATTTGAACTGTGAACATTCTTCAGATTTTGGGGAAGTTGAAAGAGAGAGGGTGAGACAGATTTTTCGGGAATGGATGAACAGTGGTGTGAGGGATCATCCGCCAAATGTTTCTCATATTAACAACAGCCCAAGGGCAGAGTGGCTAGGTGAAACGGAGCAGGAGAGAGTGAGAATCATAAGGGAGTGGGTACAAATGAATAGCCGGCAGAGAGGTGCTTTTAGCGACAGAAAAGAAGAGCAAGCTGCTGATATCGGTACTCAGATTGAGCAAATTCGTGATGGATTGGTTGTTAACCAGAATGAAGGCCGGAATGAGCATAGCAGAAGGGGCATTCGGAGATTATGTGGCAGACAAGCTTTGCTTGATATGATAAAGAAGGCTGAGAGGGAAAGGCAAACTGAGCTTCAAGGCTTGTTGCATTCTCGCGCTGTATCACAATTTTCTCACAGAAACCGTATTCAGGTTAATGGCTAAAACGTTTCTATAATTTTTGCTATTTCTTTGTCTCTTCCTTGGTTTTTCACTTTTCTTCTCTTTCTACTTTTGTGCATAAACTTTGTCAACCGGTTTTTAAGTATAAACTTTGTAACTGTTGTCCCCTAAAATTGGTATAAGATATTGGGACTTGGAAAATATAAGTGAAGACGAGATTTTGATCATACAAGTTTCTTTTTTATTATTCATTTATTGTATTGGAAAGTTTTAGAGTGGAGGGAGGATATCCACACTTGAATATAAAGATATTCACGAATGGACTAGACAAACTTGTGACTGTAACAAAGTCCTACGGTGGAGGGAGGATGTCTGTGCTTTAATTTAAAGATATTAACTTATGGACTAGAAAAACTTGTAACATGTTCCAGTTAAGAGTTCGGATACTGAAAATCGGTTCTGCAGGTCTTCATAAAGTGAATGACAATGAGAGATATGAAAGCGGTTGATTTTATAGGTTTTCTTATAAGTACAAAAAACTTTTTCTTTGTCTCCTTTGCATTAATCTTTTAACTTTAGTGATTAAAAAAAAAATATTTCCTTATATTATGTATTGTACTTTGCATAAGAGAAAGGCTTTGTTCTTTACTATTAAACCTATTAAACCTAAATAGCTATTGCCTTTTCGAAGTTGTAGGTTTGCCATCATTGAAAACTGAGAAAATTTTCTGTCTAGTTTGTAATATTCACAAGGAAAATGCAATTGAATGTGTACTGCTCTTCTCAAATGAGTTGCTTTTAAATCAGTCCTCAGGCTCTGCAGTTTCTGTTGGAGAGAGAAAAAAGGGGGGGGGGCGGGTTCATGAAATTTAAGTATCAGTTGTTGCTGTGAATCTCAAATTTAAGTGTTAACATCATCGAGGGAAATATTAATCCATGCTGTGGATATTTCTGTTTAATATGATATTGCTGAAGGACATAGTAGTCTATGTTTCTTTGACGGAGATAGATTTGTGATTTCATGTATTCCTAAAACAAATGCTCAGCTATATTTATCAATATCTTAGTGTTATTAGAAGATCATGGATAATTACTATTTTTAGTTTTTCATTTTTCATATTAGTGGGCCGACTTGATTTGTTGATGCTTGCAAACGGCTAGTTTGCATTTAGGTTTGTTTATTGTTATAGAGTTGCATTTAACTTCTGTTTCTTTGCTTGTTTATGGTGCAATTCTGTTATATTGCTTTTGTGATGCTGGAATATGCAGCATTGGACAACTTGCATACAAAATGTAACACAACCATTTGATTCATTTTTTGCAGTCGTTACTTAGAGGTAGGTTTTTGCGAAATGACCAATTGGTTGAGAATGGGAGACCTGCTTCCCTGGCAGAAACTGAGCTAGGTTTGTTGAGGCAAAGACATACTGTTTCTGGTCTTAGGTACCACTTCTTTATACCATTATCATATCAAAGAACTTGGTCAATTGTTTTTATGTGGTATATTGTGCCACTATTATCTTCTTTTTTATTAAGGGTTGTGCTAGATTTTTTTTTTTGCATTACATGCAGTGTCTATCAACAATTTAATAAAACTAGGGGATACTGTTTTATTGCCACCTAAATGTTAACTTCCGTGGAAATAAAATAGGCTGCAGACTGCTAGAAGTTTATATTGATAATATTCTTGTTTACACGCCAAGATGCAAGTTACATGCAGGTACTAGCTCTGGGAATTTGTTTATACTTTAGTTGTTGATCACAAGTTAACATTTGCTTTCAGCTTAGCAGCATTGCCCTTTAATCCATCCCTTAAGAGCATAAATCACTGTCACTCTTGTTTTGATGACCTCTGGAAGATAGTTATGCTAGATTTTATACAAACTCTCTCAAAATCAAACATGACTTTCTCCTTGTACTGGGTGATAACAATTTTTTTTGATAAGTAAACAACAGTAATAATATACTTCATGGACTTGATCAACAACTAAAGAGTGATTTGAACTAGATTTTGTCCCTGTTTTTTTATAAGTAATAAAGATTTGTTCTTTTGTAATGTATTGGCAACCTCCTTGCGAACTTTTAGGCATAACATACTCCATGGACCCTAATTCTAGCCTAGGCATATACAAGGGCATCAGGGTGTTGATGTGAGCTAAGTACCTAGATGTGGATCCTTCAAGTAATATCTTGTTTGGATTTGATCAAATGGGCTCAAAATTTAACGAAGGGAAGCCGGCTTTGATACATGTTTGAATAACAGCTAATCCTTTCTGTTCTTTTCCTTAAACAATTGTGCACCTTGTTGCAAGGATTTTTAAAAACAAAATAGAGGGTGATAACGGAGATGTGATTGAATGGGATATTGATGTTCTCAGTGTCTACCAATTCTCTATATGTATGCTAGTGTAATGTATGAAATTTATGGTGCTCAGAATATGGCTAGAGCTGTCATGCGTAGGTGAACTCATAGTTTCCTTTAGGGCTCGCATCCTTCTGGACGGGGAACCGTAGTGTGTGATAAAGTTTAGTATTTAGATGTAGATTTAATTTCTAGCTCTGCACTGGACTTCTCTCTCGTGGTCTCAGGGTTGTAATAAGATTTTCTCACCTGGACTAGACTGCAAGTCACTTATTTAACTACCGTTCTTGGATTTATCGTAAATGTAGAGTTAACTTTTTCTAAGGCAACAGTATGTGTAGTGAGTAACTGTTAACATATTTTCAGATATCATTTAGTTTTATGTTATCACTTGCCATGTACTATTGTAGTGATTGTTCTCATACTATGTGTCTTGGTTGACCTTCCAGTCCATTTCGATTATGATGTTAAGTCAACAATGATCTTATACAGTCATTGCATTCTTTATATCTAATGACTTTTGTCTTTTCTGGATCCTATTGTTACTATGCAACTTACGTCGAATTATGCTGAAAAGTTTTAGCTTGTTAAATGTATTTTTTTCCAATTATTTAGTAGGGATGGTTGTTTTACTTCTTTCAATAACACTATAGAAGCCATTTCTTGGAATCAGGGAAGAAATTTGCTCCAGATTGGACATTTCTGTATGTGGTCAAGTAAGTTGCAGCCAATCTGATACCTCATATGACAATGACATTAATAGCAACAGAAACAATCAATCTCAAGCAAACAATGCACAGGACGTTCTAGATAAACCTAGTGAACAATCTGAAAGTAATTATGAGGAGAGTATTAACCACAGGTTGCCAGATATTCAGATTAATTCAGAAGATGGTGCTGTTGAAGGTATTGGATGGCAAGGATCTAGTGCTTCTGAAGAACGGATTTCAGAAAATGAAGAATTTATTTATAGGACAGATAGCACTGATCAAAGCTTGAGTGGAAGCTCGGAAGAAAACACTGCTAGTGAGTCCAATGAGTCAGGAGAACATAGTCATATGCAAGAATCTAATGCAGAAATTAATCGACAATCTGATCCAGTTATTGTGGAAAGTTTGACTCACGGGTTGTCTGATCATGATTGTAATTTGGACATTAATTGGCCAGAATCTGCTGCACAGGCAGAACTGTGGCCCGAACAAAATATGGAAACTGAGGAAAGTGACTCACAACATTCAAATGCTGAATATCATGAACAAAGGGATGGAATTGGAGAAGATATGGATGAAAACCTATTGGGAATTACTTCCAACTTCCAAGGGTTTGGGAATGAAGATCTAGAACAGGTTCAACTGCAAGAAGCCCCAGAATTGTGGAACGAGGATAATGGTGTTCAAGGGGCTGTGCAACATTGGTTAGAAGGGACTTCTGATCAGGAAACTGTTTCAGTTCGAGGGGTTGGTACATTTTATTTTCCTGATGATGAAAATGTTTACAATGTGGAACTGAGAGAACTGCTAAACAGGTACGATATTTGCCACAGAAGGGCTTGTTCTCTGAAGTGCTTTAGATAAGCTTGTTATTCATAGAGTTGTGGATAATTTTTCAGGAGAAGGGTTTCCAATCTTCTTCACAGCAGGTTCCGTGAGAGTCTTGACCAAGTGTTACAATCATACTTGGAAAGACGGGAAAGTAATGCTCCTATTGACTGGGAACTGCCTGGAACATCATCTTCTCATGAATCAGAAGAACCAGATCTGGAGCATCAGAGTCAGGACCAGAATGAAGGTCAGAGGGATACTGTTGAGAGCCCACACCCATTACCTTCTCGGGCAATACCTTCTCGTCCACTCTACTATCTGGAGACGTACCATGACAACTGGCCACAGCATGACATGCACCAGCGGTCAGGAATTGTACGTTCGTTTTTTTGTTTTGGATGAAGAAATTCTTTGTTCATTGTTCCATAATAATTATTTGAAATTGAATCCTTTTTAAAAGATGTCTTACCTGGAAAAATAGATCATTGCATGAACCTTAATTTTTTGAACTTTTTCATTTCTTACAAAGCTTGAAAGTACCATCATATTGCCCTTTTTATCCGTTGGTCATCTGAGTTGATATCTATAGTGAAAAATTAGATGGACTTGTGGTATATGACTAATTAATACCCCTAGTTATCCACTATGGATTCATAACTGTCAACTTAATTTAATTTGCAGTTCACATAATCTATTTGTTGCAGGAGTGGGAGATTGTTAATGATTTACGGATTGACATGGCTAGGCTACAGCAGCGGATGAATAACATGCAGAGGATGATGGAAGCCTGTATGGATATGCAACTTGAGTTGCAACGCTCAATACGACAAGAAGTCTCTGCTGCCCTGAATCGCTCTTCTCCTGTAGAAGGTCTGTATGGAATATTAATCTATTTGTTTTTATTTTCTTTGTTTTGCTCTTTTTCTGTTCTTTTTTCCTTCTCCCAATTCACTTTCCTACTGTTCCCTACTCCCCATAATACCCCAGATTGGTTGTGATTTGAATAAGAAGATGGTGAATGAGAATCCTATATTATTTGGGAAGGAGAAGTTCTTATATTGAATTTTAAGACACTCCAATTATGAACTTAACTAATCCTTTTTTGTGGCTTGGGCTTCCTTTGGGTCATTATAAATAGTATCAGAGTTGATCCCGACCAGAACAATAAGACTTCAGCTGTGCCCCCCCTATGATAGACTGGGCCTGAACGATGAGGTGTTAAGAGGAGAGATAGTAATACCTCAGATTGTGTATATGATTGTGTAAACGAAGGTGGTAATTCAGATCCTACATTACTTGGGAAGAAGGTTTTTGCCCTTTATAATGAATTTCAAGGGATCTCAATTGTAACTTTGACTAGTTCTTTTGTATTATGGATTCAACTGCAGCTTGGGCCTTCTTTGGAGTCATTACACTCGCTCTAATTTAAAATATTCTTCACTTTCTCAAGGAGAAGTAGTTCATGTGCTTTAGAGTGAGATTTCATTGATTAGTACTTTCTTTGGATGCAATTATCACTTTAGACGTTTTAGCTTAGATATTGGATTTTCATCTCATAATGAGCTTTAGGAATTACAATAATTTCTTTTCAGATTTTTTTCCTAACATTTTTATACGATTCTTTAGCTATGTTGCTGAAATTGATCTAGTGCTAGCAGCCAGTTGTAGTGTCTTGTCTTGATTGTTGTCTGTAACTTGACTGCATTAATTGCCATGGGGTTGTTGCAGGAGGGTCTGGGAATGATGATCTTCTAAAACATGAACCTCAATGGGACTGTGTGAGGAAAGGAATCTGCTGTATATGTTGTGATAGCAACATTGATTCTTTACTGTACAGGTAAATTTTATAGTAGATCTGTGTACAAAGCTGAGGTGGATTTTTACATAGAATGGCAAAATAATACTTGGAAGTTGGTATTGCTGCTCATATATAAATAAGCTTATGCTGTTTTCCTTTAATTTATCTGTTACAGATGTGGACACATGTGCACTTGTTCAAAATGTGCACATCAGATGGTTCAAAGCAGTGGAAAATGTCCGATGTGTCGGGCACCGGTAATTGAGGTGATCCGTGCTTACTCTATCTTATGATCCGAAGAGTTATGAAGAAAGAAAATTTGAGGTAAACAAGTATAAGAACGCCAAAAACCAGAACCCTTTTTTTGTAAATTATTATTATTATTATTGTTATTATTTTCTGTCTGGGTTATTGCCAAGTATGTACGCAGTGTATGTTGATCATGGTAAAGTAATTGGAGTGGAAATTTTAAAATCCTACTAAGGAACCTTCCTGGAAGGTGATATTTGTCATTGATTGGTGCACCAAATTACTTTTTATCATTTTTCTAGACAATACCATATTGTGATTTGTGGTCGAAGGAAGGTCATGGAAGGCCCGGATGAACACCCCTACATGGAATGAGCGTATATAAAGTTTGGTATTTTGGATTCGTTTGTGTATAGGAATTCTCGTAAATTATTTGCTACATGGTTCAAATTTCCTTAAGTGCAAATAATATCTAAAGGCTATCGAGAGATTTTTTCTTTGAATTATTGGAAATGTACTTAAAAGAAGTTTTTCTTATCGAGGGCATGTGCTGCTGTGTGCACACCTGATGTCAATTAAACGGACTTTGTTCTGAAACACCTGATGTCAATTAAAAAAAACAAAATAAAAGAAAAAAAAAAAAAATTCATGGAAGACTGTATATGTTGGGTTTACTCAGCATGACTGGATTTGAAGGACCCTGTCCCCAACGAATTATGTAGGACTGTACGTGTATGTTGCATTGGCCCTTTTTCTCTTGCTTTATATAATCAAACTTGCTGCTGAGTTTTAGAGACTCGCACTAAAAAATATATAGTTTTGAAAAACAAAAAATAGTGATATTTGAAAGGTAAAACTATAACATCCCAAAATCTTTTGGAGATATTTAAAGGTAAATGTAGAAACAAAAGGCATCTATCTATTGATTAAACAATATTGATTGCTTAAAAGATGTTCTAACCAGGAGGACTTAAATTGAATGATAACACAAGTACCCTCTCTATTTATGTATCTGTGGCCAATGGCATTGTAGTCTTGATGGCATTAATGATAGCCTCTTTCATCGGATAATTGATGGGTGTCAAATTCCTTTACGCACAAGATAAAAATGAAAAGAAAACGAAAATGTATTTTGATACTTTACGTATTTTAATAATTTTTTACTTAATAATTAAGTAACTCAAAAAAATAATTATTATAATAATATCTTTTTTATTTTTTAAAAAATATTTTAAAATGATAAAAATATATAATTTAAACAAATAAAAAAATTAATAAATATGTGATAGGCAGCTATTAATGCTGAGCGATATAGCTTATCACTACTCTAAAAATATAAAAAAATACAAATTTTGTGGTTTTCAGTAGTATTAATTTGTTGACATGACCTCTATATTCTGCCTGTCCCGGCCTAATCCTTCAACCCTAAGAAATAATTAACTAAATCGGCAGGCCAGGCCAAGGCCAATCATCATGTATCGTAAGAAGAGATCTAGCCCCTTGGCATGCATGCATGCAGCAGCACTCGGAGTGAAATTACACGCGCTTACAAAATGAAATTAGGGACGATTCGGATTTATATAGACGGGATAAATTCGTCTTAATTTATTTTAAATTTATTATTATATTTTTTAAAATTTTTATATAAAATATAAATTTTAATACAATTTTTTTAAATTTTAATATGCATTTTTTAAATTTCAATTCAAAATTTTCAAATTCCAAAACAATAATATATTAAAAAATAAACTAAACTCATTTCAACTCATCTCATCTTTTAATTCAAACCAGACTTAATCTTCTCGCCTCCTGCCTCGTTAATTCTCGTCTACAAGTATGCACAACAAAAAATTTTTTTTGGTTATTTTTTGGGGGGACGAAAATGACATTTTTAGGTTTTAAAATGGTCTGGGATAAAAAATTATATTCTAATGTATATAAGTTTTTTTTTTAATGGTAAAAGGTCGTTGCCTGCATTTCATTAAATAACGTGGGGATTACACATCTATCTAACCATGCAACCTCTGTTACAAACTCTGGGCATATGCCCGACCACGTTAGTACATTTTTTATGTGCGATGCATGTCTGGCTAAGTTATGAGCCACCGAATTGCACCGTCGATTAGTGTGGACGATGGTGCAATTTTGGACACGTAGTAGGAGTAGGATGGCTTGGATAGTGTTGCTCCACGGAGACCACGCCACATCGTTGTCGTGCAGTTGGTTGATCATCAAGAGGGAATTGCTTTCCGGGATAAGGCTTTTGAAACCCAGGGGAAGATAGAATTGGAGCCCCCTTAGCATGGCAACCAATTCAATTTCCCCTAGATCGCTAACCGCCATCTCTTTCATGCTAGCTGCTAGTATAACTTCCCTTAAGTGGCCTTTGAGAATAATATCGACTTCGCTAGATTTTGGTTCGGGAAGATAGCTCCATCAACGTTTAGTTTGACTGTACCTGGGGAGGGGGTTTGTTCCACCCCATGTGAGGTTTTCCATAGGTTACTCACGGCTGTTGGCCCCCCTGGTACGCCGCCAATGTTGCCCCTGCATGGTCTGCCGCTTCCAATGGGGAGTCCCCCTTCCCTTCGTGTAGGTGCTTGTTCCATCGGTACCAAAAACACCAAGATATCATAGCAAACGGTTCCAAATCACCTGAGGTGCCCCTAGAGTGGAGGCCGATATGGCATTTAGAAAGCTGGTGCTTGACTCTCTGATTTCTTGATACACAAGTTGGGTAAAAAGTCTCCAGGCCTCCAGTAACAAGGGGCATTTCACAAGCGCATGGAAGGCATCCTCTGATTCAACGTTGCAAAGTTGGTAGAGGTCATCTGTAGTCACTCTATGGCGCTTCAGATTTTGTTTGGTGGGAAGGCATTCCCTTGCAGCTCTCCAAAGGAATACTCTAACCTGGTGGAAAATGTTCTACAGTTTCCTTCGACTGGAAGTCGAGGAGGCTTCCCCTCCATGCTGCTATGAGGATCTTATAACCTTATAAGCCGATTTCACCTTGTAGGAGCCATTTGATGAGTCTTTCCATATTAGCATGTTGGCTTGGTTATCTGGGAATAGTCTAATCTTGATGATTATGACAATGAGCTAAGGATTGAAAAGTTGGGATAGGGCTGACATGTTCCACCACTTGGTGTGGGGGTCGATCAGATGGCATACCTTAATTGGTGGGCAGGCGTATGAAGGGGTGTCTTGGGATCCAGTAGTCCTCCCAAATGTTGATTGTGTGACCATCCCCCACCCTCTATCGACACCCTTTTATTAACAAGTTAGTGGCCTCCTTTATGCACATCCATGCATATGAGAGAGCTGGACCAAGTTTAGCTTCAAATAGATGGTGTTTAGGGAAATATTTGGCCTTGTATACCCGATGGAGTAGAGAGCTTTCTTCGTGCAATATTCGCCAACTTTGCTTGTGTTGAACCCAATGTTTCAAGTCTTGTATTTATGTATAAATTTTGATGATAATAAATAAATTCAAGGCTCAAACTCAAGTTGTCTACGCATGAATGAAGCTGAGCACATCAAGAAATCAAGCATAAACAAGAAAGAAAACAAGTTTACAAATAAAGCTCATCGAGTAATTTTGTACATCTCTTGATAAAATTTGAAATTTGATTAAGGTTCAAAATTAATCTTCTTTCATAAAACATCAAATTGCATTTTTCACATGTGCGTGACATCATTAAAAATTTTAATTTCAAAAATTATATATTACATATGCATGACATATGCATGACATCATTAAATGCTTTAATTTCAAAAATTATATTTTACATGTGCATGACGTATGAAATGACTTCATTAAAAGGTTTAAATTCAAAAATTATATTTCACATGTGCTTGACATATGCAATGACATCATCAAGAATTTGAATTTTGAATTTAGAAGATGATTGAGTGTCATTTTTTGACATGTGCATGTGTTGTTTGAATATTTTGAAATATGAATGATGTTGTCTTGAAAAGGGATTTTTTATTTGAATATTTTGAAATATGAATGATGTCTTCACATTTGCTAAAATTTGAAATTGAAGGCTCATTTGCTTATAAATGGCTCACTTGAGTTTTGCAAAATTACAATAACAAGAGTTTACACATCAATTGTTAAGTTTTGCATCATTCATTCAAAGCCCTCATTCTCTCTTTTCTAAATTTTGAGCCTTAATCCTTGTTCATTTTGAGAGAGATATATGTTGCGCTGTATTGTTCTTATTTCACTCATTGAGGAGTATATTCTGATAATTTACTCACTATCAGCTCTAATATCAGTAAGAGGGTGCGTATAACCCTTGTGTGTGTAGAAGGTATTCTACACAGAGAATAGTTAAATCACCAAGTGTGAGGTGATTGCAAGTGTAGAGAGTGTTCTACACTAATTCTTTGTAGCGGTATTGCTCAAAAGTGTAATAGGTTTCTATTTCCACCTGAAAGAGATTGAATAATGAATTTGGGATCCTCAAGGGGTAGCTTGAGGCAAGGACATAGACAGTGGGGCTGAATCTCGTTAAAATACTGAGTTTGCTTATTCTTGCCCTTACTCTTTATATTTCTTGCTGCTTCATATTTTTATTTATATTTTATATTATGTATTTGGTTTATAAGTGTTAATTTTTTAATATAACCCAATTCACCCCCCTCTTGTATTATTCATCTGGGCAACAACTTGCTTAGGAGGGCTAGGTTGAAATCTCAAAGCTTTTCGAAGTCGAGGCCTCCGAGGGCCTTTGGCTCACACATGCGATCCCAACTCATCTAGTGGACCCGTCTCTCTTCCCCCTACTGTGCCCACCAATATCGTGCCATCATCTGTTCGAGTTTGGTGCATAGTGTACTTGGGAGGAGGAAACAACTCATGGAATAGCTGGGTATGGCGAGTGCTACTGCTTTAATGAGGACTTCCTTCCCACTCTGTGAGAGTAATTTTTCCTTCCATGTTTGCACTTTCCTCCACACCCTATGTTTAATGTCAGAGAACACTTCCTGCTTTGCTCTCCCGATGGCGGGTGGTAGGCCTAGGTACCAATCAAAGTTGCTAACACGGTCCACCCCCCAAAAGTCAAGAAGGCTTCGTTGGAGTCTCGGATGGACCTTTTTGCTAAACAGGAGTGCCTATTTCTCCCTATTGACTGTTTGGCCTATTGCTTGCTCATAAGTGGTTAGCACCTCTTGTATTTTCTGGTAGACCTCCGTAGTAGCTTTCCGAAACAAAATTCTGTCATTGACAAATAACAAGTGGTTTATGTGTGATGACCTGATATTTTCACTATTTGGATTTCCTGTCAGGAATGGCCATATTAAATTCCTTAGAATTATTTTAGTTATTTCTTGAAACTTTTTGAAAATATATTTACTATTTATTTTCGGGCCTTCTCTTGTATGAAGTGTTGAATATTTTAGCCTACAAGGGTAGAAAGGATTTTATCTTTGAGAACAAATGAGATAAGTACAAGAGGTTATATAAGCAAACTTGAGATTTTTTTTCTTAGTGAAAGGCGTGTGTCTAAACTTATGCTTAATTCTATCTTTTTCTTCATGTAAGATTTCACCTTTGTGGAGTGGAGACACTTGGCAAGTGAAGGAGTGAGACTGAGCAAATCTTGGAATTTCCTTAGTAAGTTTCGGCTATAAGGAACTAGGAGACAATCCGATTTGTTAAAGGACTTAAAAAGGGACACTTGGCCCAAGCTAAACCACCCTAGAACTAAGGGTTTCATAAAAAAAAAATTTGTCATTTTTCAATATGTGGCCAACGACTTTGAAGAGGGGGAGGGGGGGGGGGGATAGCCGAATGCTTTCTTTCTCCATCTATTTACTTGTTTCAAGTTGGATTAGAAAGAAATGATCTTGCCACATAGGCATGATTTCTTTAAGCACTAGGATGACATTTGGGAAGATAGGAAAGCTTGGTTTGGAAATCCAAAGAGATTATGCATGGGAATTGGAGTTAGGTAAGTTGACCAAAAGGAAGTCAAGTGGCACAAGTAAGGAATATTCTCTTGAAGATTTTTGGGCTATTGGATGAATTTTAGTGGAAAAATCAACTTCTACCTATTATTTTAGGTTTTCTATGCAAAGATCACTTTCCTAAGAGATAAGGAAATAAATGACACGTGGTGATAGGGTGCACATAGAGGTGTTAAGTGCAAACAAAGATAATTGGGTGTTTCTCGACAGTTTTAATATTTTTCAGTAATTTGGGCATAACTCTCTTATTAGATCTTCGATTGAGATGATTCAAATGCTATAAAATACCAAGATAAAGATCTACAACTTTTGTGTTTTGAATTTTAAGATATATGGGCTACATCAAGGATGAAATCGGGCTTGAAGGCTGACGCACTTGAGATTGATCCAAATGGTAGTTTCAGATTTGACATGTACCTAGTCTTTTGTCTTTTTTCTCCATGTGTCCACTTTGAAACTACAAGAAATCCTAGCATAAAAAGAAGAGTTAGGTAAGTTTGTCTAAGGAATTTTGACCAAACAAGCAAGGAATATTCCATAGGAGGGGAGGAAGACAATCGGTTTGGACTTGGAATGCACATTTAACCTATATTTTTATACTATGCTTGAAAGAAAAAGATAACAAATGATAAGTTAGGCAAATCTAGGAATTTTTGTTAGGCAAAAAGTGGTATTTGTCTTCTTTCTAAAGAGTTTTAGTGGAATAAGAAAAACATATTCCTTATGAGGCACACGACTTGGGTAAATTTGGAGAATGGAACCAACTTACTCTTTTGTCCTATAGCTTCTCTATGTTGGTTTGTCTCTTTTAGAAATTTTGGGACACTTGGCAATTGGAGGATGAAAGATAAACACGAGAATTGGGATGAAATTCAGATGATGGATAGATTAGAGATGGGTTGGCCGAATGACTCTTTTGTCTCATTTGGGTTAGCTCACATCAAGAAGATTTGGATAGGGAATAAGTCTTATCTTACAACTAAGTCTAAAATTAGGGACTGAGTATCCTAAACCCCTAGATGGACACATGGCTAGTTGGTGGGGAAAAATATCCTAAACTAAAACATGAGCGTGTCGACTAAAGGAATTGCTCTTGGCCACACTTCTCCCCAGTTCTCCATCCCCTTTTCTTCCTTTCCTCACATCTCAAACACATTTTCCTAGTGATTTGGTGAAGACATTCTTCAAGAACTTGGTGGATATCTCCCTTTGACAAGGTTTTCCTAACTTATTACTTGGATAGTGGTAAGTACTCATTTAACTAAACTTAGTATTCTTTGTATAGATATGTCATTGGTTATTCCATTTGATTATTTAACACACTTGTTGAATGAATAAGCTATGTTTATGTTTTATTAAAATTTTATCTTAGGTTTTAACTCAAGATATATTTGATGGAGTTGATGATTATGTGAAGAATAAACCATATTAGTGTGCTTTGGAGATTTCGATTAGGGCTTGATTAACCATACATGTTGGGGTGATAGAAATAATTGTAGTTGAGGGTTGAGGTAATTCGGCTAGAGAGAGTTTAGAAATAAACAAATGTATATTTTGAGGATCATCTCTTAAGTATGGATATAATGGTGATTTGAATTTATAAGTGATCTAAGGGTGAAATACTAACTGAAGTTTAAACTCTTAGTGTGGGAGTTGACAAATAAGTGGTGAGGCTAAAGAACCCTTAGGGTTAGGTCAAGCTTCTTGGTGGTTGAATGATTGATTTAATTATTTTCTAAGAAATAGATGAATTGATGAAGGAAAAGACAAGAAAAAAAGTTAAGCTTTGAGAACTATAGAGTGTTTTGGCCTTAACCTTTTAAGTTTATGTTTATTTTGGTTATTAAATAAATATGGGTTTCTTGAAAATTATTAGGTTAAGAAATGTACAAGTTAGGGTTTATAATCCTCACATGTATTTCGACTATATCCTGGTGGAATAGATATGTTTTGGATGTTACTCTTTTTGGGTTGAATAAACTTGATGTTTTCGAAATATAACTAAATTTGCATGGTGTGACATGATCAAGATAAGTTTCGAAAATGCATGCCTCATATGTTTCATGAATTACATGCTTTGCATGAAAGTCACATGTCACATGCATACTCATTGAAGTGATAAGTTTCATGTCCTTTGTGTTGAGGAAGAACAGTCGATGGACCACGAATGATTCATTTTTAAAGGTTCGCGGAACGTGGTCACACCTAATACTAGTGGGTGCCAAGGACGGCAAAAGTGTAACAACCTACCATAATGATTATGACATATTCACCTTAGTGTGATGTTGTAACCAACAGGGAACACATAGTGCATACGGGAGCCGTGGTGTATCCAATATGACAAGTATGACAAGAAAGGCTAACCTAAAGAAAGATATGAACAAGAAAAATGACACGCAAAGTTATGAATAATAAGAAAAGATTTGAATAGTTTTCTGAAAAGTTTCAGGTTCATGATAAGTTTTGAATACGTGTCAACGATAATCAAAACAATATGAAAGTCTCTTTTTATAAAAAGCAAGAAAGTCTTTTATGAAGAAGCATGATGCATAAGTCATGCACAAGTTAGGCATAAGTCATGCATAAATCATGTCTCACATTTCATGGTAATGATATATGCGCTTGCGTATCAGTATATGCTAACAATGCTTGTATTGTAAGTTTTCTGAGTACTTACTGAGATTTCTTGAAATCTCAAATTTTAATTTTATCTATTATTCCTTACAGAATCATAGGCATAATTGCAAGAGTAGAAAGCTCAGCATGAGACCTCGAAGTCACAGGAAGTTTTGAGATGCCTTAAAGGTCCTTCAGAATGTTCCTCTTATGATGAGATGAATCATTCTCTATTAGGTCAAATTAAAAATGAACTCTGCAAATGAAAAAAAAAGAGTAGTTATATTTTGTATATGGGGAAATCCAACAATGATATATAATTTGTAAAGTTAAGGGTTTATAAATTTGCTTACCATGTGATATTCATAAAGATTTAGATTTTTTTGTCAATTCTTCAAAATTTACCTTATTCTGCTGTGGTATTTTCTGTGTACTGTTAGTAAGTTAGGCCCAAGCATATATTCCTGACGCGAACGAAGAGCTATGTAACCTTGTGTTATACATTTTGATGCCTCAATTTATGTGAAATCCCAAATATAGATTGGAGACGTCACGTTATGCATGGATAACCTCGACTAATTCTCACCCTTAGGATTGCACCAACTATTGTCGCTCTTGTTAGAAGGGACACAAGGCTCTCTGTGCATAATAGGAACAAATATGGCAACAAAGGGATGCCTTGTCGGAGTCCTCGGGCAGGAGTTAGGTGACTGGTTGGAAAACCATTGATCATTATGGAGTACGTGACCGAGCGAATGCAGGCCATGATCTTAATTACCCAGCTCAGATTGAAGCCCATACGTAGCATCACTCTTTCTAAAAAATCCTAGCTTACCCGATCGTAAACTTTGTACATGTCTAGCTTAAGCACCATAAAACCATTTTTCTCAGTGCGCTTTTGGCTTAGGAAATGTAGGATCTCGTGTGCCACAAGGACGTTGTCCATTATTAGCCTTGTGAGGACAAAAGCGCTCTGTGACTCGAAAATAATGCTTGGGGGGGGGGGGAGGGGATCTGTTTGAGGCAATTCACTAGGACCTTAGCCATTAATTTATATGCGACATTGCGCAGGCTGATCGACCAGTAAGTTGCAACTCTCACAAGTTTTTGCATTTCTGGAACTAGTGTTATGAAAGTATGATTAAGAGGGGTCGGAATCAAACCAGTATTGAGAGCTTTGATCACTGCGGATGAGATCGAGTTGCTGATGGTCTTCCAATATCTTTGGAAGAAGAAGATGGGTGCCATTCCATTTGGTCCCGAGGCCTTAGTCGGATGCATTTGGTAAAGTGCTTGAGTCACCTCTTCTACACGAAATTCACATGATAATATTTGGTTTATGTCATTGGTTACTCTGCCCTCAAGGCCCTCTAGGCAAGTTGCAATATCATCTGTGTTTGTATTCGGTAATGGTGCCGTGAACATGGCTTGGAAATAGTCAACTATCACCTCATCTGTTTTCTCCTTGATTTGCCATTGCCCCCTCATCTTGGATACCCTCTATATTATTTTTCTTTCATCATTGGGAGGCATTATGGTAGAAATATTTAGTGTTCCGATCCCTTTCATTGAGCCACAAGGCCCTCAAGCGTTGCCTCCACATGAGTTCTTCTCTCTTTAACCATCTCTACAACTTTGTCCTAGCTTTCCCGTGTTCCTCCATGTTCGAACAGAGAGGGTCCCTTCTTTGCCAAAGTTGAATCCTGTCCTTGGCCTTTTTAATTTGCTTTTGTATGTTGCTGAAAACCTCCTGGTTCCAGAAAGTTAGTTCAGTCTCACACTGTTGGAGCTTTGACATGAAGCTCTTAAAGTCTCCTTGATATGGGTTGGCCTTCAAAATACTCGAGAATCTTTGCCCACAGTCCTCGGACTGAATCCGCATTGCTTCAAAGCGAAAGGGTCACGACTTGCAGATTTTTTCCCGGCATGTACGTGTGTTGTGTAGATGGATTGGAATGTGGTCTAAATGGGCTGCAAAGCCCTGGACCACTTGTGCTGTCGGGAAGGATTGGCACCACTAGGCATTTGGCACTGCTCGGTTCAGACGTTCGCTTATACCTCCTCTCCCTGTCATTTCACCATGTGTAAGGGGGACCCTCGAAGCCCAAGTTTTGTAGGTTGCAGTCATCCAGTGTGGCTCTGAATGCTGCTAGGTTGCTAGTTGGCTCTCCGCTCTTTGATTGCCTCCAGCTTTCTCGATTTGACATAAGATCTCGTTGAAGTCCCCTATTATCAACCAAGGGTGGATGTTGCCGATTGTTGCCAAAGATCTCAGGAGGTGCTAGGTTTCAGACCGTTTAGAGGCCATTGGGTGTCCATAAATGCCCGTGAACATGCATGGCAATACACCATCCTCCTTAGTAATTTTCAAGCTGATATGATTCCTTGAATAATTAATGAGGGAGACATTGCAGTCTTTGTGCCATAGTAGGGCCAGTTTACCACTAGCTATCTACTGCGAAGCAACAGTCAAACCCGAGTCTGAATTTCATTTTCTGTATTCTTGTTGCTGGTAGCTTGGTTTCTTGGAGAAACACAAGCCTGGGATCTTCCTTCCTGAGTATGTCATGGAGAGCTTGAACTCCCTAGGGGTTCCCAAGGCCTCAGGATTTCTAACTCATCAGAATCATGGCGTCCTCGTCACCTCTATTGATATCTTAAATATTACCACCGAAATGGCTACCTCCATGCGTCTGCATTTTCCAGCCCCTTGAGATAGTGCCATCGAGTCCCTTGGCATGTTCTTTGATTTTTTGGGCTGGGTTCGTGGGCCCAGGGCCTTTTGGGCTTTCTCGCTCAAGTGGGAGGTTTGGTGTGTTAACTCTCTTCCTTCGCTTTCTCAGGGGAATCATCCTAGCTGTAGTCATCCCATCCCTATTGGACAGAGGACTTACCTTGTCAAGACTATGTTGTCCATTGACCTGCACAGGCTAGGGCTGGGAGCTAGGAGTGTTACCTTTTGTATGTGTCAAACTCATGTGTGCCGTTAGTGTGATACACGCCACCGCTGTTTCTACTACTATAGGGGTAGGCTCTGTTCCATATGCTTGAACTCTCGAGATTTGAAATGTTCCTGCCAACGAGGTTTCCTCAATGTGGCTCCTCGATGGTGAGACACTCATCGGAGTTGCCCCCTATTTCTCCCCTGAATCCTGTTTGTTGCTGGAGGCCGACGATGCTTATTTCTCTATCCATTTCTCGGAGTTGTTCCCCTTTCGTAGCCATTGGTCGTAGGGGAGTAGTCCTTCATTATTGTTCTTGGAATGGTCCTTCCATTGTGCACAGTCTTTATGGCCATGGCCAAGAATCCCGCATGCATAACAAAACGTCGGGAGATGTTCATAGGAGAATCGGATCCAGTGTGTTCCTAGACTTCCTCATTTCACCTGTTTGCCTCGTAGCAGAGGTTTTGTGGTGTCGATTGTGACTCGAATGCGTAGGAATTCACCCCATGCACTCTTCCTTTCCTTTATATCCATGTGTTCGACATTTCCTAGGGATGCCCCAACTCGAGAGCCCACCTTCTCATTCACGGCATGGAATGAGAGGTGATGTGGTCTAACCTAGAGTGATGCTTTGTTGAGTGTGATCTGGTGGAGTTTTCTGCTCTCGTCTACTTCCCCCACCAGGACGAGGTTGCCGTCAAAAGACCAGGGTCCTTCTGGAATGATTCTGTCTCTAGCTCGCCTGTCTTCAAATTCGGCCATGATGAGGGATGGCCCCATATTCTTAAAGGAGACATTATGGATTGGGCACCAAATCTTCCGTAGGGTTTGTTTGAAAGCTTCCTTGTTATAGTGTTTGTCCATGAGTAGTGAGATGATCAAACATCTTTGTCCTTTAGCTATTGTTTCCTCGAGTAAATCCTCTTCCACTAGTATCCCTTCGTTTTCCCATTGCGATAGTAATAGCTTCTCGCACAGATCAACGAGGGATGGGTCCATACTATTACTCTCCATAAAACCTAGACTTCTTTGTGATGGGAATGTTAAACTCCGACTGAACAACAGAGGTGATGAGCTCTCATGAAAAGAGATGGAAGTTTCTAACTAATGTATATAAGTTTGAACTTGATCATTTAAACAACTCCAACCTCTAACAGTACACAAAAGAAAGAGGACTTTAGCAGAATGTGAAACTTAAATATTTTTCTAGAAACAAAGAACTTCATATGAAGAGTTTGTCTTAATATTCTACTAACAAAAAAAAAAATCTCTACAAAAAGAAAATATTGATAGATGAAAAGTGTCCAATGTGTTTAATAGAAAGAGAAACAACAAAGCATATCTTGTGGGAATATTTATCTGCTACAAATATTCTAGGAGATTGCTAAAAAAAGATTCAAAAGACTAGAAGCACAAGCCAGAGCATGAATGATCTTATTGCAAAACTACTAAACAGAATACAAAAATCTTAAATGGAAGAGGTTTCATTGACTCTATGGCAGTTGTGGAGAAGAAGAAATGACTTTGTACTGTTTAACAATGTTATGACAGATCTAAATACAGTTAAACAAAGAGTTCAACAGATGCAAAAAGACATGGTAGAAACTCAATCCAGCACATGTATTCAAAGATTCAATAACAACTCGAGAAATGGCACATGGTAGACCCCTCCACCAAAATTTTGTAAAGTGAATTAGGATGATGTTGCAGTGGATAGAATGCAGTTCAAGATTTGGCATTGGAGTTACTATCAGAGATAAGGAAGGCAATTTCTAGCAACAATGAGGAAAAATCAAGTTTTATGTTCTGATTCTACAATAGTTGAAGCAATAGGAGCATTAACAACTATGAATTTCGCATTTGATCTGGGTATAAGAAAGATAATATTAGAAGCAGACTCTAAGAAAGTGATAGAGGATATAAAGACAAATGCACTAGATGAAAGCTAAATTAAAATGATCCTTCTAGACATTAGATTAAAACTGTGTCTGTTTGATGGTATCGATGTATGCATGTAAAAAGAGAAGGTAATGAAATAGCTCATGTACTAGGTAAAAATGCTCTGAGCCTTTAAAGTGTGTAGTGGATATGAAGGAAACTCCCCACTATTTACATACCTTGTACCTAGATCAATGGAATGAAAGAGTTAGTTTGAAAAAAAAAAAAAACAACTCGAACCTAGTCCATCATGATTTTCTGTTCATTATTATGTACATACATATATAGTCCATGATGACGAGTAAAGTGAAAACTATAAGAAGAATTCAATTTTCTAAACAAAGAAGAGAGAGAGAGAGAGAGAGAGAGAGAGAGAGAGAGAGAGAGAGAGAGAGAGAGAGAGAGAGAGAGAGAGAGAGAGAGGGAGAGAGAGAGAGAAAGCAGTCAATTTATTAGGAAGCATTCAGTAGTGATGGTGGGAGATGTCGATAGTGGCAAAAGCTTATTTTGGGCTTGTCTTGGCTGCGACTGTGGATTGAGTTTGAGATATTTTTGGAATCGTGTCGTGGAGCTTCATGATTTTGGATTTCTTTTTTGAGTTATGCTATTCAATCTCTCCAACTTCCATACACTAATTTTTTTTTAGTTTATTCTTTTAAACTAATTAAATTCTTCTATTCATTATCCTTATATCAAATATTTGATAAAAGAAAAAACTAATAAAAAAAGTGTAGTGTGTGGAGGTTGTATAAATAGTAAGAGGTTGTGTTGCTTTTTTCTTCTTTTTTTCCTTGGAATATTTATGGCTCACGTGTGATGAATACCTAGGGAAAGAGTATTTTTTGTCCAAAATAAGATTTGACCAACAATTTGAGCTGACCAGATTTGACCAGTAAAAATAAGTTTGGTTAAAAATGCTATAGATATATTAAATTGGTTTTAGTTAGTTTTTATATGCAATTTAACTAAATTTTGGTCAAGATTTAACTAAGTTGATTTAAAATGATTCACTTAGCAATTTGTATCGTCATCTTCTTCAACCTCTTTTTTTCCAATTTTTATCATTGTAAACGGGGAGAAAAAAAAGAGATCATCAAACTAGTATTTATTTTCCCTTGTAGAAACCTAAGAAATAATGAGTTTTCCATCTCAAAATCAATAGATGTATATATTAAATTTTAAGCAAGACCATGTAAATCGATCGTTATATCTTCTCTTTACATTTATTTCCTTTTAATTGTGGACAAGCATTTCAAGTATCTCAACCAACATAAAAAAAACTATCATGGATCATTCGATCTTATTGTTGTCTTCTGGCAAAAAGATGTATCAACAGACATCTGTTATCTGACTTGAACTAAGAGATCGATGTTTCAACTTAAACTAGTATTGTTCTATCATGAAAGCAGTACAACTCCTAAATTTTCTCTCTTGAACCATTTTGTTTTTGGTGGGAGTTGGGGAGGAAGGATTAATGTTTGTGCCAGGCTACAGTTGCTTGCATGGTGTGAACTGTTGAGTCTAGATGGTGAGGAATATTCAGCAATAAAAGATGTATAAAATATGTCCACTAGTAAATCCAATTGGATGGATGCATGCCAATATATAGTCGAGATCAAATAATAGTTGTAGTCGTGATGAGTATATAAGTGTTGTGCAATTATTTTGAAAAAAAAAATGAATAAATAGTGGATCCCTTTATTTATTTTTTAACAGTGAATCCTTTCTTTTCTAAAGCGACTGTATAACTTTTATGTACTCTATAATTGTATGTAATATTATTTTATACATGGTCAAACATGCATCCATCATGCAATTAAAGTATGTCATACATCAATCAACCTAGTATGTCTCTACCTAAATATGTAAATCTCATGAACTCCAATCGACATGCAAAAATATTGCTTGGACGGCATGGGCACAAGTAGTCACAAGTAACATAAGAAAAATGAGTATTTGAGACACTTTACTTACGATGAAGATGATTATTTAGATGAAAATAGATTCATTTTGATAGAAAATAACTAACTATAAATAAACAGTTTTCTTATGGTAACGTACATCACCACGTACAAGATTATCGAATAGCTATAATCTTGACATATTATTGGACACACATGTACACATGAAACATATATACACAAATCTGAACCACAACTTATTTCGATTCATGTTGCTGCAACCACATGCATGTGTTTTTCTAATCCCAATGCGAAGTGCGCGTAGCCCAGCCATGCATTGAACATGCGGCTCCATCCATTCATCAGTTACATGCATATATATACTTGCGTACATGATTTCTTTTTACATATATGTGTATTATACTTACGTAATTCCTAATTGCTATCTCTGCAATTGTCAAAGTTAGTAAAAGGTCTGGTTTGGAGATGTTGCCATCAAACGAAAAAGAGAACAAGTTCATGAGGAAAAAGACAGGGTGGGAAAAAGTATTGAGAAAATTCTATTTAGTGTGTAAAACAATGATGTACGGTAAAAAGGAATATTATATACAAATGGATATACTAAAGGGGTAATGATACACCACCTACCGGTTTACTACTTGTTTACCACTCACGTCTTCTTTTAAATTCCTTTTAATAAAACAAAAGCGAATAGGCTCAGTTCAAATTAGTTTGCAAAAACTTCCAGCATATACTTTCCCGCGTTCTCCCGAGTTCCCTCCTCGCGTTGTCTCTTTGTCTGTTCTCATCTTAGGTGAATCTCTCATTTTCCCTCTATCCCCTTTGCCTCTCCCAACTTGATTCTCTCCAGCCTATCTCTTTTTCTCTTTACATGGGTTTTGAGCTAAGATGGTTACATATACAGTTATAGCCAATGTTGTCGTCATCATCTCGACTCCATCATCGCCATACACAACTTCTGTGAGCACTGTTAAGGCCCAAAATCCTTCTTCACTGTGCATGATCCCCAGATTATTGTCTAGTGAGAATTCCTTCCAAAATAAAAATTTTCCTAAACCATACTTAACAAACCAGTTTCTGCAATGATGAAGTGGGTCAAGGAAAAAGAAGGGTGCTTGACACTCGGGTGGCATAGCTGACCTCTCATCGCGGTTTCGGCATGGGAAGCCCTTGCACTTCCAGATGCAAACTCAACTACTGCTACACCTGGGATCTTCATAAATCCTCACAGTAATCCTCCTCTAAACTTGCTGTAAAATTGTGTATTATTGTTAAATGAAGGGGGCGCCCACACGGGCAGACCCCCCTTCGGTTTCATATGCTGTAACGCATGGCTTAAAGCCATGCGTTACACAGTCTGTAAACGCATGGCTTTAAGCCATGCGTTTCCAGCGTATTGAAGGCTGGCCTTTAAGGCCAGCCATGTAGGGGGACTATATATAGCCCCCCTCCTTTTGGTTCTGGGACTAATCAAAAAAAGAAAAAAATCTCTCTCTCATTTGTTCTCTCTTGAAATAGTTTTTAGGCTGTGGATTGTTAAGTGTTACTCTAGTTTTATAACTGCGTAGTACACTTCACCACTAAGAGAAAACGCTTATTTTTGTCGTGCTGGAAAAACTCGTGGAGCAATTTTTTAAGCTGAACCTGAGGTATTTTTCCGCTGCGAATTATTTTCTAACATTGGTATCAGAGCGTATCATAATTGCTTCCAGTTTTGTTTATTTTGCATATGCATGCAAATTATAAATGTGCCATTTTTTTTTGCTGAATGCTGCTGCGTTTAAAAAAAAAAAAAAAAAAAAAATTTTTGGCCGAAGCCTGTGCGGTGGTGCAGCGCGCACCACCTGAGCATGGTGGTGCAGTGCGCACCGTAGGGTGCTGCGTAGCACCCCTGAAATGGTGCTGCGCGCACCACGGTGCCGCATGCACCGCCTGGAGCCCACGGTGCATGGTGCACCGTGGGGCACCCAGCGGTGCTGCAAGCACCGCCTCGGTGCTGCAAGCACCGCCTCGGTGCTGCGCACACCAGGACGGTGCTGCGCGCACCAGAGTGGTGCTGCCAGCACCACCGTGGTGCTGCGCGCACCAGCAAGGTGCTGCGCGCACCACCCAGGTGCTGCAAGCACCTCCCTAGGTGCTGCGGCAGCACCCAGCCTCCTCCGGAGGTTGTTTCCGGTGATGGGACGGCGGTTTCCGGCGATGGGCAGCGGCCTGGGGCGCTGTTTTTTGTTTCTGAAAATTGGGCACTGTTCACGTGAACAGTGCCCTGGCCGAAGGTTGAAGAAGAGAGCAGTCTCTTCGGGCCGGGCTTGGGCCTTGCGGCCCATGTGGTTTTTTAAGTCCGTTTTTTTTTTGGGCTGGGTTTTTATACGGCCCAACCCCTTTTTTTATAAAAAAAAAAAAAAAAAAAGGATGTTAAGTCTGGCCGTGGGTTTCGAACCCAGGCCGGATGACTAATTCTTTAGTCCACCCACCACTGGACCGTGAGGGTCATGTGGTTATATTGTGTGTTTTTTTATATATATTTCTTTTAATAATGTTTAAATAAAATAAAAATAAAATAAAAAATAAAATAAAAAATGCATGTTTTAATATATGCTTAGATATATTTCCTATTATAACATGTGATACTTTTATTTAATGCTTTTGATTAAATATGATTACATGTGGATATTTGATGATATTCATTTTTTTTTATTGATAAATTACATGTGATATTATGTTTAATTTTTGGTTGATTAAATGTGATAACATGTATGTATACAACATGTGAATGTGTTATTATTTTATCATATATAAATGTTAGGCTTGTATGATTAGACATTAGTCTTTATTTATTCTAGTGATAAAATAGGAAATTCCCACTAAGTAGTCTTAGTTAGGGTTGTCAGTGTAGATTGATAGGCTGAAAGAATTGCAGTGACCCCAGTAAGAACTGTAAATGCACTGTATAGCGACAACACCATGGTAGCCCCAGTAAGAACTGTAAATGCACTGATGGAATAAGAAAAATGGACTGTAATGGTCTTATATGAACCATCTTTGTAGACTAGCCCAACAGGCTGCTGTGGTTGTTGAAGCTGTCTTTGTAGACTGGCCCAACAGGTTACTGCGATTTTAGTAGGATCTGTCTCTACGCGTGACTAGGACTAGGAGACTACTTTTAGATAGTGGGAGTATGGTTGAGATTTATGATTAAATCTCCCATATTTTTTTAAATTTGCGCGGGAATTAGGTTAGAAATTTAATAATTGGATATTGTGGCGCAAGAGATGATTCTGAAGCCTAGCGATTTTTCGATCTTGCGACATGTCTAAATTATTTTTTTTCTAGCTTGAATGGACGCGGCAGATTTCTTAGGTGTGTGTGTAATATCCCTCCTTTGCGTTTTGTAGTGAAATGGCATCCAAGAGTATTGTTGCCGATTTGAACAAAGGGGAGAAATTGGATGGGGAGAACTATGACATATGGCATCGCAAGATCCAATATGTAGTAGATGAGGTTTGACTCCTCCCTGACTAAGCCCAAGGAAGGGGACTCAGAACAACACAAATTAGATGAATTAGCCTATTCTGAATGGGCTAAGAAAAATCGGTGCGCGCGCATAATAATGTTAAGCAGCATGCACAATGATCTAATGTGTGAGTTCGAGTCCTATGACACTGCCCAAAGCATGTGGGAGGCCTTGAAGTTGAAGTTTGGTGGAACTTCGGCCACTAGGTTACGTGGATTAACCATGAGGTTTGGCTCCTATAAGATGCGCTCTGACCATACGATGAAGCAGCATCTTAGGGCTATGTCAACCATGATCCGCGAACTTAAGACGGCAGGAAACGACCTGACTGTTGAACAACAAGTCCAGGCAGTGATAAGATCACTACCAAGTTCTTGGGAGAACATGAGCCAGAATCTGATGCATAATGAGAATATAAAAAATTTTGATGATGTCTCGCGTCACTTAGAATTGGAGGCTGAGCGCCTAGAGGCCGCTAAGCCCAATCATTCGGCCTATGTGGCTAATTCTGGTTCACGCAAGGCTTCAAGGCCTAAGCGTTGGAAGTCCAAGAATGGGGTAGCTGCTGGACAAGTTAAGAAGGTGTCAGGAACTTCTCAGCGCAGCAAAAGGGGCAAGCGTGGGAAGAACAAGTCAAAATTAGAGTGTTACAACTGCGGAAAGAAAGGCCACTTCGCTCGTGACTGCACTGAGCCGAAGAAGGTATACTTTAACTTCTCTCGTATTGTTTTTGTAACTAGCCATGTGATGGTTGCTCACTCCTATCCTGTGTGGACTGTTGATTCAGGAGCGACCGAGCACATAGCGCGAGATAGAGTCGGATTTGTGGAATATCGCCGAATTCCAGCTGGGAGTCGTGATATCAAGGTGGGGAATGGAGCTAGCGTGGAGGTGCTAGGACTTGGTACCTACAAGCTGGACTTGCGGGGTGGCCGCACTCTTTTCCTCCACAATGTGCTATACGCTCCCGAAATCCGACGAAACTTACTTTCAGTTGTTACTCTATTAAAACTTGGTTTTCGAATTGTTTTTGAAAACAATAATGTTTCCTTTTATTTGGGCCATGTGTTTTATGGCAATGCTTTTTTGCAATATGGTTTTATGATATTAGATTTGATTTATTCTAATATAAATGAATCTATTGCTTTTCTTTCTTCATCTGTTGATAATTTGGATTCACATACATGGCATGCTAGGCTTGGCCATATAGGACAAGATAGAATGACTCGGTTAGCTAGAGAAGGCCTGATAGGCAATCTCGCTAGGGTCATCTTGTCCACATGTGAACATTGTCTAATGGGAAAAGCTAAGAGAAAACCGTTTGGAAAAGCCAATAGGGCATCTTTTCCACTGCAATTAGTCCATTCTGACATCTGTGGTCCAATGTCTATAAAGGCGAGACACGGAGGTGTTTATTTCATCACATTTATAGATGATTTTTCACGTTATGGTCATGTCTACTTAATCTCCCATAAGTCTGAAGCATTGGAGTGTTTTAGGCGATATTTAAGAATGGTTGAGAATCAGTTAGACAAGAGTTTAAAAACTCTGAGAACTGACCGAGGACGAGAATATCTCTCTGAGCAATTTAAAAGGCTCTGTGATGAAAAAGGAATCAAAAGACAGTTAACGATGCCGAGTACGCCGCAACAAAATGGCGTGGCGGAAAGGAGAAATCGAACACTGCTTGAGATGGTTAGGTCAATGATGGCGCAAGCAAACCTACCAATTTCTTTTTGGGGGGATGCACTTTTGACTGCTGCCTACATTCTTAACAGAGTGCCCTCCAAATCAGTAACTTCCACCCCATATGAACTATGGACCGGCGAGAAACCCAATTTGAGTAACTTGCGGCCATGGGGTTCAACGGGTTTTGTTCATGATCTTTCTCATAAGTATGGGAAATTAGGCCCTAGAGGGAAGAAGTGTATCTTCATAAGGTACTCAGAACACTCTAAAGGGTATGTGTTAATAGGTGAACAAACTGATGGAAGTATGACTGAAATTGAATCATGAGATGTGGACTTCATTGAAAATGAATTTCCAAGTAGAGGTGAGGTTGATAGGAGTTTAGAACTTCATGAGATTATGGAACAAGAAGAAAGTGCTCCAAGGAATTTAGTTGAGAATGAGGAAGAAATTCTTCAAGCTCCTACAAATAAGGAATTAAATCCGAGTGGGAGCACACCACTTGTCAATCAATCACAACAACCTCAGCCGCGTAGAAGTACACGTGAAAGTATTCCCCGTCGTCGTTTTGAGATTGAAGGGGAAGCTTTTATGGTATCTCCGCATGATGATGATGAGCCTAGGACAATTCATGAGGCTCTCTCATCTTCTACTAAAGATGAGTGGATGAAAGCTCTTAATGATGAAATTGAGTCTATGAAAACTAACCAGGTCTGGGATCTGGTTGATCTACCAACAGGGCGTAAGACTATTGGGAACAAATGGGTTCTTAAAGTCAAACGCAAGTCGGATGGATCGATAGATAAGTACAAAGCTCGCTTAGTGGCGAAAGGATATACCCAACAAGAGGGTATAGACTATGAAGAAACTTTTTCACCAGTCGTGAGGTTTGCTTCAATTCGTCTGATTCTAGCTATAGTAGCAAACATGGATTTGGAACTCTACCAGATGGATGTTAAGACAGCATTTCTCAATGGAGAACTAGATGAGGAGATCTATATGGATCAATCAACGGGTTTTGTGGTCAAAGGTCAAGAGCGCAAAGTGTGCAAGCTCAAACGATCTATATATGGCCTAAAACAATCATCTAGACAATGGTACCTCAGATTCCATCGAGCCATTCTTTCGAATGGGTTTACGATGATCACAGAGGACCATTGTGTCTATGTCAAAAGATCCAAGAAGAGTTTCATTATGTTGTCATTATATGTTGACGACATACTACTAGCTGGAAATGATAAAGGGTTGATAGTCGCCACAAAAGAGTGGTTATCCTTCAATTTTGAGATGAAGGATATGGGTGAGGCAGAATACATTCTGGGAGTTAAGATCTACAGAGATCGCTCAAAGAGAATATTGTGTTTGTCCCAACAGACTTACATAAAGAAAGTTCTCGAACGCTTCCTAATGAGTGAATGTAAACCCATTGACACCCCTGTCACAAAAAGCGAGAACTTATCTAAAGAGTTGTGTCCTAAGACTCAAAGAGAAAAGGAAAAGATGGCCCGTGTCCCTTATGCTAATGCTGTGGGTAGTTTGATGTACGCAATGATGTGTACTCGGCCTGACATATGCTATGCAGTTGGCTTAGTAAGTAGATTCCAATCTAACCCCGGACTGGCTCACTGGAAAGCAGTCAAGAGGATTATGCGATATCTGAAGGGAACTGCAGACTATGTGCTGTGCTATCAAGGTTCAGATTTGCAGCTAAGAGGTTACAGCGATGCCGACTGGGGCAGTGACCTAGATGAGCGTAAATCAACTACGGGGTATGTCTTTCTGCTCAACAATGGCGCCATTACATGGAGCAGCAAGAAACAACCCTGTATAGCTTTATCCACCATGGAGGCAGAATACATAGCTTGTTCTGCAGCAGTTCAAGAAGCTGTTTGGTTACGGAGGTTCCTCGAGCATTTAGACATTGGCACGGATACTTCAGATCCGGTGACGATGTTCTGTGATAGCATGGCAGCTCTCGCATATGCTAAGGACTCAAAATATCATGGAAGAACCAAACACATAGATATCAGATATCACTACATAAGAGATATGGTAGCGCAAAAGGAAGTGGTTCTGAAACATCTTTCTACGAGTCGCATGGTTGCTGATCCCTTAACAAAGCCTATTGCACGAGATGTATATGAGGCTCATGTTAGGAATCTAGGACTACGTAGATTGTAAATGTAATTTGTATTTCAAATAACATTGAGATGTAACATTTCCTTTGGGATATTAATACAATATGATTCAGTTCTTGTCTTTATCGTATTGTCTTTTACTAATACACACACACAAGATATGTCAACCGGCTAAGATTGGCTCACTCACACGAGCAACCTCTAGCGCTTAAGTAGCGAGAAGAGATGAGACATTGTGTCCCTAAGTACTTGTCCAAAGGGATAAGTTAGTTAACACAAAGATATGTCGCCTTAGTGGGAGCTAAGATGAGGTCTTTTTGAGAAGACTGTGAATGGATTACCCACCATCCATGTAGCCTGAGATTAGCCAGATGCGAGATTCTCTTTGATGCCTTGGAGGCGTGCAAATAGAGAAACTTGAGTTAGACGCTTAATGAGCGCCTAGACTAAAGATCTGTACGGTGTTGATATAGACATATGCTCTTTGAGAAAGAGAAATCCACCGTAGCATGTGTTTCATACTACATGTGCTTATTCGACCATATGAGTAAGTGAGTAAATGGTTCCCCTCTTTCTCACTGTGTGAGTCTCATTTTTTTAGGTGTCCTTTACTTTTGACTATGTCACAAGATAGAGGTTATAACGTCTGCTACTTTGGCATGCTGTCTATGGCCATGATTGATTCGGTCTAAAGAGGTATTGCTAGGAAAGCGGTTTAACCAAAGTTGAATGATATGAGTGCAAAAGGAAGATTTTTTCGATATCGTATCTTCGATAGTGTTTGCTGACGTCAAACTATGACGCTGCATATTGGTAGCGGCTAAAGTTGTGAACACATTGAAATGATTTGGAAAAAAGTCAAGCATTGTTCTGAGTTGATTAAACTCAAGAGGGTTCGAAAATACTTGACTTGATGCGATCGAATAAGTCTAGGACATGACCATACACTTCGGGGATGTTACTATGCTAGTCTTCTCTGGGAGAGATTTGGTGTATGTACTCCCAATTTTTTTGAAGATGTGCTTGGTAGTCGCACGGCCTATTTACTTGTATGAACAAGATTGAGAACATAAGAGAGATGCAGACCTAGGGTCATGCCCACTGTGTGCGAGTGGGAGATGTTAAATGAAGGGGGCGCCCACACGGGCAGACCCCCCTTCGGTTTCATATGCTGTAACGCATGGCTTAAAGCCATGCGTTACACAGTCTGTAAACGCATGGCTTTAAGCCATGCGTTTCCAGCGTATTGAAGGCTGGCCTTTAAGGCCAGCCATGTAGGGGGACTATATATAGCCCCCCTCCTTTTGGTTCTGGGACTAATCAAAAAAAGAAAAAAATCTCTCTCTCATTTGTTCTCTCTTGAAATAGTTTTTAGGCTGTGGATTGTTAAGTGTTACTCTAGTTTTATAACTACGTAGTACACTTCACCACTAAGAGAAAACGCTTATTTTTGTCGTGCTGGAAAAACTCGTGGAGCAATTTTTTAAGCTGAACCTGAGGTATTTTTCCGCTGCGAATTATTTTCTAACAATTATGTTCCATTCCATTGAGTTGGGTTCATGAGTTCCTCTCGTGTTTTGATCACAGTCCCGTTTTGATCTCGTTTTGATCACAGTCCTTCAATTTTTGTGTACAACTCGATCTACGAGAGTTGTTATGGGGGTTTTGCAGAGCTTGTGGGTGAAGAAAGAAAGACAACTGCTACCGAGTACCTAACTGTGGATCTTTTTAAATGGGGTTGAAAATTAAAATGGAAAGTTTTGAAGTTAACTTCATTGTAATAAATGAGCAATTTCTAAAAGTTAAGAAAATACTTGTGACCCAGTGAGAGGCAGAGGAGATCCACTTGATATGGTGATGTAGAACAGTGATGGTGGGCAGAAATGATAAAGATGACAATGGGGGAGGAACACAATGTGGATGGGGTTTTCTAATTTTTGAACAGGAGGAGTCAGGACGACTGATTCGACGCTTTTGATTTTTTTTTTAAAAAAATCAAAAAATCACGTGAGAAAGGGAAACAAGTTGTAAAGCAATGGGTGGGGTATTATTACCCATACTAAGGTGCCCCTAAACCATTATACACATTCTAGAACTTTGTTGCAATTTTGTGAGGCATGTATTAGCACCAACTGTGTTGTTGAGTGCTGTGGCAGATTCATCATCGTGTAATATCCGCCTGCAAGATGGAAAATAGATGTTTTATATACCTGATAAATGATCAATTATTTTGTTTTAATACTCTTAATATCTTGGATTAAATGAGATTTATGTGATAAAATAAGAGTATTAATTAGATAATGTGATTAACTATGTTCGGCATGTGAAATAATATTTTATTCCTAATTAAATATAGATGACTTTATCTATTGGGCTGGTTACCATTTAATTAGACTTATATCTTTATCTTGGCCCATTGTAGTTTAAGCCCAAACGTGATTTTTATTTGAAGTTCACGAGATGATGAAGAGAAGCCATGATATGCAACTTGATTCAAGCCATACGGAAGAGCATGATATCAAATGCAAAGCAATACGTATCATGCCATTAAACCAAAGAATGAAAGAAGTCCAAGCCCAAAGTTTGAAGCCCATTGTGAGAAATAAAAAGCTTTAAACCCAGGTGACGTGTTATGAATCGGTGAAGCAAACCATGACTTTCACAAGTGAAACCTGCTCGTGACTATCAAATGAAGCCTAAGTCAATTACTCCAAGCCCACGAATCTTGACTTACTTGAGGCTATGACTTGTTGTTAAGATGCCCACAACGCCAATTTAACTTACTGAAGGAAATGACCCAGCTGTGTAGGAATCAAAAGAGAATCAAGAGATCAACTCGAGAGGCATATGTTCCGGAATTTGGGGACCACAAGCGGAGAAGATGCAATCGATACGCACGATAGAGAACATGCAATCGATAGCAAGGAGGGCAGAATATTCCGGATATAAAAAGGAGAGAGATTTTATTTTTAGGGGGGAGGTTTTGTTCTCAGATGGTTTCTCTAGCATTTTTAGGGTTTATTTTCATTTCATCTTTTTATTAGTTTTTGAGGATGATTATCAGCTAACTTTTGTAGCTTGGGTTATGGTAAAGCTTCTGAACTTCTCATTGTTGCGAGATTTCTGTTGATTAAATTTCATATCTCATTTTGTTTGATGACCGACTGATTTAAAGGGATAGTTGATTAAATCTCTTGGTTTTATTCTTGTTTTGTTGTTGACACTAGGCACATCAAAACCTTGGATCTAATCGATGATTTTATTCAGCTAAGTATGATATTGATATTGGTTGATGTTTAGTGAGGTATTTCACTTATAGGTCTTGGCAATTTTACTGAGTTTATATTTTCGTATTTCGTTTTATTAATGCCTTGATTGGATTAATAGAAGAGAAGTAATGCCCAGAAATTTTATAAATAATGGAAGCAAAGAATGTTTGGACCTATAACCCAAGTGTTTATTCATTTTAGTGAACTTGTTAGATTTTAGTTACTGTTTGGAAACTTATTTCTGAGTTAGGATAATACATAAATTGCAGCTCAATTTCATTTTTAGCATTTATCTTTAAGTGATCAAATAGTCTACATTTTAGTTTATTTTCCATACAAAAACTCACAATCCGAGACCTTCAAGTTCAACCATATATTCCATTTTCATTTTTATCTTTCTTTGTAAATATTTTAATATCCTTTTTACTCACTGTTTATATATAAATAAATAAATAAATACCAGAAAGAATTTTATACTTCATTTTACTTCTTCATACTTCTCATACATCATTATACTTTCCAATTAATTTTGACAAATACTTTGATAAACTTTTGCCCCTGTGAAATACGATCCTGGATTTATCCTTGATACAACTTGACACTTCTCCACTTGGAAGCACATCTTAGAACACATCAAGTTTTTGGCGCCGTTGCCGAGGACAATTGTGTCATTAGAGTATTTTTTCTGAGTATCGAGAGGGTGTTTTTAAAGCTGTGAACCTCTTCACAGTCTGGATGATATATTCTCCTCTCATTTTATTTGTTTGCTTTTATTTTATTTCATCTTTTATTTTTTTATTTTACTGCAATTTTTTTCCTTATTTTTGCTGAATTTGCATGTTTGGTTGGGCTAGAAATAGCACATATAGACTTGCTAGGACTGAATCATCAACCTCATCTTCAAGTGCATCTGTTCCTCTTAATTCAGCGTTTGAATCATCATTTGTCATTTATAGTAACATGGCTGAAAATGAAGAAAATCATGATAGAGAGGTGGTTAATCAAAACAGGACACTTAGAGAGTATCTTCAACCTGTTAGGACCAGCCCACCATCTTGCATTATTCAACCTTTGAATGCAAATAATTTTAACTTTAAACCTGGAATGATTCCATTGCTACCACATTTTCATGGCATGGAATCTGAAAACCCCTATTTGTATATCAAAGAGTTTAAAGAAGTGTGTTCCACATTTATGGATAGAACATGCACTGAAGAGGTCATATGACTGAAATTGTTTCCATTTTCCTTAAAAGACAAGGCTAAGACATGGTTGAATTCTTTAAGACCAAGATCCATTGGGACTTGGCAAGAAATACAAACTGAGTTTTTAAAGAAATTTTTTCCCATGCATAGAACCAATGCTTTAAAAAGACAAATCATGAATTTTTGCCAAAAGGATGTGAAAACATTTTATCATTGTTGGGAACGTTTCAAAAACCTTTTAACTGCATGCCCTCACCATGGATATGAGAATTGGAGGGTCATTAGTTTTTTCTACGAGGGGTTGCAACAAAAAATGAGGCAATTTGTGGAGACCATGTGCAATGGTGAGTTCTTCAACAAAGAGCCCGATGAAGCGTTTGAGTATTTTGATTATTTGGCTGAAAATGTCCAATCTTGGGATGTTTCTGACTTGTATGATAGATTTGAAAATCAAAAGTGTGTTAATGGGAGAGGTAAAAATCATTTGAAAGAAGTTGATGATTTAAATGCTAGACTTGCATTAATTTTTAAAAAGTTAGATTCCATTGAATTAAAGAAAGTGAATGCAATGCATTTATTACCATCATCTTCTGAAAAATGTTGTATTTGTGAGGACCCAGGTGGGGGTGTAAATGGTCTGGTCCGATCCGATTCGGTCTAGGAAAAATGTGGACCGGTTATATTTGGTCCAAAAATTTTCCCACCTTGGACCGAATCAAATAGGATTCGGTCCATACCGGTCCGGTCCAATTCGGTCCAGGGGCGGTCCGGTGCGGTCCAGGGGTACCCCATATGATTTAATGGGTTAAATTTAATTCAAAATCTTGCAATAACTAAATATACTTTTTTAGCCTAAGTTTATAAATTATTAAATATATATTAGTACTACTTTCATAAAAAAGTAATCATCTTTGTCAATTGTCAATTTCTATCTCATCTAAATATTAAACAAAATATATAGTTATAACTTATAGTCTATAAACTTAATACTTATACTAAAAGTTATAATTAATATTCTATATTATATGTAGCCCATAAGTTGATTAGTTCATTTAATCCTCATAAGTCATATCAATTAATCAATAATATTAATGATCATTGATCATACTTTATATATAGTCAAAAACAACATTAATAATTAATATTTATAATTGCTATACGTAATCATAAGAAGAGTAATTATTAATTAGTTAATAGTGATTTAGTGATACATCATTGGTTGGTTAACTATAACTAATAACACTATTACATAATTTACATTAGTATATTATAAATTTATATGTTAGTAAATATTGATAAATTAGTAATAATATATTAAATAATAGAAATACACTTATTACTTATAAGTTATTACTAATACTTTATATAGATATACTATAATTTATATTTTTATACTGCAACTATTATAAATTATAATATGTTAATATTATAAAAGTATATATTATATATTAATATGTTATACTACCACTCTTAATCTATATTAATATTTATATACTATTACTTATATATACATATATATATAAATAAAACAAAAAATATGTGTGTATTTGGTCCGGTTCGGTCCAATCTAGGGGGAGAAATGCTCTCCCCCTAGACCAAACCGAAAATTTTCAATCCATAAAAAAATGGGACAGGACCGGACCAAACTCCATCCAATCTGGTCCGGTCTCGGTTTGGTTCAACCAATCCAGTTCGGTCTTTTTACAATCCTAAACCCAGGGCATGTGACTAATGCATGCCCAACAATTCCTGCATTTAAGGAAGTGTTGCTCGATCAATCTAACCCTGTGCATATGATTTCTCAAAATTTTTCTGGACCTTATTCTAATACTTATAATGCAGGTTGGAGAAGTCATCCAAACTTCGGCTGGAAAAATGAGCAACTGGGACCATCTACACAAGGACAAAGTCAGTATATGCCCTAAGCATCAGCTGGCCAAGGTTCAGGGCCCTCCCATTTTGCCAACCAGCCCCCTCCAATGCAGAAAAAGGGAATGGAAGACTCCATTCAGCAGCTAACTGTTAGCCTACAACAGTTTATGTAAAGTCAGGCCACCATCAACAATCAAAATTTCCAAGCCATCAACAACATCAGAGGAACCCTTACTAGAGTAACCACTACTCTTAGTAACCAAGAGAAGGGCAAATTCCCAGCTTAACCCCAACCGAATTCACAAATGCAAAGTCAACCAGCTCAAAATAATGGTAAAGGGGCCAATGTAAAATCAGTCAAGGCCATCACAACTTTGAGGAATGGTAAGGTTGTAGATATCCCTGCCCATAGTGCAGGAAATTCAGGTAAAAAAGCTAACCCTCCTTTAGTTAGTGGTGAGTCAAGCATTGTAGATTCAAATGATGATGCATGCCTCATACCTGCACCTTTTCCACATCGTTTGCTTTCTTTGCATAAGGCAAAACAGCATGTTGAAATCCTAGAATTTTTAAGCAAGTTAAGATTAACATTCCAGTTCTTGATGCTATTAAACAAATTCCTGCTTATGCTAAGTTTCTAAAGGATTTATGCACTGTGAAACGCAAATTGAATGTTCAAAAAAAGGCTTTTTTGACTGAGCAAGTTAGTGTCATTATTCAAAATCACACACCACCTAAGTACAAGGATCCTGGATTACCTACTATTTCATGTGTTATTGAATATTCTAAAATTGGTCAGGCCTTGTTAGACTTAGGGTCGGTAGTTAATTTGCTACCTTGTAGTGTTTATAAGCATGAGGAATTAAAGGCCACTTCAATCATTTTGCAGCTTGCCAATAGATCAATAAAAATTCCTAAGGGTATTGTTGAGGACGTCTTAGTCCAAGTAGATAAATTTTATTACCCTGTAGATTTTATGGTTTTGGATATGAAGTTGTCATCCCACTTAAATTCTTCACCACTCGTGATTTTGGGATGACCCTTCCTAGCAACTTCTAATGATATAATTAATTGTAGGAGTGGTGTTTTAAAATTGAGTTTTGCGAATATAAATTTGGAACTAAATATTTTTAATTTGTGTAGGCAACCTCAAGAGCTTGAGGATGTTCAAGAAGTCAATGCATTGGAGTCCTTACTTGCTGAAAATTCTTTATTAAATTACAATTGTGATGAACATTGGGAGGATTTAGAAGACTCCCTTGATTTAATTGAGTCTACTAACTAATTTTCTTCTCTTTGTGCTGCAGGAAATGCAAATGAAATGCTGTGGAAGCTCAAATTCGAGCCATTATTAGCACTAGAAGCCTCGGCACAACCTTCCAATGAGCAACCCCCAATGCTGGAATTAAAGCCGCTGCCTTTGGAGCTAAAGTACGCTTATCTTGGACCAGAAAAATCATTTCCAGTGATAATTTCTGCACTCCTAACCCCTGACCAAGAGAGTAAGTTGCTGAAAATTTTGGCACAACACAAATAAGCCATTGGCTGGTCCATTGCTAACATCAAAGGTATTAGTCCTCTTATTTGCACACATAGAATTTATTTAGAAGATGATTCAAAACGCTCTGGAGAGATGCAAAGGAGACTAAACTCCACAATGAAAGAAATGGTAAAAAAGGCAGTATTGAAATTGTCAGACATAGGCATCATCTATCCCATTGCTAATAGCAAATGGGTTAGCCCAATCCAAGTTGTTCCAAAAAAATCTGGTATAATTGTTGTGGAAAATAACAAGAGAGAATTAGTGCCTACTAGAGAGATCACAGGCTCGAGGATGTGTGTAGACTATAGGAAATTGAATGCCGCCTCTAGAAAGGACCATTTTCCCTAGCCTTTTCTTAACCAGATTTTAGAAAAAGTGGCGAGACATGATTATTATTGTTTTTTAGATGGCTTCTCTGGCTATTATCAAATAGAAATAGCCCTTGAGGATTAAGAGAAGACTACCTTCACTTGTCCTTTTGGGACTTTTGCTTTTAAAAGAATGTCGTTTGGGCTATGCAATGCCCCGACCACTTTTCAAATATGCATGCTAAGCATCTTTAGCGACTTGATTGAAGACATTGTTGAGGTTTTCATGAATGATTTTTCAGTTTTTGGGAAAACATTTGATGCATGTTTGTCTAATTTACAAGTTGTCTTGAAAAGGTGTGAAGAAAAACAATTACTATTAAATTGGGAAAAATGTCATTTCATGGTGAGACATGGGATAGTTTTGGGTCATATTGTATCTTCTCGAGGCATAGAGGTAGATAAAGCGAAAATAAACTTAATTTCAAATTTGCCTGCGCCTAAAAATGTGAAAGATGTTAGATCACTTTTAGGCCATGCTGGTTTTTTATAAAAGGTTCATAAAGAATTTTAGCTTTATCTCTAAGCCTCTTTGCCAACTTCTATTGCATGATGTCAAGTTTGAATGGACCAAAGAGTGTCAAAATTGCTTTGATCAGCTGAAAACATTTCTCACCACTGCACCCATTATCCATAGTTTTTGCATTGGATAAGTTTAGATCGTATATTCTTGGTGCACCTGTCATAATATTCACTGATCATGTAGCTTTGAAATTCTTATTGTTAAAAAAAGACTCCAAGCCAAGGCTGGTAAGATGGATACTCCTAATACAAGAATTCGATCTCACAATAAAAGACAAAAAAGGAGTTGAAAATGTGGTGGCGGATCATCTTTCTCGCCTTACACCTGAAGTTTCTGAGGAGTTTGCTTTAATTCCTGATTATTTTCCTGATGAACAGTTATTTTCAGTTGAAATTTTACTATGGTATGCTGACCTTGTGAATTTTTTGGTCACACGAAAAACTCCACCTCATTGGAATGCTCAAGACATCAAAAGGTTGAAAGCTAAAGCTAAGTATTTCTTTTACGATGATCCTTACCTTTTTAAATATTGTTCTGATCAAATCATTAGGAAGTGTGTGCCTAATTGTAAAATTTTTGGTATTTTAAATTTTTGCCATACGGAAGCATGTGGAGAACATTTTTTAGCTCACAAAACAGTGGCTAAAATTCTTCAAAGTGGTTTTTATTGGCCAACTATGTTCAAGGATGCTTTTAATTTTTGTAAAACTTGTGAACCTTGTCAAAAATTAGGAGGAATCACTAGGAGAAATATGATGCCTATGCAACCTATACTAGTGATTGAAATTTTTTATTATTGGGGAATAGACTTCATGGGACCATTTCATTCTTCATATGACTATTTATATATTTTGCTTTCTATTGAATATGTTTCTAAGTGGGTAGAGGCCATTCCTTGCAAATCTAATGATCATCAAGTTGTTTTAAGATTTTTGAAAGAAAATATTTTTGCAAGGTTTGGCATGCCTAAAGTCATAATCGTTGATAATAGCACCACTTTTGTAACAAGCATTTTTCAGCTTTAATGAAGAAGTATGGTATCCATCATAAAATTTCTACTCCTTATCATCCTCAAACCAATGGACAAGCGGAACTAGCAAATAGGGAAATTAAAAACACCCTTGAGAAAACTATTAGCCCAAATAAGAAGGATTAGTCTTTGAGATTATCTAATACTTTGTGGGCCTATAGAATAGCCTTTAAAACCATTTTGAGCATGTCTCCATATAGACTAGTGTATGGTAAGGCTTGCCATTTGCCTGTAGAGTTGGAACATAGGGCATATCGGATAATTAAGCAATGTAATTTTAACATTGATGAAGCTGGTTGTGTGAGAAAATTGCAGTTGTCTGAGTTGAGGATGGATGTAAGGTGAACAAAACAACCGACTGACCGACCCGACTCGATTACCCGAATTGTTCCGATCCGATTACTCGACCCGATTACCATAAAGATCAGAAACGGAAATACCCGTTACCCGATTACTTCATTTTTGCAATCTCACTCACTCTCTCTCTATCTTCGATTTTTGTCATCCTCTCTCTCTTTGTCTTCTCTTCTCGTCTCTCTTTGTCTCCACTCTCGCCATCGTCAACCTCCAGACTTCGTCCAACCAAGCTCCCCGTCGCCGGCGTCCACCTTAAACAGCCAAGCGTAGCTCACTAGGGAAGTTCAAATCGCCAGCATCCACCTTATTCTGTAACTTTCTCTCTCTACTGCAACAAGAATGGCGGCAGCGATTCTCACTCTCCTTCATGGCAACAATTCTCACTCTCCTTCATGCCAAGTCCATTTGGTTCTCCATCAATCGCTCGATCTCCTTGAGCCGATCCATCTCCATCTCGACTTGTGGCTAGTGGGAACGATGATGGTAGCAACCAGGTCGTGAAGCCGACGAGAGGCAAAGTGGTTGCGATTCCGAGACTGCGATGGAGGAGGAGAGGCGAAGTGTTTGGGGTGATCGAGAATTGCTTAGGGTTTGTGCTCAAAATTTGTTGAATTTTTTGTTGATTTGAATTTTTGTTTGGATTCTCTAGAAATGAGGTTTGTTGGATACTCTGAAAATTGAAAATGAGATTTGTTGATTTGGGATTTGTGTTTGAATTTTCTGGGAATGGAATTTTTGTTTGGATCTCTGGAAAGAAAGAAAAGAAAGTAGATGAAATCGGGTAATCGGGATAAACGGGTAATCGGTAATCGATAATCGGTAATCGGTAATCAGTAATCGGAAGTTGGATATTTCGGGTCGAGTCGGAAGCATGCCATATCGGGTCGGGTCGGGTCAGAGAACAACCCTTGATGGATGCCTACAACAACTCTAAGTTGTCCAAAGAAAGAATAAAGAACTTCCATGACAAACACATCCAACGTAAAACTTTTGAACCCAATCAACAAGTGTTATTATACAACTCTCGATTGCACTTGTTCCCTGGTAAGTTAAGGTCTTGGTGGAGTGGACCTTATGTGGTACAAACGGTTTTTCCTCATGGTGCTATACAGATAATGAATCCTCTCAACGGTAACATTTTTAAGGTTAATGGTCAAAGGCTAAAACCTTTTATTTCTCACTTTGCACTTGAGGAATCTACTCTACATTTATTTGATCCTAATTAACTTGGTTTCTTGATCTATCCAATTTTTTTATCGTTTTCTTTTGTTTTTCAGTTTGCAGTTTTATTTTTATTTTATTTTTTCCTTTGGCACTCCTTTCAAAGCTGTCCAGGTATTCTTCATTCCCTTTTTCCCTTACTTTCCTTTACTAGTTGGCTTTTCTTCTTGCTAGTTTGCTTCTTAATTGCTCTCTTCATGTAAATTCTTCATTTCTCTTGCATCATTAAGGACAATGCTACAATTTAGTTAGGGGGAGAGAATTTATTTTCCTGTTTTGCATGCCGTACTCATTTGTTGGTACATCCTGGGGATCGTTTTGGTGATGAGTTCAAAGTGGTTGAAAATTTCCTATTTCTGATTTTTACATGCTGGAAAATGACTTGTTAAGGTCATGGAACATGTTCAATGTAGTGAAATCAGAAGTTTAGATCAAAAGGGGGATTTATCCATTTTATTTAGTTGTTAAACCAAGGGAAAGATGTTAAAAGTTTTGCTAAAACACACATAACACATGCTCGGAATGCCTAGAAAGACTACATTGAGTCATTACTTGTTGATTTACACTTTGGTTATTTGGGACTCTAATGAACCATATCCTAATGGCTGAGGAAGATATCTGAAGTGAATTAAATGAGAAAATGGACAAGCTAGGGATCAAACGAACACAAAAAAAAAAAAAAATTTGAAATAAAAAAAAAAGAAAAAGAAAAAGAAAAGAAAAACTTGTCATATATGATTTACATTTGTGTATTGGAAAAGGCTGTCTATTATCGGGGTCCTTATTAAATAAGAAAGTAGGCACCTTTTAAAGTGTAATAATGTGAAAGCTACGATTATAATGGTTTTGAATTAAAGTAAGACTATGTGGTTATCTCAAACTAACTGTTGTGATTGAAACTTTTAATGCCTCTTGGTGTCAATCTTGCAATTCTTACCCATTTCCTATGCACCTAAAATAAGCAAACTTTGCTGCATTTAGTTCCCTTAGTTGATTTACTAAATTGTGTATAAATCTCTCAGTTGATACTTAATTTCAGATTAAGTTCTTTCTAAATTCTTGAACTCAACAAGTGTATTTCATGGCATGTGATTTTCAGATTTATTGGAATTGTATTTGACAACCTTCCCTTTGTATGATCTCATTCATTTTATTTGCTAGAGACTAGCAAAAAGTTAGTTGGGGGGTATGATAAATGATCAATTATTTTGTTTTAATACTCTTAATATCTTGGATTAAATGAGATTTATGTGATAAAATAAGAGTATTAATTAGAAAATGTGATTAACTATGTTCGGCATGTGAAATAATATTTTATCCCTAATTAAATATAGATGACTTTAGCTATTGGGCTGGTTACCATTTAATTAGACTTATATTTTTATCTTGGCCCATTGTAGTTTAAGCCCAAACGTGATTTTTATTTGAAGTCCATGAGATGATGAAGAGAAGCCATGATATGCAACTTGATTCAAGCCATACGGAAGATGAGCATGATATCAAATGAAAAGCAATACGTGTCATGCCATTAAACCAAAGAATGAAAGAAGTCCAAGCCCAAAGTTTGAAGCCCATGTGAGAAATGAAAAGCTTTAAACCCAGATGACCTGTTGTGAATAGGTGAAGCAGACCATGACTTTCACAAGTGAAACCTGCTCGTGACTATCAAATGAAGCCCAAGTCAATTACTCCAAGCCCACGAATCTTGACTTGCTTGAGGCTATGACTTGCCGTCAAGGTGCCCACAATGCCAATTTAACTTACTGAAGGAAATGACCTAGCTGTGAAGGAATCAAAAGAGAATCGAGAGATCTACCCGAGAGGCATATGTTTTGGAATTTGGGGACCACAAGCGGAGAAGAGTAACCGCTTCGCACAATAGAGAAGATACGATCGATAGCAAGGAGGGCAGAATATTCAAGATATAAAAAGGAGAGAGATTTTGGTTTTAGGGGGAGGTTTTGTTCTCAAAGGGCTTCTCTAGCATTTTTAGGGTTTATTTTCATTTAATCTATTTATTAGTTTTTGAGGATGATTATCGGCTAACTTTTGTAGCTTGGGTTGTGGTAAAGTTTCTAAACTTCTCATTGTTGCGAGATTTCTGTTGATTAAATTTCATATCTCATTTTGTTTGATGACCAATTGATTTAGAGGAATAGTTGATTAAATCTCTTGGTTTTATTCTTGTTTAGAGGAATAGTTGATTAAATCTCTTGGTTGTTGATACTAGGCACATCAAAACCTTGGATCTAATCAAGGATTTTTTCCAGCTAAGTGTGATATTGATATTGGTTGATGTTTAGTGAGGTATTTCACTTATAGGTCATGGCAGTTTTACTAAGTTTATATTTTCGTAATGCCTAGAAATTTTATAAATAATGGAAGCAAAGAATGTTTGGACCCACAACCCAAGTGTTTATTCATTTTAGTGAGCTTGTTTGATTTTAGTTACTGTTTGGAAACTTATTTCTGAGTTTGGATAATACCTAAATTGCAGCTCAATTTCGTTTTAAGCATTTAATTTTAAGTGATCAAATAGTCGACATTTTAGTTTATTTTCCATACATAAACTCACAATCCGACACCTTCAAGTTCAACCGTATATTCCATTTTCATTATATCTTTCTTTGTAAATATTTTAGTATCCTTTTTACTCACTGTTTATATATACATAAAAAAAAATACCAAAAAGAATTTTATACTTCATTTTACTTCTTCCTACTTCTCATACATCATCATACTTTCCAATTAATTTTTACAAATATTTTGATAAACTTTTGTCCCTGTGGAATATGATCCTGAACTTATCCTTGATACAACTTGACACTTTTCCACTTGGAAGCACATTTTAGAACACGTCAATACCCATCTTGGAGAGAAGAGTTGCAAACTGAGATGAAGGTAATGCCTTTGTAAAGACATAAGCAAGTTGTAAAGCCAAGTGAACATGGCAGGTGCGAAGAAAACCAGCTTGTATTTTATCCCAGATGAGACGACAAACGAGCTCGATATGTTTTGTGCATTTATGGAAGACGGGATTCTCAACGATGTGTAGTGTAGCCTGATTGCTGTAGTGCAAGTCAACTGGTAGTGGAATGGAATATGCAAATTCTTGAGAATATAGGACAACCATTGTAATTCACAAGAGGTAGTGGCCATTGCCCTATATTCGACTTCAACCAAGGCTTGTTTCTTGGATCGCCATGATATGAGTGAAGTGCTGAGGAAGATACAAATGCCTGTGACAGAGTGTCGGGAATTAGGGCAAGAGGCCCAATTTGAATCTGTGTAACTGTGAAGTAGGAGTGAAGAATTGGAAGCAAAGATGAGACCTTATCCGAGCATATTCTTGAGATATCGAAGGACTTGCTGGGCTGCATGGAGATGTGATAAGCTCGATGTATCCATGAACTCGCTCAAAAAATGGCATGCATAACTGATATCAGGCTGCGTAATTGTGAGGTAAATTAAGTGACCAACTAAGTAACGGTAAGGAAGAGGATCAGAGAGCAGGTGGTTGCCATCTTTTGTAAGTTTCAAATTCTGATCCATGGGTAATTTGAGTGGACGAGTTCCAAGAGAATTGGCATCAGATAAAATATCCAAAACACACTTCCATTGGAAAATTGAAATTCCTTTTGAGGAACAGGTTACTTTAGTGCTAAGAAAGTATCTAAGATCTCCAAGACATTTAACGTGAAAATGATCATTGAGGAAATGTTGAAGTGCAGCAATGGAATCCAAGTTGGATCTAGCCAAGATAATGTCATCGACATAAACTAGAAGGGCTATGAATGAACCATTGCATAGACATGTAAAGAGGCTGTAATCCACCTTGAATTTTTGAAAACCAAAGATAGTCAAAGCATGAGAAAATTTAGAATACCATTGTTGTGAGGCTTCTTTCAAGCCATAAATACTTCTGTTGAGTCGGCAAACTTGGGTTGGAGATCCTTTCAAGTAACCAGGGGGCTTGTGCATGTACACTTCCTCCACTAAGTCACTGTGGATAAAGGCATTTTACACATCAAATTGCCAGATAAACTAGCCCTTAATGGAGGCAACTACGAAGAGTGCTCGAACAATGACCAATTTGGCCATGGGTGAAAAGGTTTCGTTGTAGTCAAGGCCTTTCGGTTATGTGAAACCTTTGGCGACTAAATGCACCTTATATCTCTCAATAGTTCCATCGGAATGGTGCTTAACTTTGAAGACCCATATGGAGCCAATAGAGTGTTTTCCAGAGGACAGCGCAATTAAAGTCCAAGTGTTGTTGAGCTCAAGAGATGATATTTCTAAAGATATAGCCTTGCACCAGTCGGGATTCTTAATGGCTTCACCATAAGATGAAGGTTCAATTGTAGAAAAGATGGCAGAAGCAAATGCATGATAAGAAGGTTATAATTTATGAAAAGAAAGCGAAGATGACAGAGGAAAAGGTTTACCTGAAATGCAGGGCATTACCGAGGACAAGGATGGAGAAGATTTAGCAATAGCATCACTGGCCTCTTGTGAAGAGGTGGGTTGCATGGTCTGAGTTGGTGGAGGAATGAGAAGGGTGGGGCAATGATAATCATGTAATTGATATGGTGGTCGCCAGGGATGAGTTGAGCGAGGCAAACAAAAAGAGATACCGACAGTATTGGAGGAAGTATTTGGGTGAGGAGAATGGACTGTTTGGAGGTGATTAGCAAAAGGAGAAGCATCAGAATTCCAGTTGTGCAACAAAGCTATGAGTTCTTTGTATTGCTCCTTAGTCGTGTAATTTGTAGCAACGATCAACCATATGTCCAGTCATCTTGTAGTGAGAACAAAAAGGAGGAGGGTCAGCATTGCCTAACTTGAAGAATTGAGCCAAGGTGTGGCCTGTAATCTTATAGTGAGAACAGTAAGATTTGTCCCTCTTGACAACAACATTGGTAGGTTTGGAGTGAGTTTACGGGCTTCCAAAACAATAGAATCGGCACTAAGGGCAACTGAAGTAATAAGATGATGGCATTCTTGTTATTGAATATATGAGAAGACCTTAGTGACTGGTGGCAATGGGTCGATGAGCATAATCTTGTTCTAGATGTTGGTAAAAGAATCATAGAGACCCATGAAAAGTTGAATCATGCAATCGCATTGATAACGATCAGAAATAACCTTCGTTGAGGTATAAGAACAAATAGGTAGTGGGTCATATATAGACATTTCATCCTAAATAGACTTCAATTCACCATAGTATACACTGACAATATCAATATCTTGGAACAAATTGGCAAGGGTCTTCTTCAACTCATAGATACAAGGTCCATTCTGGGGAGAAAAAGGGTCTTGCAGCTCGATGCATAAGGAATGGGCATCATCGACGAATGCAACAAATGAGCATAGAGATAGAGAAAGAGTTTTAAATCCATAACATGTCATTGCATTGTTTCAAAAGATCAAAGAGAGGGTCATCAGATGGAGAAGGTTTGGATAGCGTTCCATTGAGGAAACTAAGTTTATTTTTGGCCTGAAGAGCTCGTTGAACTGCTTGAGACCGGGTAGGATAATTTTTTATTGTAAGTGGTTTGGTTACAAGCAGTGCTTGGATTATCAAAAATTTCTAGTCGATATGAGTTATTTGGGTTATTAAGGTCTGTATATTTGTTGGAGGATCGAAGACTACCATTTTTCATGACTCTGATACCATGTCAAAGTTACCAAAATGTCTGGTTTGGAGATGTTTCCGTCAAACGAAAAAGAGAACAAGCTCACGAGGAAGAAGATGGAAAGGAAAAAAATATTGAGAAAATTCTATTCAATGTGTAAAATAATGCTGTACAATACTCTATTTATCTAAGAGAAAAGGAATATGATATACAAATAAATATACTAAAGTGCCCCTACATCGTTATACACATTTTGGAACTTTGTTGCAATTCCGTGAGGCATGTATTAGCATCAGCTGTGCTGTTGAGTGCTCTGAAAGAATCGTCATCATGTAATAGTAATTGTACATTCAGTACCAAACCAATCAACTCATTTAACTTTTTTATGACCAAATTTGTAAATCGTTACATCATATATCCAATTTAAAGATAGATACAATTATATGAAGTTCTAAAGAATAGCTGCTGTTACATATGGCACAAAAGCCGTAACATGTCAGAACGAGCAAGTATGGGTGTACTGCATTAATTTAATATTCAGCAAGTATGGGTGTAATGCATTAATTTAATATGAATATGAGATGAAAATAATCAATTAGAATTTAATCTTAATGAGTTTGAATAAAAATAGATTAATTTGTTAAAACAAGATCACTTAACAGATTAATAATGAATTAACTCGTTTTAATCTGTGATAATCCGTTATGATACGTTAAAAAAATTAAAAATACAATTATATTCTTATATTTAAAAGTAAAATTATTAGAATTTTAAATTCAGGATTTTTATTGTTTGGATTATAATTTTGAATTTATAGTTAATTTTATAATTATAATAGATATTGTGATTTAAATATTTATACAAAATTATATTAAATTTAATCAGGTCAAACAGGTTAATTTCAAATTTATTAATCAACCAATTTTCATAAACAGATTGAAAAGAATTGTGTTATGTTATGTTATGTTAATTTATTTCGTGGTATTTTTTAATAGATCAAAACGGATTGACACGTTACGACATATTATATTAATGAATCATATTAAAATTTTAGATTTTGATATAATAAATTTAACGAATCGGATTAAAATTAACTTTTATAATATAATATGCATGCACTAACACAATACAAATATAATTTATTAATACGATTTGACATCCTTTGTGAACAAAGCGATATACAACCCTTAAAAACCTGTCTCAAAAAAATTAAAAAAAAAAATGACAGATAAAAATTTCAAATATACAAGAATTATTTAAAAACTGAAACATCTCGGCAACATGCTAATTGGTTCTGACCCAAAACTCGAACAGCTTCTACTATTCCTCAAACAAAAACCACGTGATTCCATGTCCCGTGCCGCCATTGTGAGCACCTGATCTACACACGAGTCTTGGTTTCCGGCCGTCGATCTTGTAATCGCCGAGTTGCTCTGGCGGCTCACACCCTCGTCATCGAATAACCGAGCGGTTCGGCAGACCGGGCAAGTCACGTGAGACCTTAGCCATGTGTTGATGCAGTGGGGTTGAAACACGTGCTTACAAAACGGTATCTCCTTCACGGTCTCGTTCTCCTCGAACTCTCCCAGACAGATGGCGCAATCCTCTATCTCATACTTCTCCTTCCCGCCGCCGTAAGAATACACCGGCAGAGCCTTTATTGTCTCCGGGTCCACTCCCGGTCTCCGGGTCGGAAGATACAAGTGGGGATTCAAAATCCTGCTAGTTCTCCCCCAGCGGGGTTGAAAAATCCAAGTTCTCTCCCAGCGACGTCGGCGCTGCGAGCGATGAGAAATATCGTCGGAGATCACACGGTTCGCCCATATTATACAGAAGACAATGAGTAAGAGGTAAAGGGAAAGAAAGACGAGTGCTTCAAGAACCTGGCCGGACGGCTCCGGTAAGTACGGCTTCGACGATAACGAATGTTGCCCTGGGACTGGTAGCGGTGATAATGGATCAGTTTTTGTAGAGGATTGAGGAGGAGAGACTAAAACGATGAGAATTTTCCGGCAGCGGGCTTCCATTCTTCACGTATATAAAACATATACTTACTGCATGGGAAAGTTGTGTATCTGAAGAGCTAGCTCAGTTTGCAGAGTGCTGCAGAGGTTGGAGATGGGGTTTTGGTTTGGGGGATGGAGCAGTGATTACAAATTAGCAGTGATTACAAATATAGGGTTTTAAGAGACTTAGGTAAAAGTGAGGAGGATCAGGAAGGAGATTCGGGAGAGACGATAGAGAAAGAATAATCTCTGGATTTTACTTAAATAGATGGAAGATAAAGATGGTGTGGTGTTCTTTTTCTGTTTGGAGTCTGGACTCCGGTCTCAGGTCTCAGGTCTCAGGTGGTCTCAGGCATGTCAACCGACCCAGAATTCTAATTTCTATGAATATTATCTTATAAAAAAGAATAATGCTATTTTGTTGACTAACTTTAACATCTTACATGTTTTATTTTTTTAAATCTTTTTATTTAATTATTAAAGAAATGAAAATTTGTATATTAATCCTTTTTTTTTATTTTATAAATATATTTTAAAATAATAAAAAATATGAATAGAAAAAAAAAATTAAAACTAATTTCATTAGGTATACTGTAGAGCGATATTACTTAGACAGTAGAATAGCATCGCTCTATTAAAAATTCAACATACACAGCATTTTTGTTTATTTTTTAAGCACTCTATTAATATAATTAACATTACATTTTTTCATATAAAATAAATATTTTGACCATTAAGTATACAAAAAGATACAAAAAATATTTATATGAAACAACCAATATGGAAAAGGACACGTGACCATCGACCAACTTATAACTAAGGTCCCGTTTGGATTCGGAGATGAGATGAGTTGAGATGAGATAAGTTATGAATAGTAATAAGATGAATGAATTGAGATGGGTTGTTATGTGTTTGGATTGAAAGTAAGATGAGATGAGTTTAGGTTGTTGGGAAATTAATATAAGTGAGTCTCACAACTTTTTTTATTAATGAATTTGCATATAAATAAATAATAATCATTTTATCCAATTACACAATAATAATTATCAATTCACAAATTTTTTGACTTCATAAAATGATATAAAAAAAAATCAAATCAAATTATATTTTAGTTAGACCATGTTAAAATTTGATAAAATATTTTATATAATTTTACGTTGATTTTCGTTGAGACGAGTCACCTCTGCCAGAGCTTGTTTGAAACAAAGCAACAATGGCGATTTCCGATTGAAGAGGACATAGATGAGTCGGGTCGTCCGCCTGTGCTTAGGGAAGGAAATTTTTAAGGGGTGGGTGAGGCAGGGATCGACTTTACCCAAAGCATATCTCTACAAACAGCTACTTGAGATGAAAAAAGTAAAGCAGTTAATCTATCATCTCTGCAAACAGCTACGTATTTGAAAAATAATAAATATGCCAACTAACGGTAATAAAAACACATGAGTTAAACTCAGTTCACGGGCATTTGGATTAAAAGTGAGTTTACTGTACAAAGTGATCTCAACTCACTTTCATATCCAAATCGGGGCTAAGAGCTATCTTACTTATAATCTCTACATACTATACGTCATATTTTTTTAAACTCTTTTCAGTATTTTTTTAATTTTATTCTTCTTAAATTTATTAAATTCTTCTATTCATCATTTATTAAATTCTTATATATCACATATTTAATAAAATAATAAATAACAAAAATGTTAGATTATTTCAAATTATATTTCAAATTAAATTTTTAAATATTATTTCAAATACTTTATCCAAATTTTAAAGTATTCATTTTTTGAAATTTCCTCTAATGTATTTTTTCTTAATCTTATATTGGTTAGACAGTGAAATGTTTAATGATTTAAAAGTGAATATATTTCCCCATATATAAAATAAATAAAAGGGTAGACACATTCTGAAAATGTCATCCAGTGCATAGCACTGATCACATGTACGCACGCACGCATGACTCATTGACGCTTTAGATATACATATCGTTGCAAGTGACGAAATTATTTTACTAAGCAAAATGATGTGTCTGATCATAATTTTGATAATTATGATTAACTGTCAGTTACAATTACTTTTGTAACTCTTTAGATAATAACTATCATATTCTTTTAAATCAAAATGTTATATCTGCTGTTATTGCATTTGTTCGTTCAAAAAATTAATGTTCAGAATTTGCAACTGCATACTATATAAACAATGTTGTATCCTGAGGACACTATTTTTTTTTATTCCCTTTTGCAAAACTCTATACGAGTGGGAGGCAATATTTGCACAACAACTGGAGTCGTTGTAGTTGCTAGTAGAGCAACGGCCTCATCTGAATGCGTCGAAGATGCAAGCTATATATATGTCCCATATCCCCTAAATCCTCGTATCCTCCTCTAACCTCTTTGTTCCTCAAATGTCTGCAAATTCTCTCTCGTTTCCTTTGGGTTTCGTTTGCTTTGATGCTCGTACATAATTTTTCTATGGCTATTGCATTAAGATGCTCGTAAATAATTTTTCAATAGAAAATCAATCAGCAACAATGGATTCGGGTGCTTTTTTCAGGTCAAAACTTTGTTTATTATTTCCAATTCAACGAATGGGAAGCTGAAACGTTAATCACAACAATAAAAAAGTTTGAAAAAGAAAAATATGCCTTCACACATTTACAGGTAGAAGTTGTTAGCATCGTCGTCACGAGCCACAAAAATTTTGGCATAAAAAAGATCAAACAAAAAAAAATTGACTTTTTTTTATAACAAGAAAACGGCCCGTTTGGTTTCGGAGATGAGATGAGTTGAGATGAGTTTAGTTTATTTTTTAATATTATTATTATTTTAGAATTTGAAAAAGTTGAATTGAATTTTGAAAAAACTGTATTGAAATTTATATTTTATATGGAAAATTAAAAAAATATAATGATGAAATGAAGATGAGTTGAGATGAGTTAAACTCATTCTTGAATCCAAATCAAGCCTAACTTGTTGCCTAAATACTAAAAAAGAGAGAGAGAGGAAGAGAAGGTAAGGGACACGTAAAATGTAGGCGGATGGATAAGCCCATTACAATAAGAAAAATAAAATAAAATAAAATTCGTGCCGTGTACACTTAAATAGGAGGCCGCATAGATTCTCTCTTGACCATTTGCATGGATGTGTTAAATATGATTTGTGAACAAGTTTTATTCAATAATGCCGGAAGTCTGTAATTTGCAGATTCAGTGAGGTGTGCCGGTTTGAAACTTTCCCTTCTGGTCGATGAAGAAGGATTCAATGGGTTGTGCTGGTTTGAGACTTTCACTTCTGATTAATGAAGAAGGGGGCGAAGAGATTCTTTCTAGCTTTTCGTTATGTATTGACTTTTGTTATGGTTTGATGCGATTCAAATAAATACATGAATCCCATTGATGTGTCACTCCTTTATTTGCTTTCGTAAACTCATTGTAATAGGTCTCCCCGTTCCAAAGAGGAACTCAATACACACACACACACACACACACACACATATATATATATATATATATATGTTATATAATAGTGGATGACCACCAACTACCATACATGGTTTGTTGTAAACTTAACCATTCAAAAGTATGAATTGATTGATGTGCATGTGAGAGTTTGTTGTACTTGTCACTTGGTTGTTCAACAAAATTATGAATTTTTATTTTATCTTCTAGTGATTAAGATAAGTAATGAATTTTTGTTAATAAATTACCAGTTACGTCCTATTAATTTCACATCATTTTCTGAAGTAAATGGTACTGAATTTACACCATGTCCAAAAGTGAATGGTGCATCCTTTTAAAGAAACCAAGGGCGTAGACGTGATAGAAAAATTATAGAAGTGTGAGTTCCAGAAGCAACAACACTAAAGAGGATAATAATATACCGTATCACAAGAAATGATCCAACTCAGAAAAGGGTAAGGACCCTTAGAATAATTTTTTATAGAAAGATGAAAATATTTGTCATAGATGTGATATGACATAGAAAAGCTTTTTCTTTCATGGAAAAGCTTTTTTATATCATAGAAAAGCTTTTTCTTTCATATTTTAACATAACGAAAAGTCGGTGCCTAAAGCACGACAATAAATTATTTGAGATAATAAAACCCTATCTTAATTTGATCATCCTACAAATGAATGTAAACCAGAAGTTTAGAGGATTATATATTTGTAAAGTGTTGCAAATCAATTACCGAATGTATTTACAGACACTAAAAGTGTGGTATCATATATTACTACTGTTAATGCTGAAACAGGAATTGAAGTCCCTGAAGGACAAGTTGTTAAAATAGCAATAATGAGTCTAAAACACACATGAAATGTTGAAGACTTATTGGTGCAAAAGAGAAAAGTAAAAGGAAAAGAAATCGGTGCTCCTGAAGAGACCGTACCCACAAAATAAACAATAAGATCTATTAAAACTTTCTGTACAACATAGAAACTCCTGAAGAGCTTAATCCTCCTGAACAGGAAACTCCCAAAGAGTATAATCCTCCTGAAGAGAAAACTCCTGAAGAGTACAATCCTTCTGAAGAGGTAACTCCTAAAGAGGAAACTCCTAAACAGTACAAACCTCCTGAAGAGGTAACTCTTGAAGAGGAAACTCCTGAAGCGTACATCCTAAAGAGTACTTCCTGAAAAGGTGTTTCATGAAATATTTTCACCTAAAGAGGAACAGGTACCTAAAAATAATGAGATCTCAATACATTTTATGAGTACTAGAAAAATTCTGGATAGAAATAAAATCGTTGTCAACAACATATTTTCATATAAGATGACCCTTAAAATTACCAGAAGTAATGGAGAAAGTGAGTTAAGAACCGTCAAAGAATGTCGATGTAGAAATGATTGGCCAAAACGAAAAACAGTTATTGAAGCTAAATTAAACTCGCTAGCAAAGCGAGAGGTATTTGAATCTGTTGTCCAAACAACAAAGGGTGTAATGTCTGTTGGATATAAGTGGGTATTTGTACAATGAAATTGTGCGGTACAAAACACAATTTGTCACATAAGGTTTTCTGGAAAAATTCGAGATTACTTATGAGAAAACATATTTCCTCGTTATGAATGCAATCACATTCAGATTTTTAATCATCTTAGTTATTACAAAATGATTAGATATGCGGTTGATGGATGTGGTCACTGCATATTAGATCATTACATATATATATGAAAATTCCTAAAGGATATAAAATACTTAAAGCATCTAATCCAAGTACATCTAGGAGTATGTACTTTATCAAACTTCAAAGATCTTTATATGGGTTAAAGCAATCCGGACTTATATGATATAATTGACTCAGCCCGTATCTATTGAAAGAAAAATTTGAGAATAATCCTATATGCCCATGTGTTTTTATCAGAACTTGTATTTGTCATTATTGCAGTTTACGTTGATGATTTATCTTGTTAAAACTCCTGAAGAGATCACAAGAACTGCTATATATTTAAAGAATGCATTTAAAAATGAAAGATCTTATTATTCAAATACTAAATGAGTTATAGAAATTTGAGACTTCTAGCCTCATCTCTTAAATGCATTTACTCTTCATAAATCAATATATCATCCTTATTTAAAGGATTAGACAGTTGAAATGAAGAGACAAGTAAGAATTTTAAATCCTTATTTTGTTACTTTAAGTTTACAACTTTGTTGTTAGACTGATGAACAAATCGTTGTAGTACAACGATCTTCTCATTGAGCTTTTCAATCTCATGAGTTTTGAACTACAACCGAGTAGAAAATGAGATAATAGATGATAAGTATCAAGTTTCGAGACTCACAAGTTCATATATAGCATCATGATTTGACTTATTAGCTAGATCATTCGCTTCCTATAACATGGCATCCACAGAAGATGTATGAACAACTTATAACTGATGTGAATGATACCTCATATACTGATGTGCCATTAGAAATTTGTAGAATAAGAATACAAATACAGATAAATTATAGATATGAGAAGAAAATTTGATGTGAACTAAATGAAGTTAAAAGATGATTCTTATAGAGATGGAAATAAGAACAAGATAAACCATCATCTCTTCAAATCTCACTTAGTTAAGATTACAAGATATGCTGGATGCATATTTTCAAAAGCTAATTAGATTAATTACAGCTATCTCTATTTTTCTGGTAAACACTGAACTTCTGCTGTCAGTTGTTGTTGTTGACTTTGTATATAATCTCTCTCTCTCATTCCAGCTCTTGTATTCGTGGTTTCAGCTCACGAGAATACCAGTCTGCAAATTTCTTCAGCTCTTTGTTTTCTTATCTTAATTTTTTATTCTTTCTATATTTAGTTGTAGGCTTTTGATGCAATTCAAATATTTGATTATTAAGATGATCAACTTGACTTGCTCTTGCAAAAACCTCCGAGACATGGTTGTAAAGATGCAGCATATTGAGCACTGAGGGTTCTTGTTGCTGCAACAATTTCAGGATCAGTTTTACCAAAAAGATGTATCTCTGCTCCTATCATGGTGTTGACAGCTTTAGGAGTAAAGATGAGTAGTTGAAGTGTAAAAGGTTCTTGATTCAAATATGGAACATTAACAAAAAAAACTTCTTTCAGCCATAGAATCGTTTTGGATAAACAACAAATGGATCAATAAGGAATATGAGATCTTGCGTGAGTATCTGATGGGTGAAAATGATCATCTTTAAACTACAAACCAAAGCTTTCAAATCTCTGCAAATATCTCATTTGTCAACAATATCAAGCGAATTTGAATTTTCGCCGAATCGATAGAATTAGACCTTAAGTTTTTGCAGCTTTTTTCAAATATGAGTGATTTCTAATACTCTTTTCGCTGTGCATGAACATGTTCTTCCTAATAACGCCAAAAGATGGAGAGATTTTAGATAAAAATATTAGTATGTTCTCTCTAATGCATTATTTTGAAATCATGTTTGAATTTTTAACCCTGTTATATATGCTGAAATCATGTTTGTTTATTACTTAAAAAACTGACGCATATTCTTAGGGGGAGTTTAAGTATTATTGCAGGTATCAGATTTTTATTAAGTCCATCAAGCAAATGCTATCTATCACATCTTCAAATCAGTCAAAGATAATTGCAATTCATGAAACAAGTCGAGAGTGTATTTAGTTAAGATCAGTGATTCAACATATTTAAGAAAAATGATAATCTAACATATTTATTCAAAAAAGCATTACCAACTGCAATATGCAAGAAAATTATGCATAACATTGAAATGTGAAGACTTAAACATCTATCGTTATGCAGTTGTGAACTCTTGAAGAGTCACACATCGCTCCTGTGCGGCATTATCAAATGCCTTATATGTAGGGCTCCCTCTACCTTATCTGACGCGTTTTAAACCTGTGAGGCACTGAAGTGCCAAAGCGAATAATATTTGATGAGAATATGGAAGTGTCAGTGACTTAGTATCTACATTATACAATTTCAGGGGGAGTAAATGTCCTAAAGACTTGTACTGATTGTACTCTTTTTCCTTCGCTGAGGTTTTGTCCCACTGGATTTTCCTTTGCAAGGTTTTAATGAGACAATCTTAAAGCACTTGGCAATGCATAGGAATACTGTACTTTTTTTCTTTCGCCATTAGTTTTTCTTCCCACTGGGTTTTTCCTTGGTAAGGTTTTAACGAGGTAGATTCTTTATAGATGGTCATCCAATGGGTAGTGTTATATAATAGTGCATGACCACCAACTACCACACATGGTTTGTTGTAAACTTAACCATTCAAAAATGTGAATTAGTTGTTGTGCATGTAAAAATTTGTTGTATTTGTCACTTGATTGTTGAGCATGTGAATTGATTAGCACAACAAACCACCATGTAAGTTGCCTATAAAAGAGGTCTTGAAGATTATTTTTAAATAATAAAAATGAAGAAAAGTGAATGATATTGAGCTCTTGGAGTATAAAGTTTTTGCAATCTTTCAATAATTTGCTATTCTTCTTTAATTTCATAACAATATAATATATATATATATATATATATATACGTTTTAAACTTTTTTGCCCTTCCTCATGCACCTAGGTACTTCTTATCTCCAAAATAATCTATTCATGTATTAAACTCGTTTAAAATGGAATAGTACCAATTAATAATCAACTAATTAGATAAAAACTCTAGTTGATTAGTTAAGACATAAATTAATTTGGCGGTTCAATTTATTGGAAATTAATTGTTATTATTATTATTATTTTTTCTAAAGGGGATAATACTTGTCATTAATAATATCATATCCATTGATTATGTAGCACAACACTTAAGACATGAATAGGGCATTCCTCCATCCAAATATTTTCTCCCTCAACAGAAAGTACATACCTAACCAACATATGTGCAGCTTTGTTTGTTTTCCTATAATTGAAACACACCTGCCAACCATTATAATTAAGCATAAACTATTTAAAATCATGAATCACAAGTGATGCTTTTGAAGAATTTGATGTAGATGTTGATATGGCCATAACTAGTTCCTTACAATCTCCTCGAATGATAACACTTGAAAAGCTCAACTCAATGTAGATTACCATTGCTCTCCTCAAAGCTGTTGCTTCAACAACTAAAGGTTTTAAAGTACCATTTGTGTTTGTATATAAATAAACTTGTACCTTGTGAAATCATCACTTTTTCCAAAAGTTTGAGTTGATGGGAGGAGGTAAATTGTATTATTTTATATCTTAATAATTTCCCTCACTTGTGGGTCAAACTTTCATTCAATTAGTAGGTCCAACAATTGAAATATTTAATTAAATGGAGTAGAGTGTAGAGTCATGATTCGAACTCAGGATCTCTACTTTGATATCATGTGAAATCATCACTTGTCCCAAGAACTTAAGCTGATGGGAGGAGGTAGATTTTATTATTTTATATCTTAACACACCTGACCACTATCATCTCTGATAACAATTCCCAAGCCAGATTTCTTCAGTGTTGAGTCTACTAGTTCATCCCAATTAACCTTCAACTAATTAGAAAGATGTCTTCTCCATGCAACCAATACTCTTCTAGGATTAGATTCATGCGCCATTTCTGAATTTAATTGAGCATCTTTGTAGTCCATCACTATGATAATTGCTTTTTGTACTATCTGGTTTGTTTTTATCAAATTTCCTTTAAAGATTGAAGCATTCCTTTTGATCCATAGATCTCTCAACATAACTGCTACACATTCAATCTCCTCAAGTTGTAGCTTACAGATCAAATGCTTCCATAGTTGCCAAAAAGTATCCATCTATGTAGGCCACTTCTTTGATGGACGTTGATTCTCCCCCCACACATCAGTAGTACTTGGACAAATGACCACAAATCATGTATAGTTGTTTCAGGTTCTCTCTCACAAATTGGACACAGTGGATCCATAATCACCTTCCAGATAAACATATTAGATTTAGTAGGAAGATATTCATGACATGCTTTTCAAATAAAATGCTTCAAATTTTCAGGAACTTTGAGTTTCCATATAGCATTCCAAGCCTTAACTTCAAAGTTCATCATTGAAGCCTTGTAGATGGTAGTGCCTTTGTTTTTCCAAATGAAATGCTGTTTCGACACTGAAATTACCATCATTAGAGATCCTCCAAACCAATTTATTATCTGCTCCACACTAACTACCGAAATATTACAAATAACCTCAGTTTTCTACACATTAAAAATCTCGTATACCAGAGTTCTATTCCATGTACCAATTTCCTAATTCAATAGTTAATTAATAGTTGCTGCCACATCTAGAATAGAATCTGAAGAATAAAGTTTGAACCATGCTTGACATAGTTGATGGTAGCCAACTATCTTTTCATATATTCTGATTTGAGAGCCCAAATCCACCCTCCTACTCCAAAGTTGAAAACAAACTTCTCCAACCTCTTTTTTTCTATTTTTATCAGTGAAGAGGAATGTGGCGCCCCCGACCCCCACGTGTGAACTGGTGGAAGATGAGACACCCGGATGATAATCACATGGGTCACACCCCATTAATAAGTGCTCTAAGGTGTGTGTATCAAGTATAAGGTGTACAAATAATATTCGCAGCGGAAAGTAAAAGGCATACATTCTAGTATCAGAAATTTAAAATTTACAACTCAATCAAAAACTCTTTACAAAATTATTATAATTACCCGACTAACCAATAAGGTGAAGACAAATCCTTAACTCACAACTACAACACTCCAAAACTTCACTTCTCGGGCGGAGCTAGTCCAACGCTCAAACTCAACCTCTACAACAAATCTACGATTCCATAAAACAGAATTGCAAGTGGATAGGAATCACTACATGAGACATGAATCTTAGCAAGTAAGCAACCAAACACAACCAAGAGTTTAAAATACGTTCATACAACCAACACATTCTATAAATACACAATATTAACTACAAGAATAAATCAGTCATTTTCGAAAAAAAAGACACAATAACACATACATGCCAAAAATCCAGTTTTGGCCCACAACACAAACCAAACATAAGTAAAATCGATTCGCCCTCATTTGTCCATATATGCCAGCCGTCCTTTTCCAGAAAAGATTGCATCTAGCCGTATATGCCATTTGTCCTTTCCCAGAAAGGAACGCATTTATCAACACAGGCCAAAAATTTAGTTTCTGGCCTACACACAATTCCGTATTATTTTATTAAGTGTATACCATGGTTTTTCCTAAGGATCATCCATACATCCTAACTCCCTTTGTCATACTACAGGTAACGACCGTGCATGTGATTTCGTAACAAGCGATATCCAGCTTTGTGTCCAGCGCATACCATGACTAGGAATCCCTTAACCCCCCCAGCAATGGGGCCACGGAGTCGGCACAAGAGCGGTACATCTCATCCTATCCTGTTGTCTCCCAACGAAAATCCAGGGGATGTCACTCAATTTTTATACACTCCCAAATGAATAGAAAAGGTTCACCAAGATAATGCCTCATCTCAACTTGGTGTCGTGATACACACGCACCCATATATCAAACCAGCACATTGCTCAAGACCCAGTCGATACCACATGGCATACCACATCATAGTATAAACCATTCAACTAACATCATCATAAGATGCACAGATGCATGATTAGCAATATATTGGATGACATGGCATGGAGGACATCAGGCAACACAGCACAATCAATTATAACACAGTTCCCCAACCATGTTTCGCAAGCAAGTTTTATAAATAGATTTCACAAACAGTTTCATAAACAGTTTTATAAACAAGGTTTCCAACATTTCCAATTTACAATTAAATAAATTACGAGGTGATCCCATGCTCTATTTAATGGCCTCGTGCCCAACCAACCTACTCCTATTTAATTATTAATATTAATCAACACTTTACTAGACTCGAATCCCAGTCCAACCAACCAGGCAATATTAATTATTAGTATATAAATATTATTTTCCTTAAAGTTGAGTTTGGTAGAATACTTATAGCGCCCATAACCAATCTAGGTCATTACGCGCCAGTTCATGATCTTGCAATTAAACAAGCTCGTACGTCACAACTCAAACAAACACACATACATAAATACAAGAGAGAGAGGGTTATACTATAGCGAGGTAAATTTATACGTTGATCGCCTCCTAGCACGGCTAGTGGCGTCGGAAATCACTAACTTGAGCATTAACCGCTCCGTCGAGATAAGTGCCGCAACCTCAGAACCGGAATACCTCAGGTTTTGGATCTAGGATTTTGGTCATTAGATCTGGGTCGTATGAGGGTGGCCAACATAGTGAATAGTTTGTCAGCAATGATGGAAGGGTCGTACATTGCAACTAATGCCACATACGGTGATGTCAACCACGTAAAGTGGCGGTTTGGGCTAGGGTGCTCGGTCTAACACTAGAAGCTAAGAAATACTCATTGGAGGATGAAAAATCTCATGGTGGTGGTGGTGGTGGTGAGGTAGTGCAACTACCTGAAGGTGGCAGATCTAGCTTGGAAAGTGTGGAAACCCATTTCAGATTTGGACCTGTACACGAGAGATGAAACCATGGCTAGACGAGGGGAACTAGGGGAGTGGTCGTTGAAGTTACGAGAACCTCTGGTGCTATTGGTGAGGCATGGTGGTGGCGGATGGCGGCTCTAGGGTGGCAAACTCATGGGTTTCAAAAGCCATTTCGTGGGTTGTGTATGATACCCCGTATTTACGTGTATTTTTATTGAAAGATTATTTAAATTATTATAATTAATGGTTCTGTTATTTTAAATTAAATGTGTTTTTTATTGTTTTGTTTATTGTTTTTTTTAAGTTGTGAAATTTAAATAATGTAATATCTTGATATTAATTATTGTTTTGTAATTAAATTGCACTTGCTTTAATTTATTTTATTGTTGGGATTTAAATATTATGTTTTATTAATATTGAATTGTTGTGGTTTCATTTGGCTTTCAGTTATTTTATTATGCTCTTTTTCTGATTGGACTCTATTTTCTATTTGGGCTTGTTTCTAGTGAGTTTTCATTTCTTTTTGGGCCTAGCCCATTCGGAATTAAGGGCCCAGCCCACGTGAAGCTGATTTAAGTTTTGGGTTTTTATTTTATTTTTGGTTCTTTTTCTTTTCCCCTGCAGGTCGACATTAAGCCCCCCATCTTTGGTTCCCGTTCAGTTCAAGTCAGCCCAGCCACCCACTACCGATCAGCTACTATCACTGCCCCTCCACCTAAACACCCCCCACCCCCACCCTCCGGCGAGCTCCCATGCACCTGTGGTGCACCTCCGATAGCGCCCTACCTTGTGCACGAGCCTCAAACCCGAAATGGGTTATCTTGGCTTTTCGTTCATTTTTTGGCGCTACCACCGGCCATCATGGCCTCCGACCACCACCACCAGGTTCCCCACCCACCGGTGAACCTCCAGCTAGCTCTGACGACCTCCAGCCCCACTTTTTCACCTTAAACCCAAAATGGGTCTTCAAACTGTCTCTCTTTGCCTTGCCGCCATCCGGCCACCGTGGGTCTCACCTCCACCACTAAAATGTTCCCCCATCTCAGTCGACCACCCCCTAGCTCAGTTTCTACATCCATGGCCTCACCTCCCGTATATTAGCATAAACCTAAAAATGGGTTTTCACCCTTTTTGAGCTAGAATCCCCACCTTCCAATAGTTGCACCACCTCGCCACTAGTTTCATGAGATTCTCCATCCTCCAATGTGTATTTTTTTAAATTTTGGTGTCAAATCGAGTATTCTAACCCAACGTATGAAGTGACCCACTATGAGTACTGTGGATCGACGACGCTTGTTCAATGATCTAGTTTTTACTCCGCTGTAAGTATTTTCTAAATAAGCATTGAGATTTAAATATATTTTGCATTGACAAATATTATGTTTGGCTGGTTTTGCTGGACCAAGTCCTAGGATTTCGGGGGTCGGTTGGATTGGGATCGAAGTTGGTTTTATGATTGTTTGACGTTTGGAATTTATTGGTTATCGAATATTTTGTGCATGGTCGTCTATGTTGTGTATTTACGCACATGTTCAAGGTTATTTTTTGGAAACTGGATTTTTAAATGCGTTAATGGTTTTTGGGTGCATGTGTATAACGACCCCAAGTCGGGATGTGACATTATCTCGATAGAGCTCTTCTGATCACTTAAGAGCGAAATATATTGAGTGATGTCTCCTAGGTTGTCGTCGGCGACAATGGGATCGGACGGGATGGTAACGCTCTCTTGCCGACTCCGTGGCTCCCCTGCTGGCAGGGATTAGGGAATGTCTGGTCATAGTATGTGCTGGGTGCAGTTAGCTAGGTATCGTCTATTCTGAAGTCACATGCACGGTCGTTACCTACGGTGTGACAAAGAAAGTCAGGGTGTGCGGATGGTCCCTAAGAAAGATCATGGTGCATACGGTTAATAAAATGGATATTTAGGCCATTTTCTAGGATAATTCAGAAAATAGCCAGTTTTGATTATTGCTTTTATGTGGACTATTTTATGAGAAAATGGTAGTTGAGTTATTGAATTTGCGTATATCATTTTCTAGGAAAATGATGGATTATTTTATTGGAATTTTATTTGGGCCAAATGAGATTTTGGCGTGAGTGAGAATTGTTTATTTTAAAAATGATGATTTTGAGGTTCATGCATATGGTGTCACGTTCATGTTTTTTGTAGTTCCATGAATATATTTTATATCTTGTAGTTTGTTTGGATTGTACTTACATGCTATTTTTGGTATTGTAGATTTTGGATGCAGAGGTCGAGAAGGCTGAGCTTGAAGAGGCGGAGCTTGAGGAGGCGGCTTCGCCGTTGAAGTATTTTTGTTATAATTTGTTATCTTGGAAAATGTTTTTCTCCTTTTGATAAATATGTATTTCTATGATTTGTCTTTTGGATGACTGTATTAAATCTCCTGTTGGAGAATTTGAGTAAAACTTATTTGTATTATTTTAAAATTCTAGTAGTTAGTAATTGACTTAACTTGTCCGTTGTACCTTTTAATTTTACACTGTTGCTTTGTACACACACTTAGCACTTATCGTTGGGGTTTGTGACGCATATTTTCATCATTTCGACACCTCGATTCCAGTATTTTTGTACATGAAAGCTGGGGGTGTCACATTGTGTGAGCTTCGGCCAAGAAAGGAGAGAGGAGGAGCTATGGTGATTGGGCTTGGTCACCGGTGGTGTGGGGAAGATGCTGGCATGGTTGGAGGCCATGGTGGCCGACAGTGGTGCCGAAAATGGAGGGAGAGATGTGGGAGACCAATTTCGGGTTTATGGCTATGTAGGGGAGGTGGGGCTGCCGTGGGTGACCCCGCTGGTATGGATGTGCTTGTCGGTGGCTGGCGGTCCAGGGGTGATCGGCGGTGAGAGGTAACAGCCGGCAGTGGCGCTGGACTGGTCTGGAAGCCAAACAGCCATAGTGAAGGCTTGATGCGCGAGAGAGAGGAGAGAGAAAAAGATAAACGGATGAGGGAAAAAGTGAGGGGTTTAACTTCCTCTTCGGGCAATTATAAGCCTTAAGCGTTGGGTCTTCAAACGGACAAATGATGCGCTTAAAACACCGATTCGAAAATACATAAAATCAATTTAACTTAAAAACACTCAAAGGAATTAAAATAGAATATTATTTCAACTTAACTTTAGTTTATATAATAATATTCTTCATCATTAATTAAAAGGATGAAACTTACTAATTATTTAAAAAAATAAAGCCATATATTAAATTGAAAATTTAAAGCAAATTAAAATCCCAAAAAAATTTAATTAACTTATAAAACCGGGTTTGTAAAATGATTTTGTATAAGTATAATATTTTGAAACTCTTCAAAATGCCACCAAACAAAAATAGAATAAAAATAATAAGACCTAATAATTTATTAAGTTAAAATCAATGAGTCAATTCGAAAAGGTCCAATAAAATAAAATGCTAATTCAAATAAAATAAAACACAACAAATTGAGTAACCATAAAATATAAAAATTAAACAAAAAACAATAAATATAACAATTCAAATGAAAGGACCAATATTAACATGTAAACAAAATAATTGAAAATACTAAAATTAAATAATAGCAATAAAGCTAGTAACAAAATACATAACATAATCTAAATAATAAATAAATAGAAACACCAATAAATAATAATAAAATAAGATAAAACGGTCAATGATAAAAATAAAAGCAATATATAAAACTACATAAAATTTAGAGTCTCGTAAGGAAAAAATGAGATCACCAAACTAGTATATATAAATATATATATATATATATATATATTTTCCCTCATATAAATTACCTAAAAAATAATGGATTTTTCCATCTCAAAATTCGTGGATGTATAAATTTTAAGTGGAACCATGTAAATCGTTATATTTTCTCTTTACACTTATTTCCTGTTAATTGTGGACGAGCATTTCAAGTATCTCAACCGTTGTAAAGAACAATTATATATGGATCGTTCGATCTTACTGTTGTCTTCTGACGAAAAAGATGTATCAACAAACAACAGGCATCTGTCATCTTAGCACAGACTTGAGCTAAGAGATTGATGTATCAACTTAAACTAGTACTGTTTCATCACGAAAGCAGTACAGTCCCTTAATTTTTTTCTCTTGAACCAATTTGTTTTTGGTGGGAGTGGAGAGGAAGGATTAATGTTTCTTCCAGTCTACAGTGGCTTGCATGGTTTGGATCGTTTGGGTGGTGAGGAATCAACCATAAAAGATGTACACTAGCAAATTCAGTTGGATGAATGCATGCCAATATATATAGTAAGAAATGAAAGTTGTAGCTGTGACGAGGATGCAAGCGTCATGTAATTATATTTTTTTTAAAAAATAAATAGTAAATTTTATTATTTATTTTATAATAGTAATTTTTTTTTTTTTCAAAATTATTGTATATGTTTACACACTCTAAAATTATACATAACATTACTATATGCAATCAAACGTGCATCCATCATGCAATTTAAGTACATTGTACATGGATCAGTCTAGAACGTCTCTACCTATATATGCATATATAATTAACTCTAATCGACATGCAAAAATATTGTTTGAACGGTACGAGCACAAGTAACATAAAAAAAAAAATGAATATTTGTACTAGATTATTTGTGATGATTATTTGAACAAAAATATTTTGATAAAAAATAATCATTAATGTTGGCAAGAAATAGTTAAAAATAAATAAATAATTTTTTTTTTATAGTGACATACATGACCATGCACAAGATCATCAAAAAATTATAATCTTGACTTATTATTGGACATGACACACGTGCACATGAGCATATATACGCACATCCGAACCATGAGTTATTTCCATTCAGCCAACATGCGTAATTTTTTAATCCCAATACAAAGCCCAGCCCAGCCCAGCCCAGCCCAACCCAGCATTCAACATGGAGTTTCATCTAGGACTGCAAATAAACAGAGCTGCTCGTGAATAATTTGGGCTCGACTCGTATAAACTCGATTGGAACTCGGTTCATTTAATAAATGAGTTATTCGTGATCTCTAATATTTGTTTGAATATTAAACGAATTAAACTTGTATAATTTCGATTCGACTCGATTTAGATTCGTGAACAAAATTCGTATAAATTCGACTCGGCTCATTTGGGGCTCGTAACAATACTCGTAATATTTCTATATACATATATACACTTTACATATATTCTTACATATATTTTTTTATTGTATATATTTTATGTGTTATATATATTATTTTTAATATTTTGTATAAGTAATATATTTTGTTACTTTATGTAGAAGTAACATATTTTATTTCTTTACAATAATAATGTATTGAGTTCACAAAATAATTATTGAGTCAAATATTTATGAAGAGTAAGTAACTCAAGTAATTGCTCGATTGAGTTTGACTCAGTTCGCATGAATCGTTAGAGAATAAAAATAAAGATCGATAAATAATTCGATTTGAGTCGAATTCGTCTTTGATCGGCTCGACTTGGCAAACTTTTAAATCGACTCGAACTCGAATTATTTAAGTTCAACTCGACTCAATTCGACTCGAACTCATCTTTAATCGAATAATTTGCGGCCCTAATTTTCATCCATTCATCGTCAGATACATGCATGTACCTACCTATTTAATTTCTTTGAGTTGTCATCTCTGTAATTGTATATTCGGTATCAAAACAATCAAATCATTTAAAATTCTCTTTTAACTTTTTTACGACCGAATTTGTAAATCATTACATCATATATCCAATTTAAAGATAGAATTCATATATCCAAAAAATAGCTACTGTTATATAGGGTACAACAGCTTTGACAGGTCAGCATGAGCAACAGAGCAAGGCCGTATTCAATCCTTAAAAATCTGTTCAAGAAATTAAATTTTAAATATATATATATATATAAATTTCAAATATACAAATCTCCCACAAATCTTTAAAGATTTGTAATATCTAACATTTAAAAACTGAATCTTCTTGGCAACATGCTAATTGGTTCTGACCCAAAACTCGAACAGCTGCTACTATTCCTCAAACCAAAACCACGTGATTCCATGTCCGGTGCCTCCACTCTGATCACCTGATCTACACACGTGTCTTGGTTTCCGGCCCTCGATCTTGTAATCGCCGAGTTGCTCTGGCGATTCACACCCTCGTCATCGAATAACCGATCGGACCGGCAGACCGGGCAAGTCACGTGAGCCCATAGCCATCTTTTGATGCAGTGGGGATGAAACACGTGCTTACAAAACGGTATCTCCTTCACCGTCTCGTTCTCCTCGAACTCTCCCAGACAGATGGCGCAATCCTCTATCTCGTACTTCTCCTTCCCGCCGCCGTAAGAGTACACCGGCAGAGCCTTTATCGTCTCCGTGTCCAATCCCGGTCTCCGGGTCGGAAGATCCGAGCGGGGATAAAAAATCCAAGTTCTTTGCCGGCGACGTCGGCGCTGCCAGCGACGAGAAAGATCGTCGAAGATACGGTTCGCGCAGATTGAAAAGAAGACCATGAGGAAGAGGGCAAGGGCTAGAACGGCTAGTGCTCCGACAACCTGGCCGGAGGACTGGTACTGCTCCGGTAAGTACGGCTCCGATGATAACGAATGTTGCCCTGGTGCTGGTGGCGGTGATAATGGATCAGTTTTTGTAGAGGATTGAGGAGGAGAGACTAAAACGACGAGAAGTTTCCGGCAGCGGGCTTCCATTCTTCACGTATATAAAACATATACTTACTGCATGGGAAAGTTGTGTATCTGAAGAGCTAGCTCAGTTTGCAGAGTGCTGCAGATGATGGAAGGTTGGAGATGGGGTTTTGGTTTTGGGGATGGAGGAGTGATTACAAATTAGCAGTGATTACAAATAGGGTTTTAAGAGAAATAGGTGAAAGTGAGGAGGATCAGGAATGAGATTCGGGATTTTACTGTTTTACTTCAATAGAGAAAGAATAGTCTCTGGATTTCACTTAAATAGACGGAAAATAAAGATGGTGTGGTGTCCTTTTCCTCTTTGGAGTCTGGACTAGGGGTCTCAGTGCGTCAACCAACCCAGGTTTCTTTTCTTTTTTTTTTTTTGATAAAACCCAGGTTTCTAATTTCTATGGACATTATTTTATTCTTATTTCTCTATAATTAATATTATTCCTTTCTTTTTCTGTTTTTGAAAATAAAATTAAATAATCCGCTAATTTTTCATATTTTAATTAAGTTGCGAAGTTGTGATATATATATATATATATTATGATGGATCATTAAAATAATTATCTGCCAGAATATAGAAAAAGAAAAATTATTAATACTGAAACGGCTCTAATTTTTCTCAAATTTCTATAACTATTATATATATATATATATATATATATTTTAATAACTAAAACAAACTTCATTCATCATCAAGCATAACAATATTTAAGAACAATTACATAGCCATCTCAAGAGTAGCGCACATTGCCTAATAATATCAGGAATAGAATACACCACAATCTTGGTATCCTCTGTGTGTTTACAAGTTCTAGCTAAAATATGTGCTGCAAAATTTGCTTCACCAGGGATCGACATAATAGGATATCAACAAGTAGAGCTCTCTGCTCAGACAAGACCTCCTCTTCAGCAATATTCATCATTTAAACGATGGTTCGTGAATCCATCTGGACTATTAATTAATCTTGAAAAACTCATGTGATCATATATAAGAAAAAAAGACAGCAATAATCAATTTAATGCATCCAAAAATGATAGAAATAATTAAAATTGATTATTTTTGCTCCTTTTAGATGTATCAAATTGGTTGTTTATGTCCATTTTTTTTGTAGTGCATGAGAAATAAATTGCAACCCCCTTAGAATAGCAGGAGTCTCAATAGTCTCAACAAAACACTTACTTTATACCACATTACACAGCCATTTAAAATATAACCCCAATGATCATGTAAATTAAATAACATCCACACTTGATTTATTCAAAGCAGAAAACAATGCTTCATCCATATTTAATTTGATACTATCAAGTGGTGGTTTGTTGCCATAGAAACATCATCTTTCTCTAGCCACAGGTGAACGGAGAGAATGTACCTTCTAAAAACTTTGAAGTAGATGTAATCCACTTTATACAGCAATATCTAGATCAGCAATATGTTTATGTTGGAAAACTGCCAGATTTTGTCTATTCCACAAACTCCATGCAATAGTAAAAAACTTCACAACATCCAGATGGACGACTCTGCTAGCTACATCCACCAAAAGTCTCGATATTCCACTAAAAGTTCAAATTACACGCAAATCATTACACTTTACTCTTTTTTATAAATACTTTTCAAATCTATTTAAACATTTTAAAAAAATATAATATGGTAGACATATTTGATACTCCATTTCATTGTATGATGGTGTGACAGTGCCTATCAACCATATTTTAACAAATAATTTGATAGTTGATGAGCAGTATCACATTAGATACTAGAATGAATCATGTACAGTTTTTAGTACTATTTCTCTACTTCAATTTTATCTTGACTTTCTGTAAGTACCATTTTCTATTCAACACGTTTTATATAAATGGTAATCCATTACAAGTCTAGACTTAATTGAAGGTACATAGAAATAAGGCTTTTTGTGGCGCCAGGTATTCGCCGCAAAAACTCTTATTTCTGACAGAGTAACCTTTTCTCGACAAAAATAATGGCACTCGTAATTCGCTACAAATGTATACATGCTACATTTTGGTAGCTTTGACTTTTCAGAAGTGCTGATGTTATGAGATTTTTTGCGGCGAATTTATGCTACCGCAAACGATCATAAATCCGCCACAAATTAGCCTGATAATCCTGGTTAAGTATTGGCGCAAATATTTTTTCCAGCGAGTACAGTTTATCGCAAATAGTGTCATAGTTTTAAATATATATATAATCGGCTTCCAAAAATCACCGGAAATGGCTCCTTACAAAATTAAAAAAAAAATTTATATTGAACAAGATCACAAAATCCCATTACATGAATTTTCACATCAAAATAAAACACAAAATTTTAATACATTGCCCTAATACTTCTCTTAGAAGTATTAAACAATTATAAAAAAATATATACGAGTTTTTATAATGCCTAAATTCTATTTGTACTTATAAACACAAAAAAGGGCTTAACAAACATAATACACAGATATTCATGATCAATAGAGCTTGTACAACCCCATATATTTTGTTGCGGTCATAAAAAAAAAAGCATAGAAGTAATATTACCATAACACTCTTTCGTACTTAAAAAACAAGTAATATTATCATAGTGGATATAGGACTAATGCACCAATGTATCTCGAAAGCATGATTGCAGATTCCAGCAATGAAGAAAATACATGAGTAAATCCTACCCGATGAGTCAAGATCAACCTCATATCCTGAAACCAGCAAAATAAATGAAAAAAGAAGCATAAAAATAAACTGGGATTGATGAGTCAAGATCAACCTCATAAAAATAAACTGGGATTGATTAGATATATCATGTCTTTATAATCAGTTAAACCTTAGGGACACAAGAATCTTTCAACACTTGCAACACTTGTTTATTATCCATATATAGAATATACTGAGGTCAGAATTAATAAGTTTCACAGCATACCTGAATATCTAACCAGGCAAGATATTGCACAACAGCTGCAGTGCTGCACCATCCCCAACGTGTGCCCTTTTTAGCCCTTCCAACTCAACTGGGTTCTAAAAGATTATAAATTTCAGTCAAGGAGTAAATAAGAAACATAGATAGTAACGCTTGAAAATATTTCAAGAACACAATCAAATAAAATCATCTGATTGTTTTGATATTCTAAATTTCAAATGATGCTTATGATCTTGTATGCTTGTAACAAGCCAAGCATCCTCTTCCTTTTTGGGTTATAAGTTAAAAATAAAAAAATAAAAATTCACACAGCTCGCATGTTTAGATCCCTACCTCCAATCCCTTCCCTGCTTGCAGCCTTTTACTGGCACAATTGTGTGCATGTGTTTGTGTCTGTATACTGGAGAAAAATATTTAGACTCTGCTAGAACACTCTAGGAAAAAAAATATATCTATCATCGATATTAATAGGCTAAGAAATTCAAACCAACTCCTTACTAAATGTATACAATCTAGAACTTGCACTACTTATACAAGAAGTTCAAAGTGACTCATTGTAAAATTGATTTTTCTATGACAAATTACAAAATGAAGTAGGAGCTTATGAAAAGTATAGCTTTAGTGTGAAATCAATCTTGGGTTATTAGTAGATCATATAAACATCAGGTTCATATCTTTTTAATTTTCTCAGAGTAACATCTTCAAAAGGCTATTATATTTAGTGTTTCGAAAATATAGCACAACATATATACAAAGAAAATCCAAAATGCAGTCACGTGCCAAGCTCTAGATTTTGCATGAAAGTTTCCATATCAACTAAATAGAAAAGTATAAAGCTAGAAAAGAAGCTGCCTCACTTAGTGGCAAGAAATCCACCGGAAGAATCGTCTAGTTGAAAGTAATGGCATACCACTAAGAGTTCTCCCAACAACCGCTGCAAATAAATATTAACGTAAAAATCATGTGTGATGAAAAAATCAAATCACTACAGCCACATATCTCCCTAGGGAAGTACTGCACATCAATTCAGATTGTGTGAACAAGTTGATCATGATGATTATATAATTATGAAAGCATTGAAAGGTAAAAAATAGTAGACTACTATAAAATAGATGCAACGTTTTGTTTTAAACTTCCTTTTTAAACATTTACCTATAAAAATGAGGAATTAATGATACAAAGTAAGTGCATTGTCTGAAGCATTTGAAAATCATCCTATTAATGAGACTCATTCAAAAATAGTTGTTGAATTGCATGACTAATTAATGACCTGGTGAATTAGGGACAGTAGGTGAATTGGAAAAAAAATGGAAATGACATCCGAACTCAAAAATTCAAACTTTTGTAAGCTTTTAAAACTCATAATAGGTGAATTGGCCCATACATATTGAGGTCCCAAGTCCATTATGTTTAGAAGAAAGTAACTAGAACTCGAGACAGTGGCGGGGCCACGTTGGGGCCCTTTCCACAGGCTCCACTCCTATTTAAAATATATATATATAACATGTGTTTTTTTAAAAAAAAATTGAAAAATTAAAAAATATGTTTATTTTTTTATGATTTTGTAGGATAATATTAATTTTATTTTGTGTTGGCCCCCTCTCTAAAAATTATTTTGATCTTTCTCTATAAATTTAATCTAATTTAAAAATAAAATATATCTCATATAAAATAAAATAATATAATAACATGATGACATGTTTTTATTATAAATAAAAATAAAAATAAAAATAAAAATTTGATGATTTTTAATGTATTTTTAATATATTTTTATTATGATAACATGTTTTTATCATATTATATACTTTTTTAATACATAAGTTGTATTAAACATGTTTTATTTTTATTGTAGATCTTACTATCAAATTGTTTTATACTGCATAAAAAATTATATATAAATAAAATAAAAAATATTTTATCTATTTTATTTTAATTTTATCTGGCCCCCCAACATAAATTTTTGACTAAGCCACTGACTCGAGATACAATACGGAGTCCTTTCTCTGGCTCATCGAGTGAGAGAAAGGGAATAGTTTCCTTGCGAAAGGAGCCCTAGTTTCCTCGCTCTTAGAGAAATCACTGCTCAAGGTAAAATCTCGCTCGTAAATTCGCGGAAATAATAGATGGAAGAAGAACTAACGAGGAGATGGGAGAAATTAAAGCTATCAACGGAAGAAAGGGAAGTCTTGATACTCAAAGGGCACGGACTAAAGAACAGAGGAATGCGAGCCAACTGTTGTGTAATTGCTGGGGTGATGTCTAGCAAAAGGATTAACAGCGAGGCTTTTCGAACGACGATGAACCAAGTATGGCAATTAGCTAGTTGGGTTAAATTTAAAGATATGGGTGAACAAAAATTTTTAATAGAATTTCAATTTATTGCTGATAAGAATAGAGTTAAGAGTGGTAGGCCGTGGTTCTTTGATAGAAATCTAATATCCCTACAAGAAATTGATGAATCAGTTCCAGTTAAAGATATACGTTTTCAGTATAAACCATTTTGGGTGCAGTTATACGAGCTCCCTTTAGCAATGATGAATGAGGACATGGGTAAAGATATAGTTGCTTCTATAGGTTATGTGATAAGAGTGGTGACTGATTCTGATGGTATGGCTTGGGAAAATTGTTTAAGGGTTAGGGTTGCCATTGACATGACAAAACCACTGCTTAGACGTAAGTGGGTGCAGCTAGATAACAAGAAATACTGGATATCAGTTAAATATGAAATATTATAAGGATTTTGTTTTAGATGTGGTATCTTAGCCCATAAAGGCAAAAACTATCAGGGTCTAAGAGAAGTGGAAGAAGGTAATGAGGAATTATCTAATCAATTTGGCGCTTGGGTAAGAGCTCAACCGAGAAACCCGAAGCTTTTTGAAGCTGAAAAGTATGGACGCAAAGATGAAAGAAACAGGAAAATGAGCATAAACCACAAGAGTTTAGAGGAGAGGGATTGAATAGGAAAGGGGAGCCTCAGGGGAGCCTCAGGGGAGCAAAGATTGGATAACAGAGAAGGAAAAAAGTCTAATAATTGAAGACTCACAATGTGACAAACTAGAAGGTGACAAGGATGAGGAACCAATAAGTTTAGAAAGAAGGAATGTGTTTGTTAAAACAGAAGACAGATCTGAACTCAAAGACTCAGAAGAACCTTAAATTAAAAGCACTATAGAAGAAATAGAGGAAATAAGCAAAAGGATGGCTACATGGAAAAGAAGAGCTAGAGAAGTAAGGATCATAGAGAGAATGCCTCAATATCAAAACTAGAATTTGCCTAAGAAAAGAACTGCTTTAAGTGAAGAAGGAAGCAAGCAACAAAAGAAGAAGTGGAAGGCATTAAGTGAAGAAAGTGCAGCAATGGAAGATACAGAATTGAAGGAGGTTGCCTGGCAGCCCCACCAGCAGCCATGATAGGTGTTATATGGAATTGTAGGGGGCTTGAGAACCCTTTAACAGTTAGAGAACTTAAATTGCTTATTTCCACTAAGTCTCCCAATTTTTTTTTTTTAATAAAACTAAAATGTGGTAGGCATAATGTGGAGAAATTTAGGAACAACTTAGGCTTTGATGCAAGTTTTGTTGTTGATAGCCATGGCCTAAGTGGTGGTATAGCCTTTTTGTAGAATAGTAGTTGTGATTTTGTACTCCCCTCATACTCTCAACACCATATTTCATTAAAGTTTTTTATGACATCTTGAATAAAGATATTTTGATCACAAGTTTCTATGGTTATGCAGATAATTCAGAAAAACATCTCAATTGGAGTGTTTTGAAACAGTTAAAGCCGAAAGAGAAACTACCAGGGGCTTGTTTTGGAGATTTTAATGAGATACTATGGCAACATGAGAAATATGGGGCTGCTCTTAGACCCTACTAGCAAATGGAGAAGTTTAGAGAACGTCTGGGTCAATGTGACCTGAGTGACTTGGGTTATGAAGGGATGAAGTACACTTGGTGGAACAATAGAGAGGGTCCTCAATTCACTAAGGAAAGACTAGACCGAGTGCTAGGAAACAAGGAGTGGATAGAGATGTATGATGACAGAAGCTTCAACAACCTAGCAACCATTTCTTCATACCATTGTCCTATATTAATGAGCTGGATGAAGAGAACAACAGATGATCAGCAAAGTGAGCATAGTGGGCAAAAAGAGAAGATTTTCATATATGAGGCTATTTGGAATCTTCAAGAGGAATGTCATTCTATTATTAAACAAAGCTGGAATAGTTAGGAAAGGGTGCTAGGTACCAGATTTAATTTAGGGAAAAAGACAGCTTCAAAAGTGCAAGAAAGATCTAGAACTGTGGAATAAAAACTCCTCCAAGTATGATAGAAAAGAAGCTCAAAGGAAATTGTCAAGACTAGTAGAATTGCAGAAAACAAATGTGGGTTTTTACAAAAAAGAGACGAAAGTTTTGAAGAAAGAGATGGAGTTTTCACTGGTTAAAGACAATATCAAATGGTAGCAGAGATCAAAACAAATGTGGCTAAAGAATGGAGACAAGAATTCAAGATATTATCACAGCCAAGCAAATTAGAGGAAAAAAAACAATGCGATCAAGATAATAACTATGGAGGATGGCACTGAAACAACATGCTAGCAAGAGATAGCTGAAATATTTAATTATTTCTACTTGCAGCTTTTTTCTACTCAGAACCCTACTCATATTGATGATTGCTTATGTAACCTCCAACCTAAAGTTACTGCTGAGATGAATAAAAAACTCTTAAGTAATTTTTCTGATAAGAAGGTTAAGGAGGCCTTGTTTCAAATGAATCCATTAGGATCCCCGGGTCCTGATGAATTTTCTTCTACTTTTTATCAAAATCATTGGGATATTGTTGGGAAGGATATTACTAAACCTATCTTGGAAGTGTTAAACAATGGTGTCAGCCTAGAGCATTTAAATGAGACTTTTATTGTACTTGTTCTGAAAGTGAAGAACCCCAAGTTAGTTTCAAACCATTGTCCTATATCTCTATGCGATGCAACTTATAAAATGTCTCAAAGGTAATGGATAAAAGGCTTAAGCATATTCTCCCTCAAATTATTTAGAAAAATCAGTGTGCTTTTATATCGGGTAGACAAATCCAAGATCATGTGGTGATTGCTTTTGAAATTCTGCATGCTATAACTGCTAAGGGGAGAGGTAAACAAGGTAATATGTCAGTTAAATTATATGTGGATAAGGTGTACGACAAAGTAAAGTGGATTTTTTTGAAGAAAGCCATAAAGAAATTGGATTTTAGCCCAAGATGGATCAGTTTAGTAATGAATTGTGTATCTACAGTGTCTTAATCTATTTTAATTATTGGCAGCCCCCAGAACACTTTAACTCCCTCTAAGGGAATCAGACAGGGAGATCCCATCTCTCCCTATCTAATTCTGTTAGTGGTAGCAGCTATTAGCTCTTTGATAAACAAAGTTGAAGTTGACAAAGTAATCCATGGTTTCGGATGAGTAGAGGAAATTTAAGTGTAAACCATTTATTTTTTGTTGATGACAGCATAATGTTTTGTAGAGCTAATGCAAATGAATGGGCTACTTTAATAGAATTCCAAGTTTATATGAAAGAGCTTCAGGGTAGCAAGTTAACAAAGCAAAGTCCTTAATATTTTTCAGCGCCAACACTAAGAGAAGTACTAGAGAGTATATCTTGAATATAGCTGGAACTAGAGCCACATGCCCCTATGAGAATTATTTAGGATTACCAGCTCTTGTTGGTAGATCCAAGAACAAAGCTTTCAAGGGCATGCTTGATAGGATAAGAGGAAGGTTGAGTAATTGGAGGACTAAATTCCTAACTTAAGCTAGGAAAGAAATCCTTCTCAAAGCTGTAGTGCAAGCCATACCTACCTACTTCATGGGTGTTTTTAAATTACCTAAATCATCGGTCTGTGAAATTAATAGCCTCATGAATAAATTTTGGTGGAGTTTTATGGAGGATGGGAAAAAAGTTTATAGATAACATGGAACCAAATGGGGAAACCGAAAGATGGAGGAGGCCTTGGTTTTAGGGAGTTTGAAAGTTTTAATTTAGCTTGTTAGCTAAACAAGGTTGGAGGATTATCCACCAACCAAACTCTCTTGTGGCTCAGATTTTGAAAAGGAAATGCTTTCCTCATTCAGACTTTCTTAATTCTAAGATAGGTACTAGGCCATCCATGATTTGGTAAGAACTTTGTGTTGCCAAAAATCTCATTGAGAAAGGCTCAATTTGGAGGCTAGGTAATGGTCAAGATATAATGCTATGGAAAAGTAGATGGATCCAAAACCAACATCCTATAAAGTTCAGTCTCCTTGCCAGGCAATGGAAACATGACTTGCTGGAAACAGTTTTCCAAGAAGAGGAGAGGAGCATGATTTTAAAAATGCCAATTAGCTTGCATGATGCTAAGTACAAACTAATCTGGTTAGGGAACAAAAATGGGATGTTTTTTGTGAAAAGTGCATACCATACTCAAAAAGAATTGTTTGAGAATGAAAGAGGTGAAAATTCAGCAAGTGTGCAAAGAAAGCTTGAATGGCCTAATTTGTGGAAGCTTCAAATTTCGAATACAGTTAAGATTTTCCTTTGGAGGGCATGCTTGGAGTCCCTTCCTACCAAGCTTAACTTACTTAAAAGAAGAATTGTAGAGAATCCTAATTGTCCTATCTGTAACAGAGGAGTAGAAACATTCAACAATGTTTTATGGAATTGTAGCTCGACACAAGATGTTAGGAGCCAAAGTATGAAAGGTTTTCAAAAGATGGCTAGTGCAGAAGGTACTTTCAAGGATCTTTATGAGACTATCAGCTTGAAATGCAGTAGAGAAATGGTAGAATATTTTGCTGTTAAAACTAAAAGCATTTGGAATAGAAGAAACAAATTTATTTTTGAGGATCAGTTTACCCACCCTAACCAAGTGGTTTGTTCACCTATCAAGTCTTTAGAAGATTTCAAGAATGCCCAAGCTAGCTTAAACTGGAATAGATCGCCCAAACAAGCCTTGAATTCCTCTTGGTGCCCTCGACCAGCAAGTACTGTAAAAATAAATTAGGATGCATCTCTTTTAAAGGAACAAAGTAAAGTTGGTATAGGACGTATTGTTAAGGATCGTGATGCGGCAACAAGGGCTACTAAGCAGATTGCTGTAAACACTTTTATGGACCCCCTTTTGGCCAAATCTATTGGAGCAAAAGAAGCAACCAATTTGGCTAGATAGCTGAACATGAATAGTGTGATTATTGAAGGGGACAACCAACTTGTCATCAAGGAGCTTAATAGTGATAAAGAGAGATGGGATAATGAAGGCTTGATCATTAGGGATGCTCGATTATTACTCTATTCTCTTAATTGGAAAGCTGTGTTTGTAAAGAGAAATGGTAACCAAAATGCTCATTGTCTAGCAAAAGATGCATGTTTGAGAGTTGAAAGAGAGTCTAACCTGGTTATTTACTAGTGATGTATTCTCCCTTCCTTTTATCTTTCTTAATGAAGGTGAATGTTTTCCTCTCAAAAAAAAAAAAAGGAAGAAGAAAGTAACTAGAAAAATTAGATAATCCAAGGAAGTGTTGTGACCACATATATATTTCAAACATCCTCTAAGCTAAGAGCCTAAGACAACAACATAGTCTTGTAATGAAAAAGAAGTAACTTGAAATATAATTGAAGACCATCTCTTTAAGGTCTCATTTGGGTTCAGAGTTGAGATGAGATGAGATGAGATGACTTGAGATTAATTTTGAAAGTTGAATAAAATATTATTAGAATATTATTTTGGAATTTGAAAAGACTGTATTGAGAATTGAAGAAACTGTATTGAAATTTGAAAAAGTTAAATTAGAATTTGAAAGTGTAATGATGAGTGTGAGAATTCAAATCACGCCAAAGAGAGAAATTTTCCCGATTACTTTTGATATTTCAAATCTTGGCATCATTACCTTGTCAGTGTCTTGAAAGTCGCTTCATTTCAAGACTAGCTAGATGTTGATCTGTGCATCATATATCCATCCAAATTCACTGCATGTTGATCTGTGTATTCAAAACAAGAAGAGAATATTAGCAATATCACATATTATGTCTAATATAAAATGCAAAAGGCTTTAAGTAGCTGACCCCATGAAAGAATATCAAAAGGTGTTGGAATGGATAGTAATCAAATATATCAAAAATCATTTGGTGAAATAATATAGCTTAATTTCCACCTCATAAATAGCTAAATATAATTTTAGTAGTTTGGCTTCAAACCAATTCAAATCAGCATAGGGCCATTGTATAAACTTCTTTGAAATCACTAGCAGCTTTGACTTATTTCTAATAGTAATATTTATGTACATTATTGTACCATCTCTTTGTTTTCTTTTAGTTAGTGTGGAGAAAGAACCTTGTAAGTTTGTTGGAATTAACTTGTGCTTCTATAATTTCTAGTTTTGCGAAAGGGAGGTGGCAATCTTAAGGTAACAATTAGAGAACTTGCAAGAAAACCACCGATACCATCTATCTCCTTTAGTTTAAATTACTTACAATGCAGCAAATAAAAATAAGAGCAGTTAAGAAATTATCACAAATGATCATATGTTGGCTATGTCACAAATGCCATACAAAATGCCTTTTAACTAGCTACATGGGAATTATGGACTCTGTAAACCACATCAAAAGCCCATTTGAATGCTATGTCTTTCCAACAGTGCCAAGATACGAATAAACCATATGCTAGCTAATAATAAATGCGCTTTACTGATAATGAATGAATAGAAAACAAATATACAATATAAATAATCTCCACTAGTTTAACACATAAATAAAATAGGGTAGAAAAATCCATTTCACTTCCTCGAGGTATGGTTGTACGATTTTTTACTCTATCCACCTTTCCCTTACTCGGTTACACACCCAACTAAATAAGCATCAGAGGAAAATAAATGAGAACTCAAATTTGGAAGCCACTAAACACAGTCAGCCAACAACAGATTTTCAGAAAACTATAGAGCATGCCATGGTTGCTTAGTATAAATCCAACCATGAGATTTTTAGGAACTAAGAATGTTACCTGACTTGTTCTTCTTCTTCACAAGATGCGAATTTAAGCATCAAAATAACAAAAATGGAAGTGTGTGATCTGAAAGAATGGATGACTCTCGGCTAGAAGCGAAACAATATTTTCAGAGTAACCCTAGGTTGCCATTTCGTGTAGAATCAGAATCCCCAAAAATGGAAACCAAAATTTAGAAGTTTACCTATGTTTACCCATTTCCTTGAGGATATTTAGGGTTCCACCCTTTGGAAATAAAGAAACGAGTTGGAGAGGGGGCTAAGAGAGAGATGCACAAAGGAAATCGAAATCAAGCAATCTGTGTCTAAGGCAAGGGGCTTTTGGTGAAGGCTAAGTGAAGAAGAGGTGGACAACTAAAGGTTGTAACCCCAGATCTTCTTTTAATCTTCCCAACAGCTAATGAACCTTGCATTTGACCATAAGATCAAAACTAGAGAGAGATAGAGAGATGAATGGAGAGATAGAAAGAGAGAGACACTCGCTACAAAAGGCGGTGACAACATGGTAGCGGCACGACGTGTGAATGCGCGACTATCCATAGCGTGAGAGAGAGAGAGAGAGATTAAGGATTGGGGAGAACAAAGAAACTATCTCTCCGGAGGGGGAGAATCGCGCTATGTTTAGAACACTCCCAATAGAGTAGCTAAAAGTTTTCTTTAAAATTGTACTTTTCACACAACTTCTCAAAAATTTTGATTATATTTAATCAAAAGTTACTAAAATAATTGTAGAAAAAGGTAAAAAAGTACACTTTATTTTAAAAAATGAATAGTAAAGTTAAATTTTTCTTCACATTTGAAGAAAAATTTAACTTTACTATTCACTGTTAAAAATAAAGTGTACTTTTTGACATTTTTCTACATTTTTTTTAGTAACTTTTGATCAAATATGACCAAATTTTTTGGGAAGTTGTGCAAAAAGTATAATTTTAAAGAAAAATTTTAGCTACCCTATTGGGAGTGCGCTTAGTTTCTAAAAGAATATTTTTGGCCCTTTCGTATCATTGCAAATGACTATAAAAGTCGCCACAAAAGTTACATAGTGAATTTTCCACCAGCTTTCGCCAAATTCGGATTGGAATTTACCAACCAATGGAAAATGTTACAATTAAGAACATTTTGCAACGATTTCTTTTACGACCAAATTAAAATCGTTGTAAAGGGCTGTTTTCTTATAGTGACCTTTGAAAATTCTAAGATATTACTAGATTCATTTTTATATATATATATATATATATCAAGGAGGAGCAGCGTGCTTTCTAGTTTAGTGAGGTGGTTATTTTTAGGAATTGCTATGATTTTTATAAACAATCAATAATGTAATACATAGAAGAAAAAATATATAAGTTCTAACAAATATTTGACTGGTAATAAAAGGAAAATATCTTAACAATGAAGGAATTATATAAAAGTAAATAATAAACTGATGTGAACTGTTGAAAAATAACTATTTAATAATTATTATAATTTATTTATATAATATTATTAGTTGAACTTAATATTTCATAATGTATTTAAATTGAGAAAGAAATAATTTTTTATTCAAATAATTGTATTCACAAATTTAGTGGGTAAACATATTTAAATTTAATGATTTTACATTTCTTTTTATTTTATAAAAATGAATAGAAATTTTAAATGATATATATGTTTATATATAATATATATTATAATTTATATAAAATAATGTTATATCATAATTTGTAACGTAAAGTAGGTTTATGAATGTTATAATATTATATTATAATTTGCATGTTATATAATTTATTACTAATAAAAGATTAGTAATAAAAAATTAGTAATTTATAAATTGCATGTTATATAAATTTGACTAAATTAAATTTGAAATATTTTATTTAAGAGTTTGAATTAAGAGATTAGATTTCAAAACTTATATTATTTCAGCTTTCAGATGGACGAAAGTTAAATTTATTCTTAAAAAATAAGAAAAATTAAAGAAAAACAAGAAAATCGGTTAAGCGACCATGAAATAGGCACTTATTATAATAGAAATAGAAGTACACACACACACACATATATATATATATATTTTATGTAAGAATCATTAATTTATAAGATTTTACATTTCAAACACAACCGGCCTGTAAATTGGAAAAAGATATATAGTAGTTTGAAATGTAAAATCTTATAAATTAATGATTCTTACATAAAATATATATAGATAGTACATATATTATATACGCGTTTTTAACATTTTGGTCTTTCCTCATGCACGTACTTACTTCTTGTCCACGTAAAATTTTTGTGGGTGCACATAATCATAACAAATACTAAACTTTCGTTAAAGAAAATAGATATCGAACTCACATATATTAATTATGCTATTGAGTATTAAAATTTACTAAATTAACTATTAGTTGAAAAACCAAAAAAATGGAAAGAGTCTACCATCAAAACTAAATTAGATCCTTAACAAAAATAAATTTGCGAAGAAAAGAGCATAAAATCTATTGTAAATATGATAAGAACAGATCTAGAGTATTTAATTTTACCTAACAAATTCCACAAAATTTATTCTTCATAGTTATTAAATTCTAATAATCTCATATTGATGATAAAAACCTCTCGAAAAATATTAAAAATATCTCTAAATAATATGAAAAATATTATTCAATATTTTCTCGAACTATTCAATATTTTCTCTCGAAGAATATTAAAAATATCGCTAAATAATAACTCCATATCTTTATGTAAATTTAATTAATTTGAGACTCATTAAGTTCTTTAGATTTTTTTAGAAAATCACATTAGTCATGGTAAATTCTCTCTACTAACGTTCAACTAATAGTATTTAATCCTAGAACTAAAATCACAAATCATCTCTTAATCTCATTGCAATTCAATAGATCAAACAATAATTTCCCAGAATTTGCAAGTATTAAGAACAAAAAATAAATATTCAATCATGAAAATATTAAAAATAAAATAATTTGGATTATCAATTATATGTTCATAATGAAACTGAAAAGAGAGAATAAAACTAGTGTTAAAGTCGGTTGATGAAGCATGTGGCTTTGACCTTTATTCTCCAGATCCGCCTACTCCTTGAAATAATAAAAATAAAAATCCCACTAATAACTTGACCTCCAACTGTAGACTCCAAAACTCTCAATTTCATGCCAATAATATCTTTATACATGGTACAAAGAAACCTTAAGGTTTTTTCTAATTTTCGCCTAACTGAGGACTTGACTTGGCAGCTGTGTAAGTGCTTTAGGATTTTCAAAATTCTTATTAGAGACAAAATTGTAGCCCTTTTCGATAGCTTTCCAACCCATCATGAATCGTATTAATCAGATATGTGAGTAGGTAGTTACAAGAAAAATACTAAAGTATGTTTAAGCTATCCTTATCTGCTGTTGAAAATTCGGATGCCCACTTTCATTTGGATTTAGAGCATCCAAACGACGTAGGTTGGTGTTGGGACCTTCATGAAACTTTTAAATCTCTTTCTTATCTTTCTAACTCACTTGAGCTTGCTTTATTCTAACTTCTAAAACTCTAGATATAGACTAAAAATCAAAATAGGGCTTGGGATGCAATAAACTTCTAGATAGATTTGGATTAAAATACATATCCAGATACAATACACATCTTCGTTTTTGTTTTTAAACCTTCTCATTCCTTCAAAAAAAGAAATAAAAAAATAATGAAAATAAACTAAAACCAAAAGAAATAAATGAAAAACAATACTTTTAATAAGTAAAAAGGTAATAAAAATCATGTAAAAACTATGCTTATCAATTTCTTCTAAATTTCATCTCTGCTAGTCCTCAAGCAAAGAAAAAGGGAAAAACAATTAAAACAAGCATTGGTTTGCTTCATAAAACTTATTACCTCAAAGATTGCATAAAGTTTATAATTCAAGGGAATCATTTAATATCAATCAACTCTAAAAGTTAATTCAAAACTCAATTCTATCGTATTATCTATCCATCTTCTTTTTTAGAGAAGAGAGGAACGTACCCAATAGGGACCCTCACCCAATTTTATTAATTACCCTCACTTGTGATGGAGGAATACCGTAGTTACATGACAAAAACTTAAAATTTTACAATTATTCAAAACAAACCATCCTAAGCACTAAAAAACCAAACCAAAAAATAAAGAGACAACCTATACATCCACTAAGAATCAAATAAAACCATCTAGCATGCCTATAAACAGCCACACGACATAAAAACCGCAATAACAAGAAACATAAACAAAAAAACACTGAGACTTACCACCGTCAAGCACAAAAACAGAATTCTAGAGTTCGCGACACAGCACTTCCGCACTATCTTGAATCCGCAGGGCAACAAATAGGAACCAGTTGAACCCATATCCCACACTATTGGACCGCTTAGGGACTAATCCGAAGACTAGCCAACCCTAGCTTATCCAATCTAAACAACCCTCTTAGCTCCCGAGGAAGAGCATTAAATCATTGAAAACCATATTATTGCCACTCGCACCAGCTTTTTGCCAAACAATCTGCAACTGAATTTCCATCCCTGAAGCAATGATGCCATGAAACATCCATCTCTCTTATGATATCTGTAATCTGTTTCCAAAAGTCCCAAAGATACCAAAGAGAACATCTTTTGGCTAACATCCCCAAAACGACCACTTTCGAATCACATAAAACATCCACTGTCGAACATTCAAGCAACAATGGACAGATTTGAGAAATGTTATTGTAATCATACATATTGTGAAGGCAACTTGGTTGCCCATAAGTTAGGGAAGGATGCTCTTAATGTCACTGACTGTATAATGGACATTGAGGACATTCCTAACTTCTTGTTAACTTTGTTTAAGCAAAGGTTATGATTGAAAGAGGTTATTCAAAAAAAAAAAAAAAATAGAGACCAAAGGAAAATATATTTTTGGGTTTTAGAAAATTATTTCACTTCCAATCTAAACATCTTATATCCCTCTTAGAAATTTTCATATTCTTTTTTTTAGATAATCACTTCCCAATATTCTTTAATCTATTAACAAAATAAAAAAAATATATCAAAACATAAGTTATTCAACAAAAAAAATTGATTCTTTTTTGTCTTGACACTGTTCAATTCTACATGATAGTCACGTGAACGCGCACACACACCCACACACAAATATTTCTGGAAGTGAACACCCAAAGTAATTAATAACATCTCAAATTTTTTTCATTCATACAAATTTCCATTGATCTACCTATTAATTTACAAAATTTTGATGCAAAATAGTCTAAACAATTGTTTAAAATGCCTCAAATCAAAGGTGATTGTTTGTTACCAAGCATTCTTACTTTCATTTCAAAAAGAAAAACATAGTATCCCAATAAGTAAGGTTGTAATCGAGCCGAGTCGAGTTTGTCGAGCTTGACTTGTCGGGCTTAATATTAAAAAAACGCGAGTCGAGTTCGGACTCGGCTTAGTACACTAAGCTCCCAATTCTAGCTCAAGTTTTTTAATAAATTTGATAATTAATAAATTAAATAAATTAAAAATTAAATTTTCATAACTAACAAGTAGAATTTCTATTAAATTATTATAAAATTTTATAAATTTATAAATAATTGATGTGTAGCTAGTTGATATTGATTCATAAAAAAAAAAATATTATTTGTATACATAAATTATTAATACATACACATAATATGACATCATATATTGTGAGATCCCAGATTTACGCGTATTTTTACACATTCTTTTATTCTCGGTATTAATTATTTTAATTTATTTTAATAATATTATTAGTCGTGTTTTATTTGTTTAAGATATTTATTTGATCTATTGATTAATTAATATTAGTTTTATGTTGTTTTTATAATTAAATATTGAGTTATGTTATATTGCTTTTCTTATTAATTGTAATGTGAGGTAATTATTTTAATGATTGGAATTAAATTCCTTTATTTTATTATGTGATCTTATTTGAAGTGCTTTCTTAATATTAATTAGTGTTTTATATTTAAATTGTTCTTTAAATTAAATTAGTTTATTGTTGGGCTTTAAATATCTTATTTTATTGATATTGAATGGTAGTATTTTCAATTGGTTTTTATTTAATTTATTGTGTTTTTCTAGTTAGACTTCTTTTTCTTTCTTTTTCCTTTTTTCTCTTTTTCTTTCTTTTTTCTTTTCCTTTTCTTTTCTTCCTCCCTGTTTTCTGCCCCAGACCCACATGACCCCTCCCCTGTTTCCCTCCCGCCCGTTTCTCCTATCCCTACCTAGCGCTGCCGTCGGCTACCCTCCAGTGACACCGCCCAGCCCACGAGCCTCTCCACCTGCCAGTGAGTCTAGTGGTACCGGAGGTGTCATCTCCGATCACCCCACCGCCCTTGCACAGTCCTCTACCCGAAAATGAGTTCTTGGCTTTTCATGCGTTTTCTGGCCACCGCCGGCCACCCATGGCACCGGCGACCTACCAGCAATCTTCCTTCACTCCGGCGAACATAACCCACGACCTAGAACCACCCAACTCTGCCGGTTGCTCCTCCAACTGAAATGGGTCCTTAAATGAGTCTATATTCGCCGCGCCGCTGTCCGCCGCCGTTCATCTCACCTCTGCCACCAAACCACTCCCCTACCCCAGCCGATCATCGCCCCAGCTCAGTTTCCCTATACATGGCCCCACCTCCCCAGTACAACCTCAAACCCAAAAATGGGTTTACACCCATTTTGAGCCCGATCTGCCACATTCCGGTGGTTGCATCGCCACACCACCACCTCCATGGTATTCCCCACCTTCCAATGAGTATTTTCCTAAATTTTGGTATCAAACCGAGCATTCTAGCCCAACGTAAAAAGTGACTTGCTGTGAACGCTGTGGACTGGCGTTTGCTCAATGATCCGATTTTTACGCGCTATAAGTACTTTCCAAACGAACTTTGAGATTTAAATATATTTTGCATTAACAACTATGTGTTTGTTTGATGATTGGATTTATTAAATGTTGGATATTTGTTCATGGTGGTATGCATTGTGTAATTGAACGCTTGTTTATGTGTATATTGATATTTGGGATTTTGATGTGAGATTTGGTGTTTGAATTTTAATATGAGATGTGGTTGTTGGGTTTATAGATTTTAATGGTTTTGACTGAGTCATAACGGGGACGGCGATACATAACGCCCGTTATGGTCATTATGTACGTAAGTCATAATGGGGATGGCAATACGTAACACCTATTATAATTAATAATGTGTGGATGACATAATGGAGACGGCGATACGTAACGCCTGTTATAGTCATTAAGTGTGTATTTCATATTGGGGACGGCGATACGTAACGTCCGCTATGAAATGAGTGTGTATGAATCATAACAGGGATGGCGATACGTAATGTCCATTATGATTGGTGATGTGTGTATATCATATCCGGGACGGCGATACGTAACGCCCGGTATGATTGGATTTGAGGGATATTATTTTCTGGGAAATGGTGGATGGTTTTTATTGGAGTTTTATTCAATGTTTTAAATTTCGTACCGTACCGGCCGGTACGGCTGGTACATACCGTACCGGAGCAGTGACCGGTACAGAAATGAGGTCTGTTTCGTACCGGCCCAGATTTCGACCGTACCGGCCTGTACCGGCCGGTACCGGATTTGAGAATTTTTTTTTTTTTCATTTCTTCCTATTTTTTTATCCTAATTTAGACTAGATTATTTACATATATATTAATATATATAATTGATTCATATATTGACTATTATTTTGAAATATAATTTATATATATTTTTATATATATAATTTTTTTTTTATGTATAGACTATTCTGAAACGGTACACGAAACGGTACCGATACCGAAATATTTCGTTCCAGTGCCCTGACCGGTACGCTCACCGGTACGGTATTCAAAACATTGGTTTTATTGTGATTAAAATGGGATTTTGGCGTGTATTATTTTATTTATTTTGAAGAAGACGATTTTAAACTTCATGCATACGGTATCATGTTCATGAGTGATGTTGTTGTTGTTGCATGAGTATATTTTTTATCTTGTGATTTGGCTGGGTTGTACTTACCTGCGATGCTATTTCTGACGTCGTAGTTTTTGGATGCAGAGTTTTGTGAAGGCTGAGCCAGAGGAGGCGACTCCGCTGTTGAAGTGTTCTTATTATAAATTGTTATCTTGGGAAATTATTTTCCCCTTTTTATAAATATGTATTTGTATAATTTGTATTTCGGATGACTGTATTAAATCTCCTGTTGGAGAATGTGTGTTAAATTAGTTTGTAAAATAATTCTAAAAATTCTGGTACTTAGATATTGACCTCAAATATCCGTTCATTTTATTTATGCATGTCACGTATTCACATACTTAACACTTGACGTTGGGGGTGCGTGACTCGTATTGTCAGCATCCCGACGCCTCGATTCCCGAGTTTATTTTAGGAGAAATTTGGGGACGTCACATATATTATTTCATATATGGTTCCCACATACTACTATATGAAATTAGTAAATCTTATTGACTAATTATTGTACAAACTATAAAATATAACTATGAAGCATATTCAATATATAGGCGTAAGTAGTTAAGTTATATATTATATATTTAATTATGAAAGTGTTATTCTTATATTATTAGTTAATACATATATAAATATATATGTATTTACTAATATTTTAATCAATTGAGCTAATGATTGAGTCAACTAGGGATAAACGAGCTAGAGGGCTTTAATAAGCTTTAGTCGAGTCGAGTTTAGTTGGATATGTCATTTACTAATCAAGCATGTATCTATTTTCATTATTTAAACTTTTTTTTCACAAATCCAATTCAATTCAAATTTAACCAAATGGCTATCCAGTAGACTAAGAGTTACAGTTGTATCAGCAAGTATCACAGATTCACAAGGTTGACAGCTTGACAGACTAGAACTTGGACCGAATTCTTCTTGATACTGAACATGTCTTGTTCACTTACACAAACACTCTCATCTTATCCCATCTTATCATTACTATTTTCTCAAATTTTCATATAAAATAAAATAAATAATTCAACTTTTTCAAATTTCAAAACAATTTTTTCAAAATTTAAAACAAAATTATTATTAAAAAACTATATTATAACAATAGTTTGTTTATTTTTAACTTTTATCTCATCTTATCTCATTTATAAAGATAGTGATATTAAGAAACGATCTTAATAGTTGCACTTCTAATGTGTCAAGTGCTTCGCATAGGTCACCGTCCATCTCTTCACATCTACTATTGTTGTCGTAAAAGATCAGAAGAGAGCCAATCTTTCACACAATAAGTTCAAAGCTCGAACAATCAAGAGAGAGAGGGTGAAATTTTGGAAGTTTTCAAATGGTGGGAACAACTTGCGAATAAGAATTTTCTTCGTTCGGTTGGCGAAAAGACGATGTCATTTAACTCCTGGTGGGTTGCTCGCAGGTCACTTGGGCTTGGGCCGGGAACACAATGTTTAGATTCTTCGCATTGCTGGTTGACTCTCTGACACATCCATTCAAATCAATGGCCAGTTTTATTAGAGATATGTTATCTACACAAAAGATTATAGAAAAATAAATTTATAAATTTATATGATTTTATAGGATTTATTAAATTTATTTTACAATAACAATAACTTTATAATTTGAAGTATCATATCAAGTCATATCAATTTGTTAATGTACTTTTCAGAGACTCTTTAAACAAGTGGAACCTTATAAGTGTCATTTATTGGAAGCGAATGAGAGGATGCCACATATGGAGTCCACAAGTTGCCATTTTCATGCGCATAGCAAGAAATAACTCCTGCCTCTCACCTGAATCCCCGATATGATCCCTCCCTCCCTCCCTCTCTCTCTCTCTCACACACACACACACACACACTCTCTCTCTCTCTCTCTCTCTCTCTCTCTCTCCCTCTCTCCCCCTTCCCTCAAAACAAATCCCCTCTATCGCACTCTCCATTGAACCAAATTCAGAAGTCTCGCACTCTTCGATATCTCCTTCCATCTCCAGTTGCTCGTTTATGCCATAGGTTGATTTCTCTAGTTCCTCCTCCGAAATATTAGGTTTTGTTATTGTTTCTTATTCTTCTATTTTGAAGTAGATTTTTTATCGAACAATGATTGCCCAATATACTTGTTTCTACCCTTAAGCTCTAAACTGCAATAATGATGCACATTTACAACTATAAAAAATATGCACCATGATGCCTAAGATTTCGGCCTTGTTTCTGCCCTTGTAGAAGAAAAAATAGCCAAGATTTACAATTATAAAAAGTGCCCAGGATTTCGGCCTTTTCCATACATAACTGCTTTTTTACCTGCATTCTCCAGAGATGCATTTTGTTTACTACCCTTTACATGATGCCTAATGTAAAAACTCTGTTCTATGCATTTAATTTTTTTTAATAATAAAATTTCATATTTATAAAAAAAAACTAATTCTTCTTGTTTTTTCTTGTAGACTTTCAGCAACAGAGAAAGATGAGACTCGTTCGAGGCAGCCGGGAGGTTTCTCCAGGATAGACACGAAATGCATGGGAGGGGGGAGTTCGGTTCAAGGGAGATGTGAGAGAAAGATCTCTTGCAACGCGGAGTGAGGGAGTTAAGTGGCAACTCCTAACGTGTCATTTTGCTATTGGACTCTGGTAATGGGCATTTATAGATGTCTCTAGTTTTAAGTTTTTTCTCTTTATTTTTATTTTTTATATAATCACTTTGTATTTAAAATATTTTTCTTTTTATTATAATGGTAACATTCGACTGACTAACAAGGGAAATGTGTCGTTTTGCAAAACACAATCTTGTTGTGTCTATATGCTGCACATACTACTTAATATCAATTAGTAAGTGTTTGATGTGGATTTTTGGATGCTCATCGTGGTGGATCAATCAATATCACATCAAAGAATGTTAAGAGTAAATGATAAAATCACTACAACACATTTGGGATTTTGTGATAGACAAGAGAGTAACAAAAAATGGCCAAAACATCACGAAAGACTTTTGGTGATGGTTTGGAACCATCACGGCAACCGTCACAGTAAGTACGTCACAGATAAATATTTGTGACAGTTTACTGTTTAACCGTCATAACAAGTATTTTTTGTGACGGTTGGTGTCTTTCCGCTCGATGTAACATTAGAACATTAGAATCTTTAGTGGCAGTTCAAATGTGTCACCAAAAGTCACGTTCGAATGTATAACATAATTTTCGAAAGGAAACCCATCTGGCTAACATTCGAATGAAACACTATTTCATTCTTTTTTCAGACGTTCGAACATTAGTGTTGTTGTAAAATGTTCGAACGTTACATATGACAAAGTTGGAATGTTAATTTGATGAACATTCGAACGTTTTGGTCAGTTCATTCAAACATTTTGTGTACATTCAAACTTGCTTGGAATAAAGATTCGAACGTTTACTTGTGTACATTCAAACGTACTAGTCAAAATTGAAAAATTTTAATAAAATTAAATACCATACAAATTGTATCATGTTACAAAATATATAAAAATTAAAAGCATACAAAATTATACAATGTTACATATTTAAAAGCATACAATTGTCTTTCAAAGTTGGATACTAAAAATTACCAATAATAAAAAAATGATAAAATTTATCTCTTTTTTTTCCTCGTCCATCAAGATCCTGCTGTAGTGATACAAAATTTATCTCCATTTGCACTTATTTTTGGACTGCAGTGTGCATTTTTTCCTAATGCTCTCTCTGCTGCTCCTGCATGTGCGTCTCTAGACCAAAATGTTACTCCAAGAAAGACTTCAACTCCTGCTATCTCGACCTTATAATCTCATTCTCTTGTCATGCTACTTCTAAATCCCTAATGAAATTATTAATCCTTGAAGTTGAGGAGCTTGTGAAGGATGATAAACTAGCTGAATGCTTGAGTGAACGTCTCAATCCTTTAACCATGCTAGACTTGGTCCCAAGCAGTTCCTTGAAAATTTCTATATCACTAGGCGATGATTATCCAGAAGTTGAATGCATCTCCAATATTTTGTCATGTAATTAGAAAGAAAACACACATTAAGTAACAAAATTAATTAAAATATGAACAACAATAAATTATTCAGATATATATTAATTTATTTAACAAGATTAATATCGCTTACATAATTTTCTGCAACGGCAGGATCCATCAATTCACTATGTTCATTAGTGTGAGTAGCAGCATAGACATGAATGAGAGAAAAATTTTCAGAATCATCAAATTTCTAACAAAGACACATTAGCACTTGAGAAATTTAATATTAGTAACTAAATAACATTAAACATAAAAAAATAGTAGAATTTCTATAAGTTATTAATTACCATCCACTCAGTAAGGCGGTGGAAAGACCTTGAACCGGCACAATGGTGGATATTGAGAGCAGATCTATTCTGTGTATTCGTCAAACTTAAGCTCTACAAAATTGATTAATAATATTATTGCTAATTTAGAATGAATACAAATGTAAATAATTAACAAATTTAGAATACCTGATAATCAGGACTTGCGAAAAGATCACAACATTTACCAAATCATCTTCTAGAAAGGGAATTTCGCAGCCTCTTCCAACGTCTGAAACTTCTTGAAGTGCTCGTGACATCAGCCCTTATGACGTTAGAATAATGTAGCTATAGTCTATTCACAGTTCTCACATCTTCGTTATGAGTAAAATCGAGGTCGAACTTATCCTAAGGAGTAAATTAAGTAAGTAAGACAATATAATTATTGAGGGGGAATAAATATAGTTGTAAAGTTATTTCACCAGCACACGGCTCCGAATGTGATTCTTAACTTCATTACAAACATCTCGCCATGATCGCACATAAAATGGAGCATACGCTCAAACTACTGTGCCGAGATAAGAGAAAGTGTTGCCGTACTATCATCCACTCCTCTAGATAAATTTTCAGGTATTGTGATCTTGATTTTTCCTTGATGTCTACTTTTTTCTAAAGAGAGACCCCAAGTAATGCTATGACCACGTCGAGAAGACGATGCATAAGCTAACATCTATAATAGCATAGTATTAGTTATATATGTTATTGAATATTAAAACATAATTAATTAATTACCAATGATATTTCATTACTATTGGGTGTGGACTGATTATCCGTCTCCTGCATGTTGATCTCTTCAGGAGTGCAATCCTCAACAAGAAAGTTCGAAACAAGTTTGGGATTTGGAAGACGTGGCACATTTATTCATTGTCTTTTTGGGGGTATCCTTGAAAACGAATAAAAGAACAAAGAAAAGTAATTAGAACACTATTTAGTTCTCAGGTCATCATTCGACTGCTTGGGTCATCGTTCTCTAGTTCATCCATAAACATCCCAGCACCAATGTCACTCAACATTTCATCCATCTCATCCCGTTCATCGGCATCATCCCGTTCATTCTCATCACCATATCTCGCATATAATCTAAATGATCGAAGTATGCATTCGATATCGGTTGACACAACTCACCATGGAGTACCCATCGTGTATAACTCAGATTCATCCTATTGACAAAGATATGATGCTTGACTTCATCTAATAATATAGCACACAAATTTCTACAACCTCGACATGGACACTTGATGTAACCACGACTATCAGCAGAGGTCCGAGCAAATTTAATGAAGGTCCTAACTCCGCGTGCATAGGGAATGTAGATCTTCCCAAGTCTCTCGCTCAGGCGCATCCAACTTTTATCTTAGTTTAGGGTTTAGAGTTTAGAGTTTAGAGTTTAGGGTTTGGGATTTGAGCTTTGGGGTTTGGGATTATGGTTTAGGGTTTATGGTTTAAGATTTAGGGTTTAGGGTATGGAGTTTAGGATTTAGGATTTAGGATTTGGAGTTCTAAGGTTTGGGGTTTTATGCACAATCTAGGGTTTTGGGTTTAGGTAAAAAATAATAATAAAATAATAAATAAAAATAAAAAAATATGTAAAAAGTAATAATAAAATAATTAATAATAATAAAATATGAATACTTAAAATATTTTAACACGCAAATTTACAAGATCAGTTTTAACGTTGATTTTTTTTATCTGATTTTTTAGTTTGTGAAATCAGTGAAGCTAGCTATTTGATAGTGTATTTTTCTGGAGTTTTGATTTCCATTTTTTGGGGTTTCCCTTGCCAGATTCATTTCTGCCATTTTCAAAAAGAAGAAACGGAAAAGCTCACTTCAATTTGCTCATCACTACATAGAGAGAGAGAGAGAGAGAGAGAGAGATGAAATTCGACGATGGAGGAACTTTGGGGTCTGTGAGAGGAAAGTGTTCTTCTTCCCCATTGTGGAGGTCAAGATTTTGATTTTGATTTTGATTTTCTTGTTTCAGATTTTTTTTGAAAGGACTTTGTTTGTTGGTGGATCTAAGGGTCGAGGGAAGAACTCTCTTTGCTGGAGAAGAACCTCCGGTTGACTCACGAGTTGAGTCAACCAATTGTCTTGTTTTAGATTTTGAGTCTCACTTTTCTCTGTTTGTGTATTAATCTAAGAAATTCTATACTTTATTGTTTGTGTATTAATACAACGGCGGAAAGTTTCACAAGTCCAATCTGGCAATTTGTTCGTGAAATAATTTTCTAAATATTTGTAACTACTCAATAATCACTCAAAAAATAAAAAATGTACAAATATAACATATTCAACAATAATATTATACCTAAAATCCATCTACTAATATTATACCCAATATTTTTCACTATATATGTACTTGAAAAAATTCACACAAAAAATATACCTACTTAAAAAAAAAAAGATTAAACACATGGAAATAATCACCCAGCATGTTTGCAAACCCCTATTATTAAAATAATATAAATAACACAATATGCTTAAATCCCATCATAGAAAAAATAATAAAAATTAAACAAATCAAAGACTTCCTGCTTCTAAAATTAAACAAACTAAAAAATTGTACAAATATAAAATACACAACTATAAATAAGTCTTAAGATATACAATAAGTAAATGAGAAATATATCTTGTAAAATTACTAGATTTTCTTCACAAGTGCTCAAATATTATCTTTGAACTTCAACTTTCACACTATTAGGACTGTAAAAAGACCGAACCGGACCGGCGGACCGGACCGGACTGGTTGTCCTGGACCGGTTGGAGTCCGGTCCAAAAAATATATGGACCGGAAAATTCCGGTCCGGTCCCGGTCCAAGGAGTTCATCCCCCTGGACTGGACCGAACTGAACCGAATTCCTAGAGGTTTTTTTTTTTAATTTTTTTTTAAATATATGTATATATAAATAATAATATATAAATTTTAATATTAATATTAATATATATTAACATATTAATATACAATATATACTCTTATAATATTAACATATTATGATTTATAGTAGACTAGTAGTTGACTAGTTATAGTATAAAAATATAAATTATAGTATATCTAGATAAAGTATTAGTAATAACTTATAAGTAATAAGTATATTATTATTATTTAATATATTATTACTAATTTATCACTATTTGCTAACATATAAATATATAATATACTAATGTAAATTGTAATAGTGTTATTACTAATTAGTTATAATTTATTAACATATACTAATGTAATAGTGTTATTAGACTATTAGACTATTAGTTATAATTTACTAACATACTTAATATATAATATATACTAACATATTAATATATAATATATACTTTTATAATATTAACATATTATAATTTATAGTAGTTAAATTTGGGCCAAAAAAATATTTGATCATTGTAGAATTTTAGATTAAATTTAGCCCATGAAATCATATGGGGCACCCCTGGACTGGACCGGACCGCCCCTGGACTGAATTGGACTGGACCGGTATGGACCGAACTTCTGTTCGGTCCGGTCCAGGGTGAGAGAATTCTTGGACCGAATGGAATCGGTCCACAAATTTTCCAGACCGGACCGGACCATTTACATCCCTACACACTACCAAGCTCTACAAAAATAAACAATGAGTCATTAAATTCATACAAAAATAAAGAGCATAATAAAAAAACTTATACAAAAGTGACTTGTGAAGTTACCTTTGTGACGAATAGAAGCACCTCACTAGGGTTTCTCTCTCTCTCTCTCTCTCACGCATGGAATGAAACTAGAAATGGAAGTTCTGGCTTCATCCCGTGCCTATATTTGAATCTGTCCAAATTTTAAAAAGCGTTCAAATGTTCTAACCCTAATGTTCGAACAAAGTTAAATTCCCTCATGACGTTCGAACGTTCACTTATGACATACGAATGTAAGGAATTTACGTTTCAACGTTTATTAAAATGATAAAAAAAATCATAAATTAAGACACAAATATTCAAACATCATAAAGTTATGTTCGAACGTTCTAGAAAGTATTGAAATTTCCCACACTTTTTTTAGATCGTTGGAGCATAATTAGATGACATTTGAACGTTTTTTGTTTTTTACTTTTCTTATGATTAAATCCCTAAATTGCTTTATTTATTAAACAAAAATATATTAAAAATATTTAATAAAAATATAGTAAATATAAAAATATCTTTAACGATAATGATATAATATTATATATTTAAGGGTTTTATATACCATAGTAATTATATAGTCAACACTATATAATACTATGTTGTTAAGTATTATATAGTGTTGCCTCTATGTGTGTTACTTAGTATTGTAACAAAATAGACAATATAATATAATATTAAACAACATTATATAGTGTTAACTAATAATATTTTAAACATCAATTTATATATTGTTTTTACTTTAGTAACATCATACAACACTAGGTGACAAGGTGTTATAGTATTATAGATGATAGACTATTATAATACTATATAATACATTATATAATAATTAATACTATATTATTATATAGTATTGACACTGGAGAATTTTAGTAATGTTTTAGAGTATATAATATAATTTATTTAACTGTGTTATAATATTTATAAGGTAAATTTAATTTTAATTTAAAAATACAAAACTACATTCAAACGTTTCATTTTAACATTCGAACGTTATCATGAAACGTTAGAACGATTATAGGGAATGTTCGAATGTAAAGGATACTTGGTAAACAAAACTTAACTCTACGTTTGAACATTAGTTAGATTACGATCGAACGTATATGACAGTTTGTATGTAACGTTCGAACGTTCATTAAAGAACGTTTGAGCGTTTATTGTATATATACAGTAACCCAACGGTATTTCGACATTTTCACAAAAAATTGTCTGTTTCTCTCAAGTTGGCTCCACCATGCACATCGCTGTAATCGTCATCAAAGCTACCGCAACAGTCACCAACAGGTAAGCAGCTCTAAACCCACTATTTTCATGTAGTTTATATTGAATTGAGTTGATTTTTTTTTTAAGTTTTAAAAAAAGTGGTGGCCAGGATTTCACTTCGATATTCCGGCCACCACAGTTTTCCATTGGCCAAAAGGACTCCATAGAAAGATTTCTTGAAGTGTTAACTTCATTCCTACGAAGTGTTTTGACGCTAAAACTCTACGAAATGAAATTTTGAGATTGACTTAGTCGACACAGCCATTCTCGATTATACCTTTGAACGTTCGAACGTCCAAGTTTGAATCTTGGGAAGGTGAAGAATTACGTTCGAACGTAAACTTCGTATGTTCGAAAGTAACGTTTCCAATGTTGGAAGCCCAACAGTCATGCTCCAATGTACATTTCATACATTGGATTGTGACTTTGGGAATGTTGGAACACCAATGGTTACGTTTCAATGTAGGTTTTCCAACATTGGAACGTAACTATTTAAACGTTGGAATATGAATGGTCACGTTAGAACGCTCAAGCTATACATTCGAATGTGACTATTTGCAATATTAGAAAGCAAGTTCATGTTTGATTGTGAATTTGCTTACATTCGAACGTTTACACAGAATTGCATTTTTTGGCCTAGATCTAAGATTGTTCTATTAAAAATTTATTTTTTATTTTCACTAATTTTTATCTCATTTATGTAGATATATATAATGACTCTGCAACTTCGGACCACAGAGGAGCCTCCGGTCAATGTTCGTGGACAGGGACTAGACACCGATCTGCACACTGAGGGGGACCGTGTACACCAGCATGATCCATGAGTTTTACGCAGCGATGTCCTCGTTGCCGCATGACGCCGACTCGCACGTCATCGAGGTTTGTGGGGTTCAGTTGACCGTCCTGATGGATGTCATCGTCAAGCTGATGCAGATCCCTCGTCACCAGGCTGATGCCCCAGTAGTTGCGCAATTTTCTTTATTATTAGTACTTGCTTTGGAGTTTTAACTATCAAAAGTCTCCAGGAGAGGGATTGTTCTATTAATTTATGATAATTCCTTTGATTTTTCTGTTTAACTTGTAGAAGGAAAAGATCTTTTCAGCAGCACTAATTATCAATCCTTGTGTATTGATATGATAAAATATAAAATAAATAATATAATATATCTTTTTTTTTATTTAAATTTTCAAGAAAAATAGTAATTTTCACATCATCTATATATGAAACCAAAGACTCGAAACAATGTATTCCACGTGATGCCCGATGGTCATATATAACCAATAAATCAGTAGAATGCAATTCTTCATGCTTACATGTCCAAGAAGATTGAGGTGGTGGTCTGGATGGCAGAATCCCCTGTTCTTCTTCCCACTCAATATCTCCAATACTAGAACTCCAAAGCTAAGGACATCAGATTTCAGAGTACTGTCCATGCACTGCATGCTCAGGAGATAAGTAGCCACTGCAAAATATTATGTAAGGACAAGGAAAATAAAGTTTATAAACAGTTGAAGGTTATCTATATGAGAAGATTAAATGTACTTACTATGTTCCAACAATCCTATAGGTCGTGAACACAATTTGATCTCCCTAAACTGATCTAGCCAGGCCAAAGTCCAAAATCTTGGGATTCATTTCAATATCTAGTAAGATATTGCTAGCTTTGAGATCTCTATGGATGATCCTCAGTCTAGAATCTTCGTGAAGATAGAGAAGCCCTTTGGCAATGCGACCAATAATGTCGTTGCGATTACGCCAATCTAATAATTTGCGCTTGGTCTGGTCTGTCCAAGTTTACCTTCATGTTAGTACAAACCTTGCTGAATCACTACAAGAAAACTGTTTATTCATAGCCAATTATTTTCTGTCAAAACGAGTTTGTTTTCATAGCGAATAGTCATTTTCGTCGCAAATGATCAATCACGAATGTTTTTTTTTCTTGTAGTGAATTCTCAACAAAATTTCAATAACTGAAGAAGATAACCAAACAAGAATTTCCCACTTTAGAAGAGTCAGAACTCAAACCAAAAATAAACAACTCCAAGCTTTTGTTAGGCATGTATTTGTAGATCAAAATTTTCTCATTTTCTTTCGAGCAACACCCTAGAAGCTTTACAAGATTGTGGTGCTGAAGTTTGGCAATTAATTTGACTTCATTTATGAACTCATTAGGTCCTTGTCTAGAGTCATTGAAAGCCTCTTCACTGTTATCAATTGCCCTTCTAGTGGTAGCTACCGTGAAAATCAAGAGGAGTTAGCAAATGCGTTCCAAAAAATAAACTTCACATATGGTGTACCTTACACACAGGTCCAAATCCACCTTCTCCCAACTTCTTGTTGCTTGAAAAGTTATGAATGGCATTAGCTATGGCTCTCAAATCAATTATTGGTAACTCCATGTCTTCCTTCTGTCCTTAATTTTCACAATCTTTCTCCTGTCTTCTATTTGCCATTCCTAGAATATTAGGAACTGAATTGGGCTTAGATTTCTTGAACAGAAGAACATCTATTGAATGCTAGTGGCCAAACATCTACTTAGATGCATTTCTATTTTCTTAAGCTTAAAATATAGCTTTACCTTTGAAACTAGACTTCCTCTTCCATATGTATGAGATCAATCCAAGCGCTAGAAATCCATTAACTAATACTATAGCACCAACTATGATTCCATTTCCCATTATGTTGCTGGTGTTCCTCCTTTTCCCATTATTTTCTGAAAACGAAGATAGAGTTCTACTCAATCTGCATAGATCTGAGTATTGATCAAAACTCGAATTAAAATTGAATATACTGATTGGGCGATATAGTTGTTCGAGTTATCCTCTATTCATGGTAGAAGTGCAAAATTCAGAGCAATTTTTATTAGAAAAAAAAATTAGAAGTAAAAAGTACCTGGTAGTTCAGAACTGGCCATCTTTATGTATAGCTCTTACCCACCCTGATAGTATGCGACAATGTCAATCAATTTCCCGAACCAAAGCAATTTTATTTAATTTTTAACTTTCATTTAAAATTATTTTACCTCCTCTCTAGGTTGTCCCTATGTAAAGGCGATTTACTGTCGTTTTCAGTGCAATTTTCACCATTGTGTAGATCACCACGGATAACTTTCTCAATGCCCTCTATCAACGTCTTTCTCTTACGGAAGATGAGAAAAAGGGGTTGGTAGTGAAACGTGACAAGATGGAGGATGCGGCACTTTGTGGAGGAAAATGTCTATTTGTGTAACTTATGATGGGTAAACATTTTAATAAGGATGCTTTCAAAAGAACCATGAAAAAGGCATGGCGCTTGGTGAGAGGGGTGAAATTTAGAGATTTGAATTCATCACTAATAATGGCTGAGTTTGAGCATAGGAATGACAAAGCGAAGGTCCTCCGTGAAGGTCCCTAGTCTTTTGATAAGCAACTTGTTTTGTTGAAGGAAGTCGATGGACAGAAAAAGGTGCAACAAGTCCGATTAAGACAGGCCAATTTTTGGGTAAGATTGTGTCAGCATCCCAATGCCTCAATTACCATGCTTTCGTAAGAGGGAGTTGGGGGCGTCACAGGTTGCATGACTAACCTGTGATGGCTAGGAACGCGTACTCTGGTAAGTTATTGGGAGAATTAATGGGGATAGTGGAGGGAGTAGATGTTGAAGAATGGGAGATAGCATGGGGGGAGTAGTTACGAGTCTAAGTTAAATTAGATGTATCTAAACCATTGCTCTGGGGCTCTATGCTTGCAATTGATGAAGAAGAATATGTGTGGGTTAGGTTCTCATATGAGAGGCTTCCAAACTTTTGTTACTGGTGTGTAAGGTTGGGTCATAGTGAGTAGGAATGCACATCATTGCCACTGGTTATTGATTCGGATACATAGGCAAACTATCTGTATTCAGGGGATTCCTTCCTTTGTTCAGGAAAAATAGGTACTAGATAACAAAAGCAGAAAGTCCATGTTAGGGGAAGACAAGGTGTCACTGGTGATAAGGAAAGATCTGGAACAGGTAAAACCCAAGCCAGTAACCACTATGATGAATATGTCGATTATTAGGGAGAATGGTGATTGTGATTAGTTACAAGTTGATCTTCAGCAAACAGAAAAAAGAGCAATTATCGCAATCCCTAATTTTAAGGGAGGATCTAAACGTCTCTGGTTTTTCAAATTTAACTTAATTCTGAGGTTAGAACTCCTATTCAGTGTGAAAATGGGCTGGGGAGTTAGTAGATATTTCAAAGCCCAAGCTGTAGACAATAAACAATTACTCTTCGGTTGAGCCTTTTGGGCTGTCTACTGCAATTATAACTGCTTCACGGCCCGTGTCCATAAGCCCATATGACAAAAAACCAGATGGTTACTCGAGTAAATGGTGGAAAAGGCTATTGTTGTTGCCTAAAAAGACGCACTCACCTTGTCCAAACATAGTCCCTTCATCAACTGCAATCTCTGAAGTTTTGAAGAAAAGAAAGGGTTTACCTTCCAATGGGTCTTCTCATGGTTTGGCTCAAGGAAGGCCAAAGCGTTGCACTCAAGATAACCTGAAGCCCGAAGATGCTAATTCTTAAGAAGAAATGGAGATGCAGCCACCACCAGATCCCATGAGACTCCTCAGCTAGAATGATATAAATCCCCTTATTAAAGATTGTGGTACACAATTGGGACTGTGGAATAGAAATGTCTTTGGCAATGTGAAGCAACAGCTTAGTAAAGTTTTGTCTAGTCTCAAATTATTGCACAAAAGGGACCCATCTCTAGTTAATTGTGAATATTTAAATCGGGCAAGAGAACAAGTACAAGTTTGGCTAGAAAGGAATGAGGTTATGTGGTGTCAAAGGCTTTATGGCTAAAAAAGGGAAATATCAATTCTAGGTAGTTTCACATGAAGGCTACTCAACGAAGAAGGAAGAATAGGATTGTGAAAATTATGGATGATGAAGAGCAATGGCAGGATGGAGCTGCTAGGGATAGGGTAATTACTCAATATATTCAAACCTTATTTACTAGTTCCAACCCTTTGGGTTCCCTGGATTTTTTACCACCACTTGCTGGTCGAGTTACTGATCAAATGAACATGGAGCTTACCAGAGATCTTCATGCTAATGAAGTGAAGACAGAGCTGCAAGAAATGGATCCCACAAAGGCACCAGGTCCTGATGGTATGGCTCCAATATTTTATCAAAAATATTGGCATGTGGTTGGCCCTTCCATAACCTCAAAAGTACTTCAAGCTTTAAATTCAAGTGTTTTCCCTTCATCTCTAAATCATACAAACATTACTCTCATTCCTAAGAAGAAGCATCCTAAAAAGGTGAGCGCTTTTCAACCTATAAGCCTTTGTAATGTGGATTACAAACTCATTGCAAAGGTTCTTGCAAACAGGCTGAAAATGGTGTTATCTGATGTCATTAGTAAGCGTCAATGTGCCTTTGTTCCTGGGCGTCTTATTTCTGACAATGTTCTTATTGCTTATAAATTATTTCATTTTCTTAAGTATAAAAAGAGAGGAAAATAGGGTTATATGTGTTTAAAACTCGATATGAGTAAGACAGATGATAGAGTGGAGTGAGACTTCAGTAGGTCTGTAATGGAGATTATGGGTTTCTGTTGAACCCAATGTTTCAAGTTTCGTGTAATTATAAATTTACACATGGATTTTAATGATAACAAATGAATTCAAAGAATAAAGGAATCTCAAGCTCAAGTTGTCCACACAATAGAATCAAGCACATCAAGGAACCAAGCATGAGCAAGAAGGGAACAAGTTCACATTAAAATCATAGAGTAATGTTATAAATCTCTTAAAAATTCGAAATTAGGATTAAGGCTCAAAATTAATATTTTATCATAAAGCATTAAAATATATTTTTCACATGTGCATGACATGATTAAAGGTTTGAACTTTGAAAATATTAAGATGATTGATTGTCATATTTCACATGTGCATGTTTTATTTGAATATTTTCAAAAGTGGTGGATGATTTTCTTGACTTATGCAAAAGGTAGATGTCTTTATTTGAAAATTTTGAAAAGTAAAGTGTGCTCATTTTGTCACATGCAAAAAGTAAAAAGATTAGATTTGAAATTTTTGAAAAGTGAATGATGATGTCTTCGACATGTGAATCTTTTTAAATTTGAATATGAAGTCTCATATGCCTATAAATAGATCATTTGAAAGCTTCACATTTACAACACCAAGAGCATACAACATTCATTCAAAACTTTCATTCTCTCTTCTCTAAGCATTGAGCCTTAATCCTTGTTCATTTTGAGAGATATAGTTTGTGCTGTATTGTTCTTATTTCACTCATTGAGGAGTGTTTTCTGATAGCCTACCCACTATCAATTCTTGTATCAGTAAAAGAGTGTGTATAACCCTTCTGTGTGTAGAAGGTGTTCTACACGGGGAATAGTTAAATCACCAAGTGTGAGGTGATTGGAAGTGTAGAGGGTGTTCTACACGGATTCTTTGGAGCGGTGCTGCTCAAAAGTGTAATAGGTTTCTATCTCCACCTAAAGGAGATTGACTAGTGAATTCGGGATCATCAAGGGGTAACTTGAGGTGAGGACGTAGGCAGTGGGGCTGAACTTCGTAAAAATACTGAGTTTGTTTCTCTTACCCTACTCTTTACATTTCTTACTGCTTTATATTTTGTTTATATTTTATATTGTATATTTGATTTATAAATGTTATTTTTTTAAATACAACTCAATTCACCCCCCCTCTTGTGTTAGTCATCTGGGCAACAATTGGTATCAGAGCTAGAGCTCTGTTATAAGATTAACTATCTTTTGAGTTAAGATCTTATGGCTAACATTGCAGCTTCATTTGGTGAAGGTCAATCTAGCAGTCGGCCTCCACTCTTTTGCGGAGACAATTACTCATTCTGGAAAGTTAGAATGAGAATATTCCTTCAGGCTCAAGGTCGAGAAATCTGGAAATGCATTGTAAATGGACCTTATATTCCAACAAAAGTGGTTGATGGAGTAAAAGTCAAAAAGGAAGAAGAAGAGTTTGATCGTGAAGACGATAGACTTTATACTTTGAATTTAACTGCTATGAATTTATTATATAATGCTCTCAATGGTAATGAGTTTAATAGAGTAATGACTTGCGCTACAGCAAAGGAAATTTGGGATAACTTGGAAGTTACTTATGAAGGAACTTCTCAAGTCAAGGAATCCAAAATTTATATTCTTACTCATGAATATGAAATGTTTAAGATGAATGATGATGAATCTATTTCTAGTATTCACACTCGTTTTACTAATATCATAAACAGCTTGACAGCTCTTGGCAAAGTTTATTCCAAAGTGGAGATAGTAAGAAAAATTCTCAACTCTCTACCAAAACGTTGGGAATCAAAAGTGACAGCGATTCTTGAAGCTAGAGACCTCAAGAAGCTCGAAGTGAATGAACTCATCGGGTCACTTATCACCCATGAGTACACATTGAAAAGAGGAGAAGAAGAAGGAAAGCAAAATAAGAGCTTGGCACTCAAAGCCGTTCCTCATGAAAGTGAAAGCGAAGAAGATGAAGAAAGCGATGACGAAGAGATTGCAATGATCACAAGAAAATTTAAGAGATTCTTGAAAAATAAAACTCCTCCAAGGAAACCTTTCAAAAAATCTTCCAACAAAGATACATGTAAAAATGATTCATTAATTTGTTATAAATGTAAAAAGCCAGGACATATCAAGGCAGATTGTCCCCTGCTAAAGAAAGATCGAAACAAAGGCAAAAAAGCAATGAAAGCTACATGGGATGATGATTCAAGTAGCTCAGATAGTGAAGCAAGCAATGGAGAATCAGCAAATCTTTGTCTTATGGCTAAAGATGACATTGAGGTAACAAATCTTGATAATATTGAAGATCCTTCATATGAAGAATTGCAAAATGTTTTAGAAGAGGTATATGAGGAATTTGAAAAATTGGGTATCAAGTATACTGCTTTGAAAAAGAAAAATTCTTCTTTAACAAACGAAATTGATATTTTAAGAAAATAAAGTATTGTTTTGAAAGATGAAAATCTTGAGTTGAAGAAAAAGAAAACTGATTTAGAAAATATTATTGAAAACTTTACAAATAGAAAAAGAAATTTTAAAAAACTTCTTGGTAGTCAAAGATGTGTTTTTGACAAGGCAGGCTTGGGATATATGCCAAAACAAAAATACAAATCTTATAAAAACTTCTTTGATAATCCTTCTACATCAAAGTCCAATATTCAAAATTCTTTTCATAAAAATAATTTTGTTAAAAAAGAATACTATTATAATCACTCAAGTTCTTCATATATGTCACATGCTATTTGCAATTTTTGTAATAGAAATGGTCATAATTATCTTGCTTGTCCTATTAGAAGAAAACATACAATGACTATTAGGGCCATATGGATACCTAAAAATCTTATTTCTTCTAATACTAATAAATAAAGGACCCAAAGAACTTGGGTACCAAGAAAATTCATTTTAATTATTTTTATAGGTGTGCATGAAGTCCTCCACAAACAAAAATAAATGGTTTTTAGATAGTGGATGTTCAAGACACATGACGAGAGACAAGACTAAGTTCTTTGATCTTAGATCTAAAGAAGAAGGACATGTGACATTTGGAGACAACTCAAAAGGGAAGATCGTAGGAATAGGTAAAATTGGTAATGAGTCTTCTCTTATAATTGAAGATGTTTTACTTGTTGAAGGTCTAAAACATAATCTTTTGAGCATAAGTCAATTATGTGATAAAGGATTTACAGTTACTTTCAAAATGGATAAGTGCATTATTTTGAATGATCATGATTGTAATATTTGTTTTATTGCTTTTAGAAACAACAATGTTTATACAATCGATTTTGAAGAAATTATCTCACAAGATGCTATTTATTTTTCAGCTCAAAATGAAACTAATTGGTTATGGCATAGAAGACTAGGTCATGCCAACATGAAACTTATTTCCAGACTTTCAAAAAATGATCTTGTGAGAGGCTTACCAAAGGCAAATTTTCTTAAAGACAAAATTTGTGATGCATGCCAATTTGGTAAACAAACAAAAACTTCTTTTAAAACCAAGAAACATATTTCCACTACTAGACTACTACAATTGATACTCATGGATCGTTTTGGACCAAATAGAGTTGCAAGTTTAGGAGGAAAATATTATGCATTTGTTATTGTTGATGATTTCTCTAGATATACTTGGGTCATCTTTCTTGCTCATAAAGATGAGGCACATAATACTTTTACCAAGTTATGCAAGAGAATTCAAAATGAAAAGGGTTATACTATTTCAAGTATCCGAAGTGATAGGGGAAAAGAATTTGTTAATAAAAATGTTGAAACATTTTGTGATGAAAATGGTTTTATGCATAATTTTTCTGCTCCTCGAACTCCTCAACAAAATGGGGTAGTAGAGAGGAAAAATAGATCTCTTCAAGAGATGGCAAGAACAATGCTCAATGAGAACAACTTGCCTAGTTATTTTTGGGCTGAAGCGGTAAGTACTGCATATTATGTTATAAATAGAGTTATGATAAGGTCCAAATTAGATAAAACCTCCTATGAGCTTTGGAATGAGAAAAAGCCCAAAATTGGTTACTTTCATGTATTTGGATGCAAATGTTTTATTTTAAATGACAGGGATAATTTAGGCAAGTTTGATGCAAAATCTAATGAAGGTATCTTTCTCGGATATTCTACTAATAGTAAAGCTTATAGAGTATTCAATAAAAAGATTTTGACTGTACAATAATCTATACATATAGTATTTGATGAATCTAATTCTCTACTCTCTAAGAAATCCATTGATGAAGAAACAGGAGGTATAAATAATATGGAAAGTCTCAATCTCAACAAAGAGAACACAATAGAGGAAGTCCAACATGGAGACATCAGGAAAGATCATCAAAATTTAATACAAGATGCAACCAAACAGTGGAAATTTGTGAAAGATCATCCAGTAGAACAAATTCTGGGAGAACCTTCGCGAGGTGTAAGCACTCGATCATCTCTTAGAAATATTTGCAATCATACTGCTTTTCTATCTCAGATTGAACCTAAAAATATTGATGAAGCACTTCTTGATGAATCTTGGATTCTAGCTATGCAAGAAGAGCTTAATCAATTTGAAAGAAATGATGTTTGGACACTTGTTCCTAGACCCAAAAATCATACTATTATTGGACAAAATGGGTTTTTAGAAATAAGAAAGATGAGTCTGGAGTCATTACTAGAAATAAGGCTCGACTTGTAGCCCAAGGTTTCAATCAAGAAAAAGGAATTGATTATGATGAGACATATGCACCAGTCGCAAGATTAGAAGCTATTCGAATGCTACTTGCATATGCTTGTTATAAAGATTTCAAACTTTTTCAAATGGATGTTAAAAGTGCTTTCTTAAACGGTTTTATAAATGAAGAAGTATATGTTGAGCAACCTCCAGGTTTTGAAAATCATATTTCTCCAAATCATGTTTTCAAACTCACAAAAGCACTATATGGACTTAAACAAGCTCCTAGAGCGTGGTACGAGAGACTCAGTGGTTTCTTGATTGAAAAAGGCTTTTCAAGAGGAAAAATTGATACAACTATTTTCATTAAATACGAAAATGATGATATTCTTTTGATTCAGATTTATGTTGATGATATAATATTCGGTGCTACTAATGAAAATATGTGCCAAGTTTTTGCTAAGACTATGCAGGAAGAATTTGAAATGAGCATGATGGGAGAGCTTACATTCTTTCTCGGATTGCAAATTAAGCAAGCAAAAAGTGGGACATTCATCAATCAATCGAAATATATTAAGGAATTGCTGAAAAAGTTTGGGATGGAAGGTGCTAAGGAAACTGGAACACCAATGAGCCCATCCACTAAACTTGATAAAGATGAATCCAGTAAATCAGTTGACTCGAAGGTATATCGAGGTATGATTGGTAGCTTATTATATTTGACAGCCAGTAGACCAGATATTATGTTTAGTGTGTGCTTATGTGCACGCTTTCAATCATCTCCAAAAGAATCACATTTAATTGCAGTTAAGCGCATTCTTAGATATCTTAGTGGTACAATTAACTTAGGGTTATGGTACCCTAAGCACACATCTTTCGATCTAATTAGCTACACAGATGCAGATTATGCTGGCTGTAAAATAGATCGAAAAAGCACTAGTGGAGCATGTCACTTCTTAGCTCATGCACTAGTTTCCTGGTTTAGTAAAAAACAAAATTCTGTTGCACTATCTACTGCTGAGGCAGAATATGTTGCTGCGGGTAGTTGTTGTGCTCAAGTTCTTTACATGAAGCAACAACTTGAGAATTTTAAACTTATGTACAATCACATTCCAATCAAATGTGATAATACAAGTGCTATAAATCTTTCAAAGAATCCAATACAACATTCTCGGACCAAACATATTGATATTAGATATCATTTTCTTAGAGATCATGTGCAGAAGGGCGATATTGTATTAGAATTTACTAGTACACATGATCAATTGGCAGACATTTTCACAAAACCCCTACCAGAAGATAGACTATGCATGATTAGAAGAAAAATAGGAATGATACATGCCATGAATATCTGCTAGATACTTTTATTTCATTATCTTAAATGACCTACAGAAACTTGAGACGTTTAGCCTCATCATTCAAATGCATTTGCTCCTCATAAATCATCATGCCATCCTTGTCTAAAGGATTAGGCAATCGAAATGAAGAGGCAAGCAAGGATTTCAAATCCTTATTCTGTTACTTTAACTCTACTATTTTTTTGTTTGACTCATAAACAAGTCGTTGAAGTACAGAAACAGTCTCACTAAGCTTCTCAATTTCGCGAGTTTTGGACTGTAACCGAGCAGAAAACGCGACGATAGATGATGAGTATCGAGTTCCGAGACCCACAAGCTCGTAAATGGCGTCATGATCTGATTTATTAGCTAAATCAGTCTCTTGTTGCTTCATGGCACCCACGACAGATACAGAAATAGATTGAGACTGAGGTGAAGAATACCTCAAATCTTGATCAAGAGAATCACTGAAGGGAAATCTACGAGCCATTGAAAATTTGTAGAATGAGAATGCAAGCAAATTGCAAAGATGAGAAGAAAGCTTGATGCGAAATAGATAAAACTAAGGATTGCTCTTATAGAAACGGAAATAAAAACAAGACAACCTTACAAATCTTGATAATATCTCATTTTTCAGCAACATCAAGCGGATCAAATCTCTGCACCGAATTTCCAGAGCTAGCCTTTGCAGGTTTTGTCGGGTACGGGTGGTTTCAATTATTCAGCTCTTTACAAAATCTCCTTCCACACCGAATTGCCAGAACTAGGCCTCCAGCCTTTGCAGATTTTGTCGAACACGTGTGGCTACGCACCGAATTCTCTATAGTCTCTACTAACACAGCATTTTATTTGTCTATTGGTTATTGCAAGAATATATCTTATTGATCTAATTATGATTCCTTTTTAATGATGCCAAAAGGGGAGAGAAGTTTTAGACTAGAACATTAACATTGTTTAAATTGCTAAACTTGTTATATATACTTAGAATTGTATTTATATTTTTGCTTGAAAAACTAACGCACATTCTCAGGGGGAGCTTAAGTATTAAATACAGGCTTCAGGTTCTATCAAGTATTTGTCATCATCAAAAAGGGAGAGATTGTTGAACCCAAGGTTTCAAGTTTCGTGTAATTATAAATTTACACATGGCTTTTGATGATAACAAATGAATTCAAAGAAAAAAGGAGTCTCAAGCTCAAGTTGTCCACACAATAGAATCAAGCACATCAAGGAACCAAGCATGAGTAAGAAGGGAACAAGTTCACATTAAAATCATAGAGTAATGTTGTAAATCTCTTAAAAATTCGAAATTAGGATTAAGGCTCAAAATTAATATTTTATCATAAAGCATTAAAATATATTTTTCACATGTGCATGACATGATTAAAGGTTTGAACTTTGAAAATATTAAGATGATTGATTGTCATCTTTCACATGTGCATGTTTTATTTGAATATTTTCAAAAGTGGTGGATGATTTTCTTGACTTATGCAAAAGGTAGATGTCTTTATTTGAAAATTTTAAAAAGTAAAGTGTGCTCCTTTTGTCACATGCAAAAAGTAAAAAGATTAAATTTGAAATTTTTGAAAAGTGAATGATGATGTCTTTGACATGTGAATCTTTTTAAATTTGAATATGAAGTCTCATATGCCTATAAATAGATCATTTGAGAGCTTCACATTTACAACACCAAGAGCATACAACATTCATTCAAAACTTTCATTCTCTCTTCTCTAAGCATTGAGCCTTAATCCTTGTTCATTTTGAGAGATATAGTTTGTGCTGTATTGTTCTTATTTCACTCATTGAGCAGTGTTTTCTGATAGCCTACCCACTATCAATTCTTGTATCAGTAAAAGGGTGTGTATAACCCTTCTGTGTGTAGAATGTGTTCTACACGGGGAATAGTTAAATCACCAAGTGTGAGGTGATTGGAAGTGTAGAGGGTGTTCTACACGGATTCTTTAGAGCGGTGCTGCTCAAAAGTGTAATAGGTTTCTATCTCCACCTGAAGGAGATTGACTAGTGAATTCGGGATCCTTAAGGGGTAGCTTGAGGCGAGGACGTAGGCAGTGGGGCTGAACCTCGTAAAAATACTGAGTTTGTTTTCTCTTACCCTACTCTTTACATTTCTTACTGCTTTATATTTTGTTTATATTTTATATTGTATATTTGATTTATAACTGTTATTTTTTTAAATACAACTCAATTCACCCCCCCTCTTGTGTTAGTCATCTGGGCAACAGTTTCAATCATACCTATGTTTCTCTAATTATGTAATGTGTTAGATCTGTATCTTTTTATGTTTTAATTAATGGAAAGCCTAAAGGGCCTATCTTGCCATCTAGGGGATTGAGACAAGGGGACCTATTATCCCCTTATCTTTTTCTCCTTTGCACGGAAGGACTTATTTCTATACTAAAAGGTGCCAGATTGAGACAAGACATTTCAAGGTCAAATATTTTCATAAGAGCTCCAAATATCAATCATTTATTATTTGCAGATGATAGTATTATCTTCTGCAAGGCTGAAGTGGAAGAAAATAGGAAAATTCAAGAGCTATTGGCTAAGTATGAAGTTGTTTTAGGACAAAAGATCAATAAAGAAAAGACTGCTATGGTGTTCAGCGCCAATGATAGTGAAGAAAGAAAGATAGCTATTAAAAATATATGGAGCAATTATGAGTTTCAGCAGTATGAGAAATACCTGGGACTTCTTCCTATTGTTGGGAGATCAAAGACACGTGCGTTTGAATCTATCAAGCAGAGAGTATGGCAGAAGTTGCAATCATGGAAATAAAGGTTATTATCTCAAGGTGGTAAGGAGGTGTTGTTGAAAGCAGTAGCTCTTTCTATTCCAACTTATATTATGACCTATTTTCTACTACCTTCTACCTTCTATCATGAATTAGAAAGTGTGATGTCAAATTTTTTGTGGGGTCAGAAGGGGAAGGGGAGAAAGATTCATTGGGTAAGCTAGGGCAAGATGTGTCAAAGGAAAGCAGTGAGTGGTATAGGTTTCAAAGATCTCAGATGCTTTAATTTAGCACTCTTAGCGAAGCAAAGATGGTGGCTGTCCCAAGATACAACTTCATTGTTACATAGGCTCTTAAAAGCAGTTGGGAGGCAAGGAAATGGCTTCTAGCTAGGTGTAAATGGCGTATTCGGAATGGAAGATCAGTGAATATTTGGCAAAATCAGTGGATTCTGGGCCATCTTTCATTACTGTCAGAAGGGAATGTTGTAAGGGTGGTTCTAAGGATGATAATGTGGATTCATTATTTGAGCAAAATGAGAAGATATGGGACATGAATAAACTTAGATCTCTCTTCAATCCAAACATTGTTTTCGATATAAAAAAGGGTTTCTCAGCCTAAGTGACATTGAAGATAGGATGATTTGGTCCCACGAAAGAAATGGAATGTTTACGGTGAAAAATTGTTATAAACAAATTTATAATTAGATTCGGCCTCAGACATCAAGAACTTCAAATGATTTAGACTAGAAACTTATTTGGAAATATTTGTGGAAGATGAAGGTGCCAAATAAGGTGAAGGTTTTTGCATGGTGAGCTTGCAAAGATGGGCTACCTACTACTCAGAAACTGCAGCAAAAACAGGTTATAGTGGAGGCAAAATGCAGTTTTTGTTATTCAGAAATGGAAGATTTAACACATGCATTGATAAACTGTGGATTGGTTCAAGGAATGTGGGATAATTATTTTCCTGGTTTCATCAAAGAGATATGTAGAACAATTATGGAAATGGAACTAGAGTTATGTGGAAGGAAGGAAACAGAAAAGTTGGGTATCTTTTTCACATTGCTCTGGAGTTTTTGGTATAGAAGGAATAAACATGTGCATGAGCAAATTCTTTTAAGTCCAAAAATGGTAGCAGACAATGCTCTTGGCATGTTGCACAGGAAAACCGGATCAGGAGCTGTTTTAAGAGATCACACAGGAAAGATTGTTATGGCTACCTCCAAAATAGAAAGTAATGTCGAGGACATTGAAACCATTGAGCTGCTACCAATTTTCAGGGGAATGCAATTATGTGCTAATATGGGAATTTCAAACCTCATGGTACAGAGTGATAGGAAGCTAACTATAGAAGCTCTTCAATCAGATAGCATGCTTGGATTCTCTCTAGGAATGCTTTATCATGAAGTTAAAAAATATGTCATCCTGCTTTGGTACTTGTATTTTTTTCACATGTTAATAGGGAGGGCAATAATGTACCTTATAATTTGGTTAGAAATGCTAGGTTGGTGGATGATATTTGTGTATAGTGGGATAGTATTCCAAACTGTATTTCTCAAGCTATATGGCTTGATGATTATCTGAAATCGGTTTATCCATTTGATTAATAAAATTTCAATTGTTATAATAATAAAAAAAAATTATTATTTTACCTCATCATCGTCAGTCTACTTGACAGCCTATTCAGTATCCACTCGGTTAAATTCAAATCGAACTTGACTCGTGAAAAAAAAGGTTACTCGTGGAAGCAGATATATGCTCGATTAGTAAATAATACATACCCGACAAAATTTGACTCGACTCGGCTAAGTCTCGTTAAAGCTTGCTTGTTTATGCTCGAGTCGACTTGTTATCTCGACTTGATTAAAGTTCATTCATATATTAATAAATATATACACATATATATGTTATATATATATATATTGCTAATAATACATGTATAGCATTTTTATAATTAAATATGTAATATGTATTTTAATTACTTATATATATAATAAATATACTTGATAATTATATTTTATAATTTTTACTAGAATTAATTTATAAAATTTAATAATTTCATATATTAATACGTGAGAACCATTTATAAAATACACATGATATATACATATATGATAATATTATGTGTATTTATTCATAATATTTGAAGGTTTATAACATATTATTATTATGAATAAATATCAACTAGTTAGATATTAAGTATTAATTTTTTTATTAGATTTTAATTTTTTATTTATTTAATTTTAGATTTTATTCAAAAAATTTAAAAAAAAATCGAGTTCGAACTCGAACTCGGATCAACTCGAGTTCGTTTGTGGGACGAGTTCGAACTCAAGTTGAAAATTTAAATTATCGAGTCGAACTCGAACAAAGAATAAATAAAAATTTCAAACTCGAGCTCAAATATCTTGAGTCGAGCCGAGGTCGGCAAGCTAGAGCTCTTCTCGACTCGGCTCAATTACAGCCTTACAATTAGATCTAGTTTGTTTTTAAAAATAAGATGAGATAAGATAATATAAAAGTTAAAAATTGAATAAAATATTATTGTCATATATTTTTTTTAATATTAATTTTGCTTTTGAAATATTTAAAAAAATTGTTTTGAAATTTGAAAAAGTTGGATTATTTATTTTATTTTGTATGAAAATTTAGAAAAATAATAATAATAAAATAAGTTGATATAAAATAAAATAAAAGTATTTATAAAAACAACCAAGCCTTACTTAATACGCATGCATGGAAAGGGAATTAATTAGCATTTATTTAATTATCCAATGATTTCCAAACGTCCCACGAAAAAAAACAAGAAAGAGAAATTTTTAAGAAACTCTCAAGGGTTTCGTTCAGCCCAACTACGTACATACAGCTTCCAATAGCCCACGTACAGTGCACCCTCTTCTTTCTCGCGTTGGTCATTGATCTTATATCAGAAATGCTAAGAAACAGTCCAGTTGCTGTTGGACGGAAAACAACCCACCAACAAACTAGCAACACGTAAGATAAATGAGTTGTAGAACTATAAAAATGAAGGCATATGATTATTTGAGAAGGATGAGAATGGTTTTCTCTTCCCGATCACTCGGTTTCTTTGTTTTCCATTATTTTTTAAGCTTTTATACAACCGGGCCCTCTTGTGGCCTTTAATGATCTCCAAGTTTCAAATCCAACATCTACAAATCAAGCAATGCAGATTTATGTATGATTAAGTTTGAAAAAACTTGAAATGGAAAACATCGATCTTCTCGGCATCAGTGGAAGAAACCACCCAAAACCGTAGACAACAAGCATCTCTCTTTATTTTTGCACCGGTATGGGAATAAAATTTCTGAAGAGGAGGAGGCCAAAAAAATTGCAGGAAATATTTATACATGGAATCTTTAGCATCAGAGAAGAGCTAAGAATGCCGATCAGTTCTAAGCAGATATTGCGTTTATGTGAGATCTCAGATTTACGTGTATTTTTATACGTTATTTTGTTCTCGGTGTTAATTATTTTAATTTATTTAAATAATATTATTAGTCTTATTTTATTTATTTAAGATGTTTATTTGAGCTATTAATTAGTTAATATTGAGTTACGTTGCTTTTCTTAATTATTTTAATGAGTGGAATTAAATTCCTTTATTTTATCATATGAATTTATTTTATCTGCTTTCGTTATATTAATTATTGTTTTATAATTAATATTGCGCTTGGATTTAATTTATTTCTGTTAATGGGTTTTAAATATTTTATTTTATTGATATTAAAATTATAGTATTTAAAGCCTGCTTTTATTTAATTTGTTGTGTTTTTCTGGTTGAACTCTTTTTCCCTTCTTTTTCCTTTTTCTCCTTTTTCTTTTCTTTTTCTTTTCTTTTTCCTTTTCCTTTTTCTTCTTCTCTTCCCCTGCCTTCCCGCGTGCCCAGCCCCTCCCCTACCTCCCTTTCCCCTTCGCCCGTCCCTTCTCCTTAGCCCCAGGACCGCCGCCGGCCACCCACCGGTGACAGCGCCCAGCCCACTACCTTCCCCTCACGCCGGCGAGCTCAACGACACCGGTGGTGTCCCCTCCGGCCACCCCACCGCCCCTACACGGCCCCTACCCGAAATGCCTATGTTGCTTCCCTTGCATTTTCCGGCCACTGCCGGCCACCCCTTGGTCTCCGACCACCACCACTAGACTCTCCACCCTCCGGCGAGCATAACCCACCACCCAAAGCCACTCATCGCCGTCGGTTACCCCCTCCACCCGAAATGGGTCTTAAACGGGTCGTTCTTCGCCACGCCGCCGTCCGGCCACCGTAGGCCTCAACTCCGCCACCATTCGACTCCCCTCACCCAGCCGGTCAACCACCTAGCTCAGTTTCCCCAACCGCGGCCTCACCTTCCCGGTACAACCCCAAACCCGAAAATGGGTTTTCACCCATTTTGACCCCGATCCGCCACCTTCCGGTGGTTGTGCCGCCACACCACCACTTCCATGAGATTCCCCACCCTTCAAAGTGTATCTCCCTAAATTTTTGGGTCAAACCGAGTATTTTAGCCTAACGTACATGTGACCGCTACAAACGCTGCAGATTGGCGTTGTTCAAGAATTTACGTTTTTACCACTGTTAGTACTTTCCAAACAAGCTTTAAGATTTAAATATATTTTTGGCATCAACAGTTGTTGTATTTGATTATTGCTGCTATGTGTTGGTTGATGTTGGTATTTGTTGGTTGATTGGATTATTTAATTGTTGGATAATTGCTGCACGGTTGTCTGCATTGTGTATTTACGCGCATGCTCATGAAAATATTTGGAAAGTGGATTTTTGCATGATTTTGGATATTCATGTGTTGAGAATGGAAAATGGGATTTAAATTGTGTTTAGCGGATTTTAATGGTTTTGGGCTGAGTCATAACGGGGACGGCGATACGTAACGCCCGTTGTGATCAGCGTGTGTGTGTGGATGACGTAATGGGGACGGCGATACGTAACGCCCATTATGGTCATTGGGTGTGCATTTCATATCGAGGACGGCGATACGTAACGCCCGGTATGAAATGAGTGTGTGTGGATCGTAATGGGGACGGCGATACGTAACGCCCATTATGGTTTCGGGTGTGTGTGTAAATCATATCGGGGACGGCGATACGTAACGCCCGGTATGATTGGTTTTGAGGATATTATTTTATGGAAAATGATGGGTGATTTTATTGTGGATTAAATTGGGATTTTGACGATTGTGGTTATTTCATTGACTTTGAGGAAGATGATTTTAAGCCTCATGCATATGGTAATTGCTCATGGTTGTTGTTGTGGCATTAATGTATTTCTGTTTTTTGGTTTGGTTGGTTTGTACTTACTTGCGATGCCATCTTGGCGTCCTAGTTTTTGGATGCAGACTTTGGAGAGGCTGAGCCTGAGGAGACGGCCCCGCTATAGAGGTGTTATTATTATTAATTGATCTCTCGGGAAATTTATTTTCCCCTTTTTATAAATATATATCTGTTTAATTTGTATTTTTGGTTGACTGTATTAAATCTCCTGTTGGAGAATTTATATTAAATTGGTTTGTAAAATATTTCTAAACATTCTGGTACTTAGATATTAATTTATTATCCGCTGTGACCCGTGTTGTCGGGATGTGTGACCCGTGTTGTCATCATCCCGACGCCTCGATTCCCGTGTTATTTTAAGGAAAATTTAGAGGCGTCACAGTTTATATGGTCACAGACTGGCACAAGTAGCTACCCAGTCCTACCTCACTATCTAGATCTAATTTAAGATTAACAACACGCAGCACTGGCTCCTTTCCAGATTCGAACACTGCAAAATAATGCTCATACTAGTTTCGACGCTCAGAAGCACAAATCCATGATCTGTCAGAGATGTAAAGTCGTATTGCCGTCGTGGGTCAAGCTCAGTCGCCGTCGAGCTGCCGTACGTTTGGAGGGCTAATATTCACATATAACCAGATGGGTTAGTTATAAGATTAACTCATTTTATATCTATCCAATAAATTAAGAATGCTGCTGGATCAATTGAAAGCGATCTCCTAAAGTCTCTTGAGACAGTACATTTTGTTTTGTTTTTTTGTTTTGTTTTTTTCCGATTGTTTTCATTCACTTTTTAATATTGTTAAATATGTTTTAAAAAATAAAAATTCACAACAATATTAAAAAATACTTTCTTAATCATTTATAAGTAAATAAATTTAAAAAAATAGATATACTTTTTTATGTTGAGAGAAATTTTAGTAAAAAATCTTAAGGAGAAATCTTACAGAGATTTAGTATTTGTCATAAACTAATGTGCATCAACATGCGTCGTGTCATCAATACTGTTGTTTCTGGTGGTACTTTCTCTTTTTTTTTTTTTTTTTTTTTTGAAACATATGTTACAAGCCAATTACAATGGTTAATTGCACAGCAATACATCAAAGTGATTGACATGATCTAACCTTACCACAAAGATCTCTAGATCACCGTCTGCAAGAGCATAAACTCTATCCAAAACTGAAGTAAAAACATACTCCATCTCGTTCTAAGACAGGATATAGGAAAAATGCTTTACGGATTAGAGATCTTAGAGATAATGTGTTTTTTGCTTTTGTTTTTAATATCTCAAGTATATATGAATATCTAGTATATATTAAATCTTCTCGTGTAATTAACTAATTATGGGGCTGCGTTTTCCAATTAATTGGGGATCATTAATTAAACCACTCATGAAAAAAAAAAAGGTGCTAAAATAAAAAAAATTAAAAATAAAGAAGTCTTTTGAAATGTTTTTAGAGAAATATATGGTCAGAGATTTCCTTTTTTCTTTTAAAGAAAACCCAACCTTATAGAAATAATGGGAACTGAAAAGATTATATATTACATTACGTACCGTGCAATAACCACCTCTCTCTCGATATATATATATAATGAGCAGTACTGCTATGCTTCTTAAATTTGTTCACTTGGTGTACTGCTCTTAGTGTTAATTACACTTTTCTTTTTTAGCTTTTCATTTCCAACAAATTTTAAAAAATAAAAAAATATAAATACAGTAATATTAATAATTTCCTTAATCATTAAAAAATAAATGTATAATGATCAAAAGAGGGGTCAAAGTGTTAAAGGTGCAAAGAGGGAATGCTTTCATTGAATCTGTATTTGAGTTGTGAAATCTTTACAAATAAATATATTACAATATGCTAAGTATAGAAACAAGTATATGTGGTAAGTAGACTAATCAGACTAATTCCTAGAATCATGTTGATTGATGATTTTGTAGCATTTAAGAATATGACAAGATATTTGTCAATACTCCCTCTTAAGTTGGCGCATGGATGTCCATAATGCTAATCTTGCATGAAAAATAGTGAAAAGGTTCCCAACCTTAAGCTTTGGAGAAGATGTCGACAACTTACGCATTTGAAGAGGTATGAATGGCTTGAGTGAATCTTATCACGAATGATGTGAATCTTATCACAAATGATGTGACAATTAATCTCAATGTGCTCTGTACACTCATGAAACACGGATCGTGAGCGATATAGAGAGCAAATTGATTGTCAGAATCTAAGGTGAAGGGCTCGAGATGAGGAATGTCAAGATCAGTGAGAAGCTGCTTGAACCAGATTAGTTCACAGGTGATGACAACCATAGCTCGATATTCGATTTCTGTAGAAGAACGAGCTACTATAGTCTTTATTTTTTGTATGCCAGGAGATTGGACTTGTCCTAACTGAATGAAGTACCCCACGGTAAAGCGACAGGTGGTGGGGCAACAAGCCCAATCAAAATTAGTATAGGAAATTCAGTCTTGTTCAGTCCAGTTCAGTCCGAGTTTTTGGTTTTTAATATATACTAAATCTCTACTCTCTTATATTTGATATTTATATATATATATATTAATATATATAAATATTAGTAATACGATAATACTATTGGTATTGTACTATTACTATATGTTAGTGATAATATAGTAATTAATATACTAATATATATTAGTATTACTAATATATTAATCAAAAAAATATGTTGAAAATTTATTAAGCCATAAAATGTAACTAAAGTACATTTTATCTTTAAAATATATGATCAAATAAATGCTCAAGTTTAAGATTAAAATCTTATGTCATAAATTATAATATAATATTATTTCATATATAAAGATGCAAACATAAACTCATTTTCGAACTAGTTATAATCGATTTTTAAAATAGAGGAATTAGTTCTGCACTGAACCAGTCGAAAATTGGACCGAACCAATCGAATCGACAGGTTTTCCAATTTTCTGGTTTATTTTAAACTCTTAAGGTCAAGTTGATGGATGACCCAGTGTTTTGTGCCAGCAACTGCCAACAAGTAGTGGATAGTGGTCATTTTGACGACTTGAGCAAATGTTTCATGCAGTCAATGCCTTCAACCTAAGTGTAGACCTTAGCGACTAGCCAAACTTTGTACCACTTGATGGAACTGCCTGCCTTAAGCTTAGTTTTAAAAATCATTTACAGCCAATGAGTTTCCTACAAAAGAGACTGGCTCAAGTTTCCAAGTCGAATTGTCCTCTAGGACATGAATTTTAGCAAACATGGCCTCATGCCAATTAGAGTGGCGAATAATATCAGAATAACATGTTGGATTAACATAAGTGGTGAGAGCAATTAAAAAATTAAGATGAGAGAGGGAGAAGAACGGGAGTATGAAAGAAAACAGATGAAAGATGAGCACTACAGAAAATTTAGTGGCACGAGGAGAAAATTTGTCGCAATGAGTACAGAGAGTTTGAGCATAACAAAGGCACACAAACACTCGAAGATGATCATGGCTGGGTGTTTTAGTAAAGAGAATATCAAAAGGAGATTTATCTTGAAGAGTGCAATTAGGAATACAATTGATGAAGTATGCAACAGTAAGAAAACAACCACCCTAAAGTTTTAAAGTTAAGTGAGCCTAGAAGTGAAGCCTACAGGCAATGTTTAGAAGGTGCCGATGTTTACACTCTGTAACGCTATTTTGTTGTGGAGTTTCAAAATGGATACATTCATGAATGATGTTGTGGTCATGAAGATGTGTTTGGAATTGGTGACAAAAATTCTTGTCCATTATCAATTTAAATGATTTTAACAGTAGTATTGAATTCATTTTGGGTGGAAGCAAAAAATGCCTTAAATGAGGATAAGCTTAGATTTAAAACACGCAAGATATATCCAAGTAATGCGTGAAAATCAACAACTATTACGAAAAAATAATGAGCCCCACATAGAGAAGATGTATGATAGCCACCCCCAAATATCACAACAAATACGATTAAAAGGATAAACATTTTTATTAGCATGAGAAGAAAAATGTAATCTTGTGTGCTTAGAACGAGCACAAATACCATAATAAAAAAGAATACAAGGACTGGGAATTGTGAAACTAGAAGGATGACCTAAACGTTGATGCCATAAGGTCTTAATAGCAATGGATTGTACAAATAATGCTAGATAGAGGAGAGTGAGGCCGGTACACATAGAGCCCATAGCAAAAATTACCCGCTCAATTAGCCTCATCGATTGTGAATCTTGAAAAAAAATAAGTGGTAGAAGAAAATAAAATAACACAAGATAGATGAAGGACAAGTTGGGGAATAGATAAAAGGTAAAAGGAGAAATTGGGAACAAAATAAACTTTAGATAAAGTGAGGGAAAAGGATAGGATGCAAGTCCTTATTCCTTCAACGGGAATGCTGATAAGGTGAAAAGATGTAGTAATTAAGTATTATTTTAACATTTTTTAATTTAAAAAATCAAGAGTAATTGCTCAAATTACACATTTAATTATTATAAGGGCTTTGCTGGTAAAAATGAGTAACTATAGGGGTAAAAGGGTCTTTTTTATATTCCATTCCACTACACTTAAGCACTCTACTCGATTTTTAATGCCACTCACTAGAGCTTTCCTCATATCTTTGCACTGAACCCTATGCGCATGCCTTAACCTCTCCACTTTTAATATGCAAGGATGAATCGTATGGAATTGGAGAGAGTAACTAACTGCATGGAATTGGACACGAATTGGTTGGAAATGCAAAGCTTTTCGAAGGAAAGGAGGATAAAAGTAAGAAAAAGGAGGAGTTTGAAAGAAAGGTGGAATGGTAGAGGGAGATTGGAGTGAAAAAGAAAGCTTTTTAGTGTCCTGTAAAGAGAGGGTTTGTTCTTCTTTCAATTTTTACGCTAAAGGTTCTTTTTGAACAATTATGGTGGTCTTGCGTGAGTAGTACTCAAAACCTTAGGCCAAGGATGACTATTGATTGGTGTTTTTCTTTTAGGATATTTTAATTCTCTCATGGTTTAATTGTTATTTTTGGAGTTTCATTCCTTTTGGGTTAGACGGATTAGGATTTCTTGAAACTATTTTGACCCATTATTGATGAACAGCACAGTGGGTGCTTAAGAGAGATAGAACTCGATTATCTGTGTTAAATTTGTTGATGAATGGAGGTGAGATTCCAGAATTTCCATACGCATTTTATTGTCCTTTAGTTCATATATATTTCGATCATGCTGCCTTGATAGGGAACGTGATTGAGTTTAGTGAGAGTGAAATTCCCTTTTCTTAAACATTCACCTAGAGATGTTACCCAAGGTCTAGAGTCCCTTTACTCTCAAATAGTTATTTCTAAAAACTGGGTATACTTCATTTCAGCCATAGTATAGTTCTTAAACTCCATAGTTTATAAATTTGTTTTCCCAAAATACTGGTTTACAAACAATCACAAAAATAAAAAGTCTTGATTTGGTCAATTTTCATTCTCTTTCTCTCAATGTATACTTGGAGTAAATTGTTATACACTACTCAAGCAATGAACTCGAGGACATTTGTGGGCATTTTCAGTCGTTTCATTTTTTCAATGTATACTTGGAGTAAAGTGTTATACACTACCAAACCATTCTATGCTTGGGAGGTCAATTTTAAATAGAACCAAGTTTTTGGCGTCATTTCTAGAGACTAAAGGCAAACTGAAGCTGGAAAAATAAGGCAGCATTGACATAGTGTGAACCTCTTCAGACTTTGGTGACATCTCTCCCTAACTCCTATTAGCTGATTTTTTTAAAATTAAATTGTTGAGAAACTGCCTTGAATAGAAAAATTGTCTGCTGGGAAAAACTGGTTAAGCTATTATTAGTGGCTATGTTTTTACACTAGATTTGGTGTCAGTGTGGCATTAATTAGTTGGGATTTGTATGTCTGTTTGGGATAGAGACCAAACTTCTAGACTAGTCAGAACGAAGTTTATGGAATACTCAGATTCTGAGTGCATTTTATTTTAATCATCCTCTGAGAGTTTCAATACCATGGCTGAAGAAGAACATGAAGAGAGAGGGGTAGTGAATAATACCATAACCCTCTTAATGCCAATACAACCTCTTAATGCATCATACAACCTCTTAATGCCAGTAATTTCAATTTTAAACATGGTATGACCCTACTAATTCCCCATTTTCATGGAATGGAATAAGAGAATCCATACCTATACATTAAAAAGATTGAGGAGGTTTGTTCTACCTTCATAGATAGAACATGCATTGAGGAGGTAATTAGGCTCAAACTGTTCCCTTTCTCTTAAAGGATAAGCCCAAGACTTGGTTAAATTCCCTTAGGCCTAGGTCCACTAAAACATGGCAAGAGATGCAAACTGAGTTTATTAAGAGGCAAATAATGAATTTTGCCCAAAAGGACAATGGGACATTTTATTAGTGTTGAGAGAGGTTTAAGGATTTATTAAATGCTTGCCCTCATCATGGGTATGAAAACTGAATCATAATTAGTTTTTTTTTTTTATGAGGGGTTGCAACCCAAGATGATGCAATTTGTAGAAACAATGTGTAATGTAGAATTTTTCAATAAAGAACCAGAGGAAACTTTTGAATACTTTGATTAACTGTTTGAAAATGCTCAATCCTAGAATGTTTCTGATGTTATGATAGAATTGAACCTCTTAAGATTATTTGAAAGTAGTAGATGTTTTGCATGCTAGGCTATCTCTGATTTCCAAAAAATTGGATAATATTGATATAAATAAAGTGAATGAAGTTCAAGCTGTTCAAAGGATATCAGAGAGTGTAATATATGTTAGGATATAGGGCACTCAACTAATAACTACCCTACTATCAACTAATAACTGCCCTACTATCCCTACTTTTAAGGAAGTTCTATTAGACCATTTGAATTCTATCAATATGGTCTTTAAACCCTTTGCAGGCCCCTTTTCAAATACATACAATTCAAGCTAGAAAAATCACCCCAATCTTAACTGAAGAAATAACCAATCAAGTCACCCTATACTGTCTGCTCTAGTTTCTTCTCAAATGTTGACCAACTCAAGTGCAGCACCATCCTTTGGACAAAGGAGTTTGGAAGATACAGTCCATCAAATGGCAAAAAGTCTCCCGCAATTCATGCAAGGGCAGGCCACTATTAACACCCAGAACTCACAAGTCATTAATGATCTTAAGGGAACACTCACAAGGTTAACCATAGCTTTGACCACCCAGAAGAAAAGAAAATTCCCTGCTCAGCCACAACCTAACCCCCAAATGCAAATCCATAAGGTTTCAGATGGAGCTGAGGAACCATCCCTAAAATCGCCGCATTGAGGAATGGAAAAGTTTTGGTAAATCCTACCCCAGAGCTAGACCATAGTGGTAAAAGTTCTAATCCTTTGCATGTTGATAAAGAGGTAAAACACTCACCACTTGCATCTTTTCCTTCAAGGTTAACTGCTTTGCACAAAGATAGAAATCATGCTGGGATTTTAGAAATTTTCAAGCAAGTGAGGATAAGCATACCTTTGTTAGATGCTATTCAGAAAATCCCCACTTATGCAAGATTTTTTAAAGATTTGTGCACCATTAAAAGGAAATTGAGTGTTAAAAAGAAAGCATTCCTCACTGAAACAAGTCAATGCTATCATACAAATAAACACTCCTCCCAAATATAAGGACCCAAGATCATCCACCATAGCTTGCACAATTGGAAACTCAAAGATAGGACATGCATTGCTTGATTTGGGATCGAGTGTAAATCTGCTACCATACTTTATGTATGAAAAACTGGGTTTAGGGGAATTGAAGCCTACTTCCATTACTCTACAACTAGTAGAAAGGTCAATCAAAATCCCAAGAGGAGTATTGGAGGATGTCCTAGTTCAGGTTGATATGCTCTATTACCCAATAGACTTGTGGCTCTCGATATGCAATTATCAACAAATCCAATTAATCAAGCACCAGTCATTTTGGGAAGGCCATTTCTAGCCATTTCTAATGCTTTGATAAATTGCAGGCAGCCCCAAGAAGATGAGGAAGTGCAAGAAGTGGTGTGTTGAAATTAAATTTTGGAAATATAACATTGAAATTAAAATTTTATCAATTTATGCAGGCAAACCCAAGAAGATGAGGAAGTGCAGGAAGTGAACCTATTGGACATCATTGTCTTAAAAACTTATCCACTAAGTTTCCAAACTACTGATTTTTTTTTATGAATTAGAGGAAGTGAGTGAAAATACTACTATTGAATTGCACAATGTTTACATTGCAGGAAACCCAACTTAAAAGCACTAGAAGCTCAAGAGGGAGCAGCTCCCTGCAATGGCAGAAACACTCAAAACTTCAAAGGAACAAGCTCCCCCACCAGAGCTTAAACCCCTACTAATAGAATTGAAGTATGCCTTCCTGGGACCTCTATAGACTTTTCCAATGGTAATCTCTTCCCATTTAACTAATAATCAGGAGGAAAAATTACTAAAGGCCCTGATAGAACACAAAAAGGCAGTAGGATGGACACTAGCTAACATAAAGGGTATCAACCTTTTAGTTTTACTCATAGGATTTATATGGAGGAAGAGGCCAGACCATTTAAGGAAATGTAGAGGAGACTCAATCCTATTATGAAAGAGGTAGAAAAATTTGAGTTGCTTAAGCTATTAGAAGTGGGTATCATTTACCCTATTTTTGACAGTAGGTGGGTAAGCCCCATACATGTAGTCCCTAAAAAAAAAAAAAAGCAAGACTCACTATGGTGAAAATTGAGAAGGAAGAGCTGATCCCAACAAGGGTCACCACAGGTTGGAGAATCATGTGTATTAACTATAGGAAGCTTAATGCCTCCATTAGGAATGACCATTTTCCTTAGCCATTCTTGTACCAAGTTCTAGAAAATGTTGCTATACATGCTTATTACTACTTCTTAGATGGGTTTTCAGGCTATTATTAGATTGAAATAGCTCCTGAAGACTAAGAGAAAACCACTTTTACATGCCCTTTTAGAACCTTTGCTTTTAAAAGGATACCCTTTGGTTTGTCTAGCAACTTTCCAAAGGTGCATGCTTAGCATTTTCAATGACTTGATTGAAAATTGTTTGGAAGTTTTCATGAATAATTTTTCTATTTTTAGACACATATTTTTTCCTGTTTGACCAATATAAAGGCTGTTTTAACTAGGTGTGAGGAGAAAAATCTACTTCTCAATTGAGAAAAGTGACATTTCATGATGACCCAACAGGGATAGTACTAGGTCACATAGTGTCTTCCAAGGTTATTGAGGTTGATAATTCAAAGATTGAGTCAATTTCTAAGCTACCTATACCCAAAACAATAAGGGACATCAGATCATTTATAGGGCATGCAGGATTTTATAGGATGTTTATAAAAGGATTTATTTCTATTTCTAAACCTTTTTGTGAATTGCTCATGCATGACACGGTTTTTGAATGGAACAAATGAACACCAAAGTGTTTTTGACCACTTGAAAAATCTACTCACTGTAGCACTAATTTTACAGCCTCTTGATTGGTCTCTCCATTTTGAAATCATGTGTGATGCTAGTGAATTTGCTATAGAGGTTGTGTTTGGTCAGCGTAGAAAGAAGCTTCTTTATGTCATATATTATGCTAGCAAAACAATAAATGGAGCTCAAAAAAAATTACTCTACAATAGAGAAAGAACTCCTGGCCATTATTTTTGCTTGAGATAAGTTTAGAGCTTATATCTTGGGTTCCCCTATGGTTATCTTCACTAACCAAGAAGGACTCCAAACCCAGGTTGATTAGATGGGTGCTACTCCTCCTAGAATTCAACATTACAATCAAAGACAAAAAGGGAGTTGAAAATGTAGTAGCTGACCACTTATCCAAACTCAATTTTATTGAAACTGGACCTTCTCTGCCCATTTCTGACTCTTTTCCTCATTTAAATATTTTGTCAGTAAAGTCCATCTCTTAGTATGCTGATATTGTGAATTTTTTGGTTACATGTAAAACTCCCTCACAATGGAATACTCAAGATTTGAAGAGATTTAAAACAGAGGCTAGGTATTTCATTTATGATGACCCATATTTGTTCAAATATTGCTCTGATCAAATAATCCACTAATGTGGTCCTGATAATGATATTTTTTCAATCCTAATTACCTATCACATTGAACCTTGTGGAAGGCATTTTTCTGCTAAAAAGACAGTGGCCAAAATTCTCCAAGTAGGATTATATTGGCCACACATGTTTAGGGATACCCTAAAGTTTTGTAGGAAATGTGAAAATTGTCAAAAATTAAGAAGTGTCACAAAAAGAAACATATGCCCCAAAACATGTGTTAGTATTAGAGATTTTTGGCTGCGGAGTTAGGACTTCATGGGTCCATTTCCTTGTTCCTTTGGACACTTGTATATTTTAGTTGTTGTGGACTATATCTCTAAGTGGATAGAGGCTATTCCATGCAAAAAGAATAGCCATCAAGTAGTTATTAAGTTTATGAAATATAACATAGTGTCTAGGTTTGAAATGCCAAAGGCCATCATCAGTGACAATAGGATACATTTTTGCAATAAGTATATGAAATCTCTTCTGAAAAAGTATGGGATAAATCATAAAGTGTCCACACCCTATCATCACAAACTAATGGCCAAGTTGAGCTGGCCAATAGAGAGATCAAACACATACTTGAGAAAACTGTCAATCCCTCTAGAAAGGATTGGTCATTAAGATTATTGGAAGCACTTTGGGCATACAGGACAACCTATAAAATCATAATTGGAATGTCCCCATTTAGGCTAGTCTATGGCAAAGCTTGCCATCTCCCTGTGGAAGTGGAGCACAAAGCCTACTAGGCTATTAAAAGGTTTAATTTTGGCATGGATAGGGCAAGGTCATGGAGGAAGTTACAACTTTCTAAGTTGGAGGACTCAAGAAGGGAAGCATATGAGAATTCCAAGCTAACCAAGGAACACATGAAAGACCTGCATTATAAAAATATTCTCATGAAAGGGACAAGCTAGGGACCAAAAAAACAAGAGAAGAAAAGGAGAAAAGAAAAAAACATACAAGAGTTTTTGCAAAAAGTATGGTACCTTTTAAAGTATAATAGCGTAAAAGTTATCACTACAATGGTTTTGGATTAGAGAATAAAACAGTTGCAGTGATTGATTTCCTTGAGTGGAGGATGAGAAGTTAGGTTGGGAGAGCCTTCTTCACTCACTAAGCACTAAGTTTAACAATTTCCTCTAGCTTTCTCTTCGTGGTTAGTTGACTGATTATTGTATAAACTTCTTTGGAGGACTAGTATCTAAAATGTATTTGTCTTCAATACTCTGAATCCTTGAACTGTCCTTGTGCTTGATTTGTTAAATTGCATCATTTGTTAGAGGCTAGCAAAAAGCTAGTTAGGGTGTGATAAGGTGAATAAATGTAGTAATTGAGTATTATTTTTAAAAATTTTTAATCTGAAAAATCAGGAGTAATGGTCCAATGACACATTTATTTATTATAAGGGCTTTGCTTGTAAAAAGGAGTAACTATAGGGGTAAAAGGGTCATTTTCATATGACCCTTTGTGCACTCAACCCCTATACGCATCCCCTAACCCTCTCCACTCTTAATCTGCAGGCATGGATCGTATGGAACAAAAGAGAGCAGCTAACCGCATGGAATTGGAGAGGAATTAGTTGGAAATGCAAGCCTTTTCAGAGGAAAGAAGGTTAAAGGCAAGAAAATTGAGGAGTTGGAAAGAAGGGCGGAACGACAGAGGGAGATTTGAGCGAAAAAGATGGTTTTTTAGTGTTTTGAAAAGAGAGGGTTTATTCTTATTTCAATTTTTATGTTGAAGGTTCTTTCTGAACAATTATGGTGATGTCGCATGAGTAGTACTCAAAACTCTAACCAAGGGTGACTATCAATTGGTGTTTTTCTTTTAGGATTTCAATTCTCTCATGGTTTTATGGTTATTTCTGGAGTCTCATTTCTTTTCGGATTAGATGGATTAGGGTTTCTTGAAATTGTTTTGACCCATTGTTGATGAACAGCACAGTGAGTGCTTAAGAGATAGAGAACTCAATTATCTGGTTAAATTTATTGATGAATGGAGGTGAAATTTCAGAATTTCCTTACACATTTTATTGTCCCTTAGTTCATATATCCTTCGCTCATGCTGCCTTGACAGGGAACGTGATTGAGTTTAGTAAGACTTGGAAATTCCCTTTTCTTAAAGATTCACCAAGAGATGTTACTCAAGGTCTAGAATCCCTTTACTCTCAAATAGTTATTTCTAAAAATAGGGTATACTCACTTCCATTTCAGCCGTAGTTTAGTTCTTGAACTCCATAGTTTATAAATTCGTTTTCCCAAAATACTGGTTTACAAACAATCACAAAAACAAAAAGTCTTGATTTGGTCAATTTTCATTCTCTTTCTCTCGGTGTACACTTGGAGTAAAGTGTTATATATTACTTAAGGTATGAACTCGAGGATATTTGTTGGCATTTTCAGTCCCTTAATTTTTTAGTTTTTGTTATTAGTCTAGGAAACTTGCACTAGTCCTTGAGGATTGACCTTGGGGCTCATTATACACCACAATCAAACCCTTCTATGCTTGGGAGGTCAATTTTAAAGAGAACCAAATGAGTTGTCCATTAGGTAGCTGCACAAGCTGCTTGGAGTTAAGGCTCCTCGCAAAGGACTCTCGTTGGTGGCATTGTTGGCTCTGCTATCCACAACCTACTCATGGTGTCAATCGAAAGAAAAGCTAGAGGAGAGGGAAAAGGGGTTATTACCGACAAAACAGGTTTAAGGAGGTCGTGAAGTGGAGGATGACGGTGTGAGTAGGGAGAAAAACTTCAAGTATAACTCTATTTATAAACCAAGTACAAAACTCAAGTTGAAAGTCGTGATTGTGGTCTGATTTGCAATTGGCAGAGGTTTTCAAAGGGGGAGGGGCATGATTTGTGACGGGGCTCGCGACTAGGAAGGAAGCCAATAAGGGTCCAGCATCGATCCCAAGGGTAGCCTTCCTTGCCACTTGTCATGCATTTGAGGGAGGGTTTCATACGGCCAGTTGATTTGGCAGCCAAAGCAAGGGTGTCTGATAGTGGGGATCTAAGGCTAAGTAGGCTTTGTTGTTCTTCTTGAAAGAGGATTGAAAAAACCTAGTTATAGAAAGAAGGGGATCCATAGTCAATATTTAGGTTCTTAGATGGGGAAAAGAATCGTTTAGGCCAAGGAGAAATTGGAAGACCCTCTCATCTTCAACCTTTTTTGGGAATTCTTTGAGGATCTTGGTGCTTTGTATGTGTCCAAGATAATTCCAATTCTGCTTGATTTGGTTATAATAGTCATGAACACTATTGGTGGTTTGTTGTAGTGAGTAGAGGGCACGTTGGAGGTGGTATATGCAGGTGTTATTGCCATGGCATAAACAAGATGAGAGGTCAACCCAAACTTCACGAGGATCGGTATGATACTCAAAGGAATTAGCGATTGAATGGTTGATGGAGTTAATAATCCAGGTGAAAACCATGTCTTTGTGTTTGGTTTCATTGAGTCTATTCGAGTGAGTGGGTTTAGCTGGGTTGAGGTGCCATAAACAAAACTTAACTTATCTTTGACATTTAGATAAGCACGAGTCATGACTTTCTGCCATTTTAGAAAGTTGTCTTTGGTGAGGAGGCCATTAACAAGAATGAGACGTGGGGAATTCACGAGATGTAAGAGGTGGGGAGAGAGGACGTGTAGGTTGGAGGAAGAAAAGTTGTTGGCCATATGGGCAAAGGGGATGGGATCGATTTTTAGGCTAATACCATGTTAAAAATTCAAAGAGGAATTTTTTCATTGAATCTGTATTTGACTTGTGTACATCTTTACAAATAAATAGATGACAATACGCTGAGAATAAAAATAAGTATATATATATATATATATATATATATGGTAAGTAGACTAATCAAGCTAATTCCTAGAATCATGTTGATTGTTGATTTTGTGAAAATGGAGAATATGGCAAGAGATCTGTCAATACAAAGTGAGGCGGCATAGTAGCATTATTCATAGTTAATATTACGGTCTGATCTCGCCTATACATGTACATATATACATACATTACATATATATATATATGTATATAATACAGCATGAATAAATAAATATCAGCGAAAGAAGCCTAGATATATATTACAGCATGAATAAATAAATATCAGCGAAAGAAGCCTAGATATATATATATATATAGAGAGAGAGAGAGAGAGAGCTAGAATGATTTCATACACTGGTACATCTCCTTTTAGGAGCAGCAGGCCGCCGGGAAGCAACCCTAGGAAATTGGAAGCTGCTTGCTCGGAAGAAGGATTCCAACTCTTCACGACTTGTGGTTTCAAAGAAGTGCAATTCATTCCATTTCCTCTTTTGCACAAAAGCTCGTGGCTGTTTTCTTGGTGTTGGTGGGCAGCTCTGTATGTTCGGAATTTGATGATCTTGAGACTTTGGTGTTCGACAGCTTTCTTGATCATCTAATACTTCTTCACGATCTTCTTGCCGTGAAGCTTCAAGTTGTTTAAGTACTACTTTGGGTATGCTTTCGTCGGAGCTGATTTGGTTCTTGGACATGATGAAGATGATGATGATGGAAGATCAGTCAGATCATATCAGTAAATTAAAGGAAGAAGATTGAAGTTAGAGATGATCATCAAAGTGAATCAATTAAAGAAACAAGAATTAAGAAACAGATGATGATGGAAAACGTGGTTGAGAGAGAGAGAGAGAGAGAGATCAGAGATGACAATTTGCAGACATGCTGATCTTTAAGATTTCTTACAATACACTGTCGTCTTGTATTTATCTTTCTCATACAATATTCTTATCCAAGACTGGCTTCTACTTCAATTTCTATCTTAATTTCCTACATTTGGAAGATACAACCACGACAAATTACATACAGTACTCATCACCACAACACGTGGCCTGATGGACATGCACAGTATGTTCTTCAAATTAAAAGAATAATATTAGGTATAAGTTTTAGATGCATAGGTTTGCAGATATATATACAAAATAGATATTTATAATTAATTAATTATAAATTATAAAATTATTTACGATAAAAATAATTTTATTTTCATCACAAATAATTACAATTAATTAATCATAAATATCTATTTTTTATAGTGATATATATATATATATATTTAAAAAAATAAACCTCACTTAAAAAAATTACTTTTTTATATAAAGAATTTTGTGATATTAGTATATTTAGGATTTGTTTGGGTAATTAGATGAGATGAATTAAGATAATTTGTAAATAATTTTAAAATTATTGAATCAAAATAAATTGAGATAAACTGGAATAAAATTAGATAGTTTCATCTATTTCTATCTATATCCAAACGGGCTCTTAAAACTTGTAGAAATAATTAGTACTCTTTACATCCATATATTATATAGAATAGCTGTCGATTGACAGGTTCTTTAAATTAGCGTTTATCATATATCATATATCATATATCATATCTATTTTATACATGATATAATGATATATGATATACAGGCAGTGGTCTCCTTCTTCATGACCCGTCGATCGTGTCGGGACTCTCTGTTTCTTAGTTGTCTGTATGAATGAAACAGACATGGCCGCCGGGCATTGGATACCGTTTTAAACACTAAAAAATAAAACAAAACTAATAGCAAACTGGCCGACGTCGTACGAAGCGAAGTTCCCTAGAAGCTAGCCTAGAACGTCCATATATATATATATATATATATATATATATATCACATGCATAGTGCAACAGTAGTACTACTTATAACTTCGCCTCACGATGTCTTTTAATTTTCTAGCCTGCCTCTGGCCTAATTAAGAAACTAAATACATGGATCATATGCTATTAATATATCTATTCTATTATAATAAGTGGTTATCTAACGATTATTTAACAGATTCTCTATTTTTCTCTTTAAGTGGCTATTAAATTTATCATTCACTTATTATATCTAAAATATCATTTCAATATTTAAAATATTATATATTAATTTAAAATCGATGCGTATAATTTAAAATTGTTATCACGCTACTGATTGATACTTGCAACACGCTATATACAGGTGTAACATATATGATAATTTTGATCAATTAGTAGCGTAAATTTAACGGTTCTAGATTTATTTTTAAATGCAATTGCTTTTATCTACAAGGCCTAATATGAGGAATTCGACTCTAGATTAAGCAAAACTAAAATAGCAACAAGTTCAAATGCAATACAAAATCATTAATTTTTAGTCACAGAAAAACTCAATTTTGCTGGCAAGAAATCTAAAGTAAAAGACAATACAAAATATGTATCTCACAAAGCTCATGAGTAATTCATGTCTAAGACTACATGTGTCGTAGACATGAAGGTTGTTATTGCAGCATTTTAGCAATATATACATCAATAATCTTACTTTACCACTTCATGTAAAGATAAAGAAGTTGCCACCAAACAAACAGACAAGTTGTCACGATCTAAATAATGTAAGGATGTTATCATGTAGGCAATACAAAGCTTTCTTGTGTCCAATAAGGAGGATCCATCACAACATAGGGATCTAATTTCTCAAAATCTGCAACCTATAATTGAAACCATCAAATATATCAGTAACAATAATAATTAGCAATCATAATTTTTGCAAACAAAATATGCGATGATAGCAACATAAGGAAAAAATTATGGGGGGGAGTTTATATTGATACATTTTCCTTGCAGCTAGGGTAATAGTGATATTTATGCCAGAGGCAGTCTATTGAAGGACAAAGAAAGCAAATTCCAAGTATCATTAGTATCATGCAACCAATAGCAGCTGTCAAACTTGGCTGATCTGGATTTTGTGTGATATATTATAATGAGAGGTTGGTAGAAAATATAAACAATTGCTCACTATGATAAATTTAAAAGAAGAAAAAAAAGAAGCTAGAAGATTTATGTAACGTCCAAATTTAATGTAAACTGAAGCGTTAAGATAAGTAACACAAGACTACTTACCCTTCGTTTACATAACTACTATTATACATACATCTAAGCTTACTAGCAATATGCAATATGATACCCAGCGAAAAAAGAAACCAAATATCTAAAAGTAGGCAGAGGAAATTAATTCTACATATAATCACATGGTAACTATAATAAAACCCCAAGTTCTCATAATATACATCAATATACAATAACCAGTTCATAAGTTTGAAACTATAGCAAAATACATCATTAACCATTATATTTCCCCATAATTCACAAAAGGGATTCTTTCTTCACTTCCTTATAGTTTTTACGGAAACAAAATTTACCTTGACTAATTTTCTTTCCCTAACAAGTATACACTCCTAACAACGTCATATAAACATTATCTAAAGTTAGTGAGCCATCAGGACTCACTAGCAAACAACATCTTATACGTCGTTGTTCTTCTGACGACCAAGATGCCCCGTACCTCCAGAACTCGAACAGGTTATCATACATATATTGGGGCAAGTCATTAAAAAGGGAAACCTCTATAGTGCCTTCATGGCTCTCCAAAAGTCTCGATGTTGTCAGAACTATTTTTGGGCCATAATTTCCTACAAAACCTTCTATCATTCCATAAGCAATGATAGTCGAAAAATAAATAGTGAAATTTCACAAAAATTCTCAATAAGTACATAAATAACGTAATAAAAATATAGTAGTACATATCAATAAAATGAAACAGCAGATATCCTGTGACGCCCCCAAATTCCCCTTAAAATAACACGGGAATCGAGGCGTCAGGATGATGACAACACGGGTCACACATCCCTACGACAAGTGTCAAACGTGTGTGCACACGTGATATACATAAAATATAGGTCGCAGCGGATAATAAATTATTATCTAAGTACCAGAATTTTTAGAAATATTTTACAAACCAATTTAATATAAATTCTCCAATAGGAGATTTAATACAGTCGTCCAAAAATTTAATTAAACAAATACATATTTATAAAAAGAGGAAAATAATTTTTTCGAAATAACAATTAATATTAATATCACCTCAACGGCGGAGCCGTCTCCTCAGGTTCAACCTCTTCATAATCTGCATCCAAAAACTACGACGCCAAGATGGCATCGCAGGTAAGTACAACCCAACCAAACTAAAAGACAGAAATACATTAATGCCACAACAACAACCATGAACAATTACCATATGCATGAGGCTTAAAATCATCTTCCTCAAAGTCGATGAAATAACCACACACGCCAAAATCCCAATTTAATCCACAATAAAATCCCAATAAAATCACCCATCATTTTCCATAAAATAATATCCTCAAAACCAATCATACCGGGCGTTACGTATCGCCGTCCCCGATATGATATACACACACACTCGAAATCATAATGGGCGTTACGTATCGCCGTCCCCATTATGATCCACACACACTCATTTCATACCGGGCGTTACGTATCGCCGTCCCCGATATGAAATGCACACCCAATGACCATAATGGGCGTTACGTAACGCCGTCCCCATTATGTCATCCACACACTCACACGCTAATCACAACGGACGTTACATATCGCTGTCCCCGCTATGACTCAGCCCAAAACCATTAAAATCCATTAAACTCAATTTAAATCCCAGTTTCCAATTCCAACACATGAATATCGAAATCATGCAAAAATTCACTTTCCAAATATTTTCATGAACATGCGCGTAAATACACAATACTGACAACCATGCAGCAATTATCCAACATTTAATTAATCCAATCAACCAACAAATACCAACATCAACCAACACATAGCAACAATAATTAAACACAATAACTGTTGATGCCAAAAATATATTTAAATCTTAAATCTCATTTGGAAAGTACTTACAGCAGTAAAAACATAAATCCTTGAACAACGTCAATTTGCAGTGTTTGCAGCGGCCACATGTACGTTAGGCTAAAATGCTCGGTTTGACACCAAAATTTAGGGAGATACTCATTGAAGGGTGAGGAATCTCATGGAGGTGGTGGTGTGGCGGCACAACTACCGGAAGGTGGCGGATCGGGGTCAAAATGGGTGAAAACCCATTTTCGGGTTTGGAGTTGTACCGGGAAGGTGAGGCCGCGGTTGGGGAAACTGAGCTTGGGGGATGACCAACTGGGCAAGGGGAGTCTTTTGGTGGCGGTGGTGAGGCCTACAGTGGCCGGACGGCGGCGCGGTGAAGAACGACCTGTTTAAGACCCATTTCGGATAGAGGAGGTAACCGGCGGCGATGGGTGGCTACCGACGATGGGTTATGCTCGCCGGAGGGTGGGGAGTCTAATGATGGTGGTCGGAGGTCAAGGGGTGGCCGGCGGTGGCTGGAAAATGTAAGAGAAGCAAAAATATCAATTTCGGGTTTAAGCCTCATGCGCCGGCTAGAAGGTTGCCGGAGGTGCACCATGGGTGCAAGAGAGGTCGCCGGCGTGTGGGGAAGGCAGTGGGCTGGGCGATGTCGCCAGCGGGTGGCCGGCGGCGGCCTTGGGTTGAGGGAAAGGAACGGCGAGAGGGATAAGAGGCAGGGGAGGGGTACGCAGGCTGAGAAGCAGGGGAAAAATGGAGGAAAAAGAAAGAAAAAGGAAAAAGGAAAAATGAAGGGAAAGAAATACAGTCCAATTCCCATCACTTGGATCACAAAAATACTTAAAATCACAACATAAATATAAGCACATATAAACCCATTCCACAACACATTTAATTAAATAAATAAAACACATCAAATAAAATCACATAATAAAATAAAGGAATTAAATTCCCAATCATTAAAATAATTAACTCATTAAAATAAATAAGAAAGCAACGTAACTCAATATTAACTAATTAATAACTCAAATAAATATCTTAAACAAATAAAATATGACTAATAATATTATTTAAATAAATTAAAATAATTAACACCAAGAATAAAATAACGTGTAAAAATACACGTAAATCTGGGATCTCACATCATGATAAATTAACATATCACATGAATCATGAATACCTTATGCATATTTTATGCATGACTTATGTATCCTTTTCAAATGGACTTATACATTTTCATGAGAAGCTTATATGAACAAGGGTATAAAACTTTTCGTGACATGCATTGACTTTTATCAAAATTCTTATCTTATTCATATCTTTTCTTAAGTCTTATTCTGATATTCGAATCTCGACGGACATTACGTATCGACGTCCCCACTAGGTTCTTATTCACGTCAGCCATACGGGCGTTATGTATTATCGTCTCCGTTATGACACAAAAATACTTATCATAGGTCACATCAGTCATACCAACGTTACGTATCGCTGTCTCTGTTATGACATGAACATTCTTTTATAGTGATCGTTACGTATCGACATTCTCGTTAATCATGTCAGTCATACGGGAGTTACGTGTCGCCTTCCCAATCATGACATGACTTTTTAAATTTATTTACTCTTAATTGTTCCTTTCTTATTCTTATAAATATTCTTATTTTCTTAAAAAATTGCATGTCATGTCCTTTGACATAAAAACTCGTGAGGAAATGGAACACGTATATACTCTTAAACTTTTGCATACATACTTCATGCTTATATGGGTCATATAAATCATGTTTAATCAATGCATGACATAAATAATTCACATCATATATATCATATCAAAGATATCATAATTAATTTACTTAAAGGAAACCCCTAAATCTTTTAAAATCCTTTTCTTTTCTTTTAATCAGACTTATTTCTTATTTTATAAATTTCAAAGATTCATAGCATAATACCTTAACCTCCAAAGCCGAAACCACTATATGTATATTCTTTCATATATTTTTTTTTCTTCTTCTATTCAATACTTTTCCTTCCTAATGCTATACAAAGCTAAGTCTATATCTTTCCATAGAATTTATTTAATGTTTTAATATCACAAAATAATCGACACATCAATGATTTAAGTGACAAAACCTAAAATACTATAAAAATATTTACTAAGGCCGAAACCCTTGGATTTCTTCTTCCACTTTCTTTTGTCTCCTAAACCTTATATACTCTTATATATTATTCCAATCATATCTTGTTAAGATGAATTCTTGCTTTATAATAAGATTCCTCTTAATTCCATATGGTATAGCACAAATCAAAGCTGACTTAAATCACACCAACAATCACTAGCATTTTTGTGTTCAAGAGAATAATTATAGTTGTAAAATTTTCGTACAAGTAATCTAATGCCAAGGTTAGGTTATTTAGTACACTTACTAATTTCTCCAAAACTTTTCTTTTGCAAATGGGTTTAACTTTGTCAACCTCCTTATCAATATATCCAAAATGTCCTTTTTCAAGGTTTTGAGAGAAAGTGAGATATTAAGTGATAAGTGTTTATTTGCTAGATGGCCATGAGTTTGAGTGGGAGAACAAGTGAAGAACTCCCTTCCTAAGGGTGGTCGACCAAATATGTAGAAAGATGGGTGAAGAGTTGCTTGAGACAATTGGATACCTCAATGTCGTGGCCAAGTGTCTCACTTGGCATAGGTTCATCATTTCATCTAAAACTTAGGCTTGGTTGGCAAGAATTTCATCTAAGGGCTCTCCTTGTTCCACTAAGAGATTAACCTCATCATTGGATTTACATAATCTTATCTCATGAGAAGAAAATCTTGGACTACATCACATATTTGGTTTCGGCTCTTTGTTTTATTTGGTGTAGTCCGACGCCTCTTTGAGGGAATGCCCTCTCTTGCCATTTGTTTCTCTTCATATTAAGACACTTGGATGATTTGGAAGATATTTCTAGATGCGTCTAAGCACCAAAGATTTCCTTAATTTCCAAATGATCAAATCGATTGCAAGGAGTGCAATCCGATCCTTATTTCTCCGTTCCGTTCCCCTTTTAGTTTTAGTTTACTTTTATCATTTAGCTTAAGCTTGATTAGCAAGAAAACCCACTCATTGGTCATCTAGTGCCACCTAAGAAATATGTCAAATCATTAGATTGACAAAAGTCTTACCACTTGAGTAGGAAGAATCCAAAATAATCTCATATGGGTGTCTCGGCTATCTTAGGTTCTCTTGTGCCTTCCGACCACTTATCCTCTCCTTATATCATATGAAGGCTTCTAGATGAAAAATCCTCATTTGAAACTTGTCCCCTTACATGTCAAGATCTTATAATGATTAGAAGAAAAATCCAAAATGAAATCACGCTAAAGTCGGTGGAAAACCTTAAACCTATTCATTTGCTTCTCTTTTCTTCTATTTTTGGCTTCTCCATTGGTTTGATGTTTATTTCACTTATTCCACTTACTTCCTTAATTCTAGGCTTAGTTCTCCTCATGCCATGTATTACTTTTTAGTTTGAAACCAAATAGATTTCCCTTTGTACTTATCTTAGTCGAGAACATAAATTTTTTTTACCAATAGTTCTCATTTCTTCCTTTCATCCAATTATCTCATGCCACCTATAGGTTTTTATTCTAAAAATATTCTCCTATGTCCCAAACCGTAGCCTTCTCATAAAACTATTTCTCTTCTCAAATCATAGCCAAATAATTCAAAATATTTGAGTGTTTCTACCCTAGCTCTTCTAAAAATTTCCTTTGCTTGGATTTTCATAAAATTTAATGAATTCCTTTTTCTCATGAAAAGAAAATATGTTTTCAAGGAATTCCAATAAAAACTAAAATAAATATTCAAAGTAAATAAATAAAATGGGTCATCACAATTTAAATATCAAATTATATTAACTGACGGGTCATCAAACTTGCCCTCCATCTAAGGAGAGATGGATTAGACTTACTTAATGAAATGGATCCAAAAGATCTAAATTTCTTCCCTATCTATTTGTTGGAGCTACTCAACACATGGCTTCATGCAGGTACGAGTACAACAAATGTGAAGCAACAAGTAGAAAAGAACAAAGTTGGTAAAAAAAAGTTCAATTCCCTCAAGCCTTATTAGCAATGCCTATTAACTTGGAGTGGCGAATTAAAACATGCAGTGATAAAGATGAGTCATCTATGGCGTCTTGTAGATATGAAATAACCTAATGGGTCATACAAAAGTAGAATAAGATCCGCATCATCACAACAGATTCCTCTGTTCGCAAGAAGATCCAAATGCAAGGTAACAACCTACATGGACAAAAAGGAACTTACAGATTTTTTTTTTTCGGATAAGAAAAATGAACTTTCAAAAATTCAACAGGAGTTTATGTGCAGGAAATATTGGCAACTTTGATGTACTGATGCCTAAAAAGTTGTCACTTTCAATAATCCTACCTAGTACTTAAAAATAACTGATCTATGAGCCCAGTTATGGTCAATTACTGTCCATCGCCTTTCATCATTTTGTTTGAAGTTTCTAGTGACCTTTTCTACTTCAGAAATAGTATAAAATTCTATTCTTGTGGATATCCTCAAAACAACATGAGACATTGAGAAAGTAACAATTCACAGCTACCATTCTAACCACAAAGAATTCTAGGGTTCTGATTATATTTCAGCTTATTTTAACACCAGCGCGCTCCTCATACGCATGCCAGGGTCTCTAAATTGGTGATGGTTCATTTAGAAATTTCATGAGGTCAGTTTAAAGGCTCTAAGAAGGATATATCTGAGCCATACGCTAATTACGTTCAATGGTCCTTTCGAAGATGAAATCAACACCATTTCCCCTCATGTTATCCATCCCAATTTGGTTCGAAAAATAGGTTTTTGACTCCTAAATCAGAATTGAATCTCATCTCAAATACTTCAAAATTCTTATCTTCTCAGTGATTGAATCCTTAAAAACGGTGATTAGTTCCTAAAATTCAACCATGCTCTCTCATTTATCTATCTGTTCGATTACCTAATCAGAAACCATCTCAAATTCAAATTTTATGGAAACCATCTCGAGTTCAAATTTTATGAAAACCTTCTCATCAAATACGTTAATCTCTTCCCCCTCTCTATAAAAACCCACTAAATCCTCTATCTAAAAAAATCTATTATCAATGCCCATTACCTCGCCAAAAGAGTCCATGTGTTTCACGCTATTACTGCCAACAAGCATCATCGTGCCACACCACCACACCAAAGGAATCAACCACATCACCGAGCACTTCCAACTCTTGAGCCGCCGTCGCACTACCCAAACTCAGCATAGCTCTCACGTTTCTCTCGAAAAGTAAGTAATAATGATTTATTACTTCAAACTTCAAAGTATCGTAGGATACTTGACATACCCATCTGCATTTCTGTCATTTGTTGGTCTTCAAAAAATAATCAAGAATTGTGATGTTGCTAAGTTGATGAAGGGTTTGCAACCCATGGCAATAAGTATTTAATTTATTAGCTATAAATTCAAACATTTATACAAACATTTTGTGTAAATTATTTCTGATTTAATGTAGAAAGCATAATTTTAGATAAATGCAAAGATAATTATGAGTAACTTCTGCCAGTTCTTTTATTACATGTCATGTGTTGGCTGTAATAAAGAAACTAAATATATATATATATAATGAAAGTTCATCTGTATATATTGCAAACACCAGGGCATTTTCTAACCACGGTTTGTATCTTTTAAATTTATTTTATAATTTATATCAAATTTAATGTATAATTTTTATCAATTCTAACTGAAAATGAAATTTCAATCGCATTTATAGTGCTCGAGCATATGTTGAACTTGACAATGATACTGGAAAACTAGCTGCTATTATGTTCGCTGAAGTTGCAAAAGAAGTATTGGATTGTTCAGCAGTTGAGCTTATGAATCATGCTGGCAATGTATCTTTTTTAATTTCTATTGTTAAATTGAGTTTGGAATATAATTACTTTTTTCAGTATATAAGTTGTTTGGATTTTTTCTTGACCATAAAGTTATTCAAAATTTATTTTGTAGGAACATTTATCATATATGGAAAACATTGCTTTTACATTATAATTTATTAAAACATTTTATTATTGTCCTCAACTTAGCTATGATTATCTTTTAAATATATTTTAGAATTTATATTTTTGATCAGAAATTATTTATTTATGCATTATATTATTGATCGGAAATTATTTATTTATAAAAATAATATCAATTCTTAAAAATAATCGAATAATTAAACTAAGCAATGCATGTTGCTACCTAATATATATATACACATATATAATTCTAAAACATTTTCTTACTAAGTGCAAATTTTTTTTTTTATGTATTTTTTTAACGTTTAAATAATTAAAAAAATTTAAAAATCATAACATAATTAAAAAAAAAAAAACATCTTTAATTACTAAGTAAAAAAATAAAGAATAAAAAACCTACAATCGGAATCCCCCATGGATAGTCGGGAATCGCGTCTGCAGGTTTAGCATTTGTCTATATCGATTTACTTTTCTAGAAATTTTTTGTATATTTACAAGAAAAATGCCTGGGCTACCGAGAAAGATGAATATATCCCAAAGTCTTTTTAGAATTGTCTTATTTACAAGAAAAATGCCTGGGCAGCAGTAACCCTAGCATTGTCTTATTTAGATTATTAGTAATGATCTAGTCATTATGCTAAGTCTAAATTCAAATTCAAATTTATTCTTTTAGCTATAATTCTTATGGTTTAGCTAAGGAATCTATATTGATCTAATTAAATTAAAGTCTAAATAATAATATAATATTATATATTTTAATCTAAAAATAATTTTTTTAATTTTCCAAATACACTTAATATACTAAATATTCTTTTTGGTAAACAATAAATTATTTTTTTAATTTTGCAAATCTACGTAATATATTAAATATTAATTTTAGTAAGAAATAAATTCTAGTCCTTTGTGTATGGGGTCTTCGTTTTTGCACGGACGTGATCGACTTGAATAGCGACGAGGAAAACACCGATACAGCTGAAAAGAAAGAAATAAATGAAATAAAATATTAAAATAATTGATGAACAGTAACTCTCTATCATTTACAATAATGGACGAATTACTGTTCATTAAGCCTCAATATTTTACAACATAGCCAGTTTAATGTAGAAGAAATTTGACAAACTGAACTTTATTTTGGCCTTGCAATGAAGAATAGCCAGCCTATTGCTAGTAGTCAAATATGTGAAAAGTTCATTTTCATAAAATACTATTTATATAAACACTAGTTTGGGATTTTTTTTTTTTTTTTTTAAACACAGTAGTATGGGATCTTTATGAACTTCCGAGAAGTAAAAATATCAATTATGAGACCTATCAAATTGAGAAATTCTTGAACCACCAAAATTAATTAAATTCATACAAATTTATAATTTAAGGCCTTTCTATAAATCTCATGTATGCAAGCTAGCACGATTGCTTGATCAAGGATCGAGGGCCGGAGGCCGGAGGGATCGAGCTAGTTATAATTATTTGCATTGATCATAATTTCTTTTGAGGGTCGAGGATATTAATTAATTCAAATTGATCATTTTCCTATGAATTATTTTAACTAATATTCCAATATATGCTCTCTGCTTATGCTCCGAGATTCTCTCTGCAATGAAGTCAAATAAACTATCAAGTGTTTTTAACTTCTAAATACTGTCCGGTATAAATTAGAGGCCAGTCCTGCATGCCAAAACCATCTACCTTTATACATCAATGGATAGTTAATACTACAAATTTTTATCTTTAGAATTAACCCTAAAGGGCAAGTTCAATAAATATTTAACGATTTTGGGATAGATGATAATTTAAGATTGCATACACACGCATACACTAGAGTTAAGACTGGCTCTTCCATTAGGCGAATTAGATAATTGCCTAAAGCTCCTTTTGGAAGAAGGCCCAAAGGAAAAAAAATACCAAAGTAGAATTTAAAAAAAAAAATACCTAGTTAAAAAAATTAAATTTTCATTAAGATAAAATATAAAAAATATAAAACAGATATTATGTTATTAGTTTTAAAATAATCCCACATAATAATTACTTCCATTACACTCATTCTAAATATAAAGCACTAATTAATTCCCTTTTGTCATTATTAATTTAATATATAATGTGAAAAATTATAAATAGCAAAATCTAATTTTTTAGTGTTCATAAAATTTGTTTGTATGATCCTTGGAAAAGACAATATCCGTATTTTCTCAAATGTGGACGTTATTTATAGGACTTTATTAACAAGATTATAGTTACTTCTAGAGCTTGTTTAGATATTAAGAATATCTTATAATAAACGAGAACAGTAATCATGAAATAATTTGAACTAAGATGTTTATTTAAAAAATAATATCATAAAAAAAAGTTATTTTAATTTCGCACCATAATATATTGAGAATACTTGAAAAAACTTTAGAACCATTGTGTTCCAGCCCCTAATTAGAGTCTAACACAACAATAAATTTACTTTAATTTAGCCCCATAAAAAAATGAGTTTTTGTGATCATTTAAGTGCGACAAAAAAACTATTACCACTAATTTTAACTATAAATAGAGAGAATATAAGAGGAGTGCGCAACAACACTTACAATAGTACTACGAGCAGGCATGCATGTTATCTTAAATAGGAATTCGGGTTGTCGCAACAATATGCAACGTCCCTGGATACAGCATCACAACCAGGTTACCGCCACCTTCGGAAACTGTCACCGTAACCACCATCCTCACCACGAGCTCTGTTTTCGCTCCCATGCATGCATATATTTATATATATATATATAATTAATGCATGAAGACAAATATGCATCGTAATAATATTTAATGCTCATAATCCAAGAAGATCCATCTTGCCCACTTAATTTGAAACAAGATCCATATATAGCATGTGCATGCATGCATTCATTTAATTCCCCCATGCAGTACCTTTACCTATTAATTTGAAGGCATTATATATATATGATTTCTGTCATGCACCCCATGCATGCATGCCTGCCTGCTAGCTAGCTAGGAGAGCTGACAAGAAGATGCTCTTGCCAATTGGCATGTATAAGAAATATAATGGTAGGACATTCCCCATTTAAAGTTTTTTTTGTTTTTTCGATAAGAACATCTAACTGCTTGTGTTTCGATTAAAAAAATAAACAGATAGGTCGAGAATGAAATAAAAAATAACTAAAATAAGGAACATATATACGTGGACTCTAAAGGAATTATGAGTTGGTGGAACCAAGTTATAATTTAAGTAACTACATGTGGGGAACGATTGATATAGCTACCTCTTTCCATCGGTGCATTTTCCATTCATGATTTTTTTTTTCTTTTCATTTTTTCAAAAATATTTCGTGAAAATTACATTTCGATCAACAGTTCAATGGCAATTAAAAAACGTTAGGTGAGATCGATGACCAGCTAGCACGAGAGGATGCAATTAATTAATTAAAATTCTTTTATATATTTCATAACAATATTAAATATAACGAAAAGGGGGAGAGAAAAAGAAAGAGAAAATGCAATTCGATAAAAGAAAACCTTAACACCAGTCCTTCCAACAATCCTCAATTAACAATCCGCCAATAGTTAAATAACATAGAGACTTTTCATCACAATTATCATGTAGATGCACAACATGAGATTCTCACCACCAACATAAGATGCAAGCAATTACTCACCGAGGAGGGGTTGGACGGGGCTATGGGTCTAAGTGGAGTTCAACAGAGGCGCAGCTGGGGACGATAGTGATGGAGCTCGAGAGAACGACCTACGGTGAAGTTGATTGCGGCAAGAAAATGATGGTGATATGCTTCCCTTTGACAATAGAGAAAATGCAGATCCTTTGGTGTGGAGGTCCTTTGGGTGCAACAGTGGGGAATAGGTACTGGAGATTGATGAAGGTGCAGTTGGGGTTGACAGAGATTGAGCCCGATCTCAGATGTGAGCATGCTCTCTCTCTCTCTCTCTCTCTCTCTCTCTCATTTGTGCTGTGGCTTGTGAGTGTACACGAATGATTTTACAGTTGTGAAATCAAAGGTGAAGACAAAAGAAAGGATGTATAGTGTCATGGTTGAATTGGGTTTTTTGTGTTCACATGTTTGTGTGATTTTGCATCTGTTCTTTAGTTGTTTGTTGTTATTCGCGTGAGGAAGAAAAAGGCACTTGACATATAGATTGACAAAAGAAATAATTTGTGTTGTTAGTTTCTAGGCGGGGATTGTTGCGGAGACGATGTTAGGAGGCCGACGGGGACTAAGGACTCACGGCGGCACAAAGGATTGGCTGAAATCCTAGATCGCGATGGAACTGTAATGAGACCAAAGTACAAGATAAAAGTATACGGGACTTAGGAACTAAAGAAGAACTCAGCACTTGGAACTGAAGAGAAGCTTCGATACCTCTAAACGTTGCGTTGAGATTAAGTGAAGGCTAATGGACCATGAGCATGCAGGGCGTTACTGGGCCACATGCTAAGCGTGTGAGCGAGAGAGGCCTGCACAACGGGCTGAATTGGAAGGCTTTAAGTTGCTGCTATGTGTTTCAACAATAGGATAAAACACATCGTTTTAGGTCTAAAGCAGGGCCATTCCCTGTGTCTATTTCCGTAATTTTCTATTGTTTAGACCTAATGCATTTTCATAAAAGTAGAACCCACAGTCTTAAACATTATTCTGGAATATTTTGGCAGCCGTTTTTAGGGTTTGTAAGGAGGTGGATTGCCTCGAATAATCATTGGTTTTCGTATGCTAGTTGTGTGATTCAGTCATCCATTTTGTGCTTTTCTTTTCTTGCTATCAATTACATCAATTGCATTGTTGATTACACATTTTTACTACAACCAAATCTCAATCTTACAAGAAAACCCATTTCAAGACCAACAAAACCCATTACCCAACAGCCCCTAACAATGGTATTTAGATTTCTTTCCATGGCTAAAGCTACACACTCCCGACAGCAGCAAAATGCTCTACAACGTCAAGTCAAACAACATGAACAATCCTTGCAAGCCATCAATATTAGGTTAGACAAAGTTACAAATATGATGAGAACCTTTTGTGGCAAATCAAAATGCAAATGCTATTGCTAATGTTAATGCTAGTACAGTCTTTAGGGTTGAGTTAAAGATGAGGAGGATGATAATGATGGAGAGGTCTAGGATAATGCCAATAGAGCAGCTTATCCTAGGGGAGCCAATTTTGACTTGCCTTGTTTTGATGGTGAAAACCCTTCGAATTGGTTATTTAGAGCAAACCAATACTTTGACATCCATCAAACACCCCGAAATCAAAGTTATAAATAGCCTCTTACCATAAGGACATTGAAGCCTTGGTGTGTACCAAGATGCTTTGCAATCCCGTCAAGTGCCTACTTGGGTTGATTGTAAATCAATGTTGTGAGATCCCAAATTACGTGTATTTTTACGTATTGTTTTATTCTTATTATTGATTGTTTTAATTTATTTTAATAATATTATTGGTTGTGTTTTATTTATTTAAAATTATTATTTGAACTATTAATTAATTAATATTAGTTTTACATTATTTTTATGTTTAAATATTGAATTATGTTGCCCCCCTGTTCTTCCGTTCGGTCACTAGCCAGCCACCGCCCCTTGCGCCAGTCAACCACTGTCACCCCCCCCACTAGGACCGCCACCTGCCTGCCAGCCTACTCCGGCGATTCCAGCCCCGGACAACCTCCCACCTCTCCTTCATGAGCCGAAATCCGAATGGGTATTATATTACCCATTCATGCGTTTCTGGCCACCGTCGGCCACCCCTGGCGTCTGTAATTCACCGATAGCCTCAGAGCACCCTCCGTTATCACCCTCAACCGCTGGCACCATCCACAGCAGCCCAAATGCCCCAACACGAAATGAGTATTTCAAATACCCATACACGGGCTTGTCACCCTAGTGCCACCACCGGCCACCAACGAGTTCCCCTTGCTCTGGCGACCACCCCCTAACTCAGCTCCTCAAACCACGGCCCTACCTTCCTTGTACAATCTCAAATTTGAAAATGGGTTTCCACCCATTTTGAGCCGATCTGCCACCTTCTGATGGTTGCACCGCTTCACCACCACCACTATGAGATTCCCTATCCTTCAATGAGTATTTCCCTAAATTTTGGTGTCAAACCGAGTATCCTAACCCAACATACGAAATGACTGCTATGAGCGCTGTGGATTGGCGCTTGTTTGAAGATCTTTGCTTTTACCCATTGTAAGTATTTTCCCAAATAAATTTTGAGATTTAAATATATTTTACAATAACAAATATTGGATGTTGTTGGTTGTTGGATATTTATATGTATTGTTGTATGCATTGCATAGTGTACGCATGTTCATGTTTGTAAGGAAAACGGGATTTTCGCATAATTGCATGCATGTTCATGTGTTGGAAATGAAAAATGGGTTTCATGTGTTAATAGTTTTCGAGTGCGTGTGTATCACGACCCCAAGCCAAGATGGAGCATTATCTTGGTGGAGCTCCTATGGTCACTCGAAGCGGAATATACTGAGTGACGTCCCCTGGGTTATCTCGGGCAACGACGGGATCAAACGGGATGATAATGCTTTCGTGCCGACTTTGTGGCCCTTCTGCTGGCGAGGGCTAGGGGATGTTTGGTCATGGTACTTGCCGGGCGCAATTAGTTAGGCATCGCCCGTTCTGAAGTTACATGCGTGGTCGTTACCTTCGGTGTGATGATGAGAGCCAGGGTGTACAAATAGTTCTTAGGGAAGATCATGGTGCATACGGTTAATAAAATGAATGTCTAGGTCATTTTTTGAGAAAATGGCAGGTTTTGGTTATTAGTTTTACGTAGACCATTTTCTGGAAAAATGGTTGTGTTGTTTTAAAAGATTTACGTGTATCATTTTCTGCGAAAATGATGGATGTTTTATTGGAGTTTTATCTTGAGCCAAAATGGGATTTTGGCGTGTGTGGTTTATTTGTTTATTTTGATAAATATGTTTTTTGAGATTCATGTATATGGTGTAAAGTTCATGTGTACTGTTGTTGCATGAATATATTTTATATCTTGTGGTTTGTCCGGATTGTACTTACCTGCGAAGCCATTTTTTGGCATCGTAGTTTTTTTTTTATGCAGAGTTTGAGAAGGCTGAGCTTGAGGAGGCGGCTATGCCGTGGATGTATTATTATTATAATTTATTATCTTGGAAAATATATTTCCCATTTTTATAAATGTATTTTTATGATTTGTTTTTAGGATGACTGTATTAAATCTCCTGTTGGAGAATTTGTGTTAAACTAATTTGTAATATTTCTAAAAATTCTGGTACTTAGATATTCACTTTATTTATCTGCTGCTTTTATTTATGCACGTCACGTGTTCACATACTTAGCATTTGACATTGGGAGTGCATAACCCATGTTGTCAATGTTCCGATGCCTTGATTCCCGTATTTCTGTAAGTGGGAGTTGGGGGCGTTACAGATGGCATCAAAGTAGTTCGACTATGGGTAAATCCACAGATTACATAGGGACAGTACCAGAAAAGTTGGTTGTTTTAAAATTTGTTTGTCTTATTGTTTGGTTATTTTACTCTATTTTATTATTCTAATTGTTCTCTAAGTTTTTTTTCTGCTAACTTATATTGTAACATTTTTTATATTTATTTCGTTGTGTGGTACTTTTTATTTTAATGTACATTTTGTTTATTATTTTCAGAGTTATCTTAGTTCTAATTGGTTGGTTTGTTTTGCTTTATTTCATTTTAATATTTATTCAGTATTATAATTGGGCAGTAGTTAAGATTTTAGTTAGTTGATTTTATTTAGTTAAGTTGTTGAGCATTTATTTATTTCTAGATATGCCTTTGTTTTGTTTAAATTGAGATTTGGGTCTTTCAGATTAGATTATTATTTTATATCATTCATTTTATTGAATCCTATATTTTAAATAATTGTATTATGGAATCCATTGTCTTAAAGTTTATTATTTTGTTGTGGGTTATTTTGTTTCATTAAACTTTTGTGCATTTATCATATGGATTTGGTTTTATTTTAATTTCATTTCATGAGTTTCCTATAAGATGGTTTTAGATTTTGTATATTATCTTTTTATTTTAAATACGATGTTTTGTCTCTTAAATATCTTGGAACTTTGAGATTCATTGAGACATAGATTTAAAGAAAATTGCTATTATATTTCCTTTTAGAGACATGCTTTGAGGTAAACTTTTAGATTTATTATCTGTTCATCTTTTCGCTTATTTTATTTTAAAAGTTTACCTATTTATTTTGACGAGTGAATTCGTTTTGGCGACTTGTGAGTATTTATTAACTTATTTTTTTATTTATTATACTATGGTTCGTTTCTTTTAAAGGTTTTAAATCCTAAAGATTTCTACTATAAACTTGTTAGAGTTGGATTTCAGGAGAATTTCAAAACTTTATTTGTCATTTTATTTCTCCGTTCTTCTTTTAATTCAATCTCCTTGTTCTATTTAATAAAAACTTTTGGTGATTTTGTGTTTATCAAGAGAAGTGGACTTGTTTTGTTGAATGACTGGCATTTATGTATTTATTTATTAGATCTTTTCCCCCTTTCTGTTTTTATATAATATTTATATGAAATACTTAAGTTTTATTTGGTGTTTAGGTATATTATTATATCTTTGTGAGATGGATTCGTTTTGATAATTATTGGTATTTATGTAATTGTGCATCTTTATTGATGTTTTATATGCTATTTATGTGTATTAACTGAGACTCAGTGAGTGGTTAAATTTTTAAGTTTTAATTTTATTTTCGAGAGATTGTTGGAATTGTATTCTAAATGGACTCTTCTTGTGAGTGTGGAATCCTTGCCATTGATATATTGTTATGGAATATGTTTTAAGAATACTTATGATAGTAGGCGATCATTTGTTTCTTTGGTGAAATTTTGATATTGTTTGTAGATGCTTAGAAATCGATGTGTAATAGTTGTGTGTAAATTTTGGAGAGTATTTTGTCTTTGATTTGTATTTGACTTGGGAGAAGTTGTCTTGTTATGTGATATATGTTGATTTTATGTGATGATATAAAATTCAAGGGATCTAAATTTTAGACTTTTAGGCAAATTATTTGAGGTGAGTGATTTAAGTTTGATATTTGATAAATTTAATGGTTGCCTTTGTTGAAGTATCAGAAGGAATTAGTTGTGACTTGAGATCGCATAGAAATTTAAATATTTGAGACTATTCTTTCTCTTGGGTATTGAAGGTCCAGTTGAGAGAGAGAATATTGTGTATCAGGATTACCTTGCTAATTAATTTGAGTAGAGTTGATAGAATTTTTATGTGAGGTACGTTGGAGCATAGGTGTTAACCATAATAGTATAATTAAAATTATGAGATATTAGAATTTTAGGATTTGGAAATGGTATAGGATTTCTTGTTAATAGGTGTTGAGCCAGCTTCTACTCATGGTGATAATTTATGAGGACTTAATTTTATACCTTTAGTAAGTTATCAGAGTGAGCGCGAAAGTGTGATGTCTCGCGATGTAGTTAGAGATTCAAGTTATGTATTGGTTTTGAGGATTAGTAGTGACTTGAAATTTGGGATAATACTTATGAGTGAAGATTTATCTTTTGGTTGGATAAATTATGCTTATTGATGGTTAAGTTGGGAAGCTAAACTTGGGAGTGATTTGAGGATGACACGATTTGTTGTATGGAGTTATTGAACAATAAAATTTTGAGAGATTGTACTAAAGTCCTTGTACATATGGAGATTTCGGAATATACTGCTACCTTAGAAGTCCTAGATATAGAATGTTATTTGCAGACTATACGATTATTATAAAATAACATTCACTTGTATTTGAGAAAAATAAGTGACTGTGTAAATGCATGGAGTGAGTATTGAGCTGTGTGGTAGGTGAGGTGTTGAGTTTTTATTAGTTGCAGTCGAGCAAATTTCGAGAACGAAATTTATTTTAAGGGGGGGAGAATGTGAGATCCCAAATTACATGTATTTTTACGTATTGTTTTATTCTTATTGTTGATTGTTTTATTTATTTTAATAATATAATTGGTTGTGTTTTATTTGTTTGAAATTATTATTTGAACGATTAATTAGTTAATATTAGTTTTATGTTGTTTTTATATTTAAATATTGAGTTACGTTGCTTTTATTATTAATTTTAATATCAGGTAATTATTTTAACGATTGGAATTAAATTCCTTTATTTTATTATATGATTTTAAATGATGTGTTTTCTTTATATTAATTATTGTTTTGTAATTAAATTGCGCTTTGGTTTAATTTATTTTATTGTTGGGCTTTAAATATATTATTTTATTGATATTGAATTGTAGTATTTTCAGTTGGCTTTTATTTAATTTATTGTACTTTTTTTTCTAGTTTGATTTTATTTATTTTTTCCCTTTCTCTTTTTCTTTTCTTTTTCTTGTTCCTTCTTTTTCTTTTCTTTTCTTCTCCTGTCATTTCCTTCCCTAACCCGCGCGATACCAACCCCCCCTGTTCTTCCGTTCGGTCACTAGCCAGCCACCGCCCCCTGTGCCGATCAACCACTGTCACCGCCCCCACCACGAGGACCGCCACCTACTGGCCAGCCTACCCCGGTGATTCCAGCCCCGGATAACCTCCCACCTCCCCTCCATGAGCCAAAATCCAAATGGGTATTATAATACCCATTCATGCATTTCCGGCCACCGTCGGCCACCCCTGGCGTCCGCAGTTCACTGATAGCCTTAGAGCACCCTCCGGTATCACCCCCAACCGCCGGCACCACCCACGGCAACCCAAATGCCCCAACCCAAAATGGGTATTTCAAATACCCATACACGGGTTTGCCACCCTAGCGCCACCACCTAGTCTCATCGCCGCCACCAACGAGTTCCCCTTGCTCCAGTGACCACCCCCCTAACTCAGCTCCTCAAACCACAGCCCCACCTTCCTTGTACAATCTCAAATCCGAAAATGGGTTTCTACCCATTTTGAGTCGATCCGCCACCTTCCGATAGTTGCACCACTTCACCACCACCACCATGAGATTTTTCATCCTTCAATTAGTATTTCCCTAAATTTTGGTGTCAAATAGAGTATCCTAACTCAACGTACGAAATGACTACTATGAGCGTTGTGGATTGGTGCTTGTTTAAAGATTTTTGCTTTTACCCGCAGTAAGTATTTTCTGAAATAAATTTTGAGATTTAAATATATTTTGTAATAACAACTATTGGATATTTAATTTTAATATAATTTTATTTATTTTCTTGTGTTGAAGGAATTAGAAGGTTTCATTTAATCTACAACCAATTTGAGCCGCAAGACATAATATGACAATTAGGAACTTGAAATAGACAGACCACACTTCAATTTAAGTGGAATTAATGGGCTCCACTCACGATTGAAATAAAAGAGACACATAAACCCACAAGGCCTCAACACCTCACTCAGCTTCACTTCAGTTTCAGCAAATAAAAGCCGCAAGACTTGTTTTTAAACACACGGACTGACTTCATGCAAGAGACCACCCACATATATTTCAATCTGTAACAAAGGGCCACACACATGGGCTGAAACGCATCCTCTCTTAGTCCGCACGATGGATGGACTTATGTTGAGGCACGGCACTTCAATTTCACACTGCAACAGAGGAGTAAAACGGCAGCACTTCACTTTAAAAAGAGATGACACGGGTTTTCAGCCTAAAAGGATCATACATATATATATATATATATATAAAAGGATGAATACATGCAGGGACGAGGAGAAGAAGAAGAAAGAGCAGCGCTCACCACGTTGGATTTTCAAGTTTTCTTCGATTTTTTCAGTTAGTTTTTTTTAAATGTCTTGATGTTAAATTTTTCTATTAGATTTTTATTTAGTTTCCTCATAAACTAATTTATTTTTTTAGAGTTACGATGTAGCCTAACTTTGATTATATGAATTTTTCGTAGTTGGATTAATTTAATATTTGTATTGTATTGTTGAGTATTTCATTCTACACTTAATGCTTGTGAATGCTTGATCACCATTTACATGATTTAGGATTCGGTTTGAGACTAAGAAGTGATAATTGTTTCAGCCTATGTTTGAAATACCTTAGGATGTCATAGGATAGAGATATTTATGGGTCTGTGTAATCTTTATAAGGCTTCTTCGTTCTTAATGAATTTTGACAGGTTTAGAATTGTTACAGAGATGTAGAAAATTTGTCTGTTGAAATATTTCGTTAATGCTTGAGAAAGATTAATGAATAAATTAGAGAAACTTGATTATCAATAATAGGAATATATACTTTTAGTTCAATTAGGAAAATTATATAGGATTAACTATGGTGAATCGGAAACCTTAGATGCTTGCTTTCTTAATAAAAACTTGTTTTTTTTAATTTTGTTAGTTTACTTTTCTAGTTTAGTAACTAATTCTTTTCATTCGAATTATCAAATAGATCTTAATTGAATACATTTTGGTACTTATTAGTAACTTTTCAATCATCATGGGACAATACTCTTACTTCTCCACTTTATTACCTGTCATGATTCGTGCACTTACGAAATCGACAAATAGCTACTAAGAAATCATATGTGGAAGCTACACTAAAAGGGTAATTTTCTACTCTAACCCTACATTCAGCCCAATGATACCATCCACAGAAAGTGGCAACAAAGTAGAGAAATAAATACCCCAAACAAGAAAATTTCTTTCACGTCGATAGATGAGAGACGCCAGAAGGAGCTTTGTTGGCATTGCAAAGAGAAGTGGAACCTGTCTCATAAGTACAAATCCCCACGGGTTTATTTGTTACAAGCCCAAGAAGACAACCTAGAGGAACCTAATTTGAATCAAATTGACATAGAGGAAGTCCATGCGAAAGGCAAACAACCTATCATAGAGCAACTCGAGGTGGAAGTTTCACTACATGCAATATCCAAGACACCCAATCGTAGAACCATGCAAGTTGTTAGCTGCATTAAGGGAGAGCAGGTGGTCATTTTGCTTGACTCTAGAAGCATGGATAACTTTATGCATCCATGGATTGCACAAAAGGAAAAGCTGCCCGCCAGGCATACTAGGATACTTTCTGTGAATATTGCTAATGGCACTAAGATTCAAAGTGAAGGGGAATGTGACAATCTGGCTATTACACTCCAAGGTACCAAAATTATTTCCTCCTTTTACTTGTTGAAATTAGGGGGCTGTGATGTGGTTTTAGGAGTGAGTTGGCTTGAAATGTTAGGTCGTATTGTGTGGGATTTCACGAAAAAAACAATGGAGTTTGGGAAGACTCAAAGAGAAAAATTTTACAAAGCTTAAAACCTACGGGTTTAACTTTGGATGTCAGTCCCAAGGCTTTAAGGACTGCCATAACCAAGGGATAAGAGTTGTTTTTGCAAGTGTTCAAGAAAGAACCCTCCCACCCACCCACCCACAACTCTAGAAAATCCTCCATACCTTTGAACACATATTCCAAACACCAAAAGACTTACCCCCTTCTAGACCACAAAATCACCCTTAAGGAGGGCACATCACCCATTTCCACTAGACCCTACCGCTACCCTCACTACCAAAACGCTGAAATTGGAAAAATTGTCAATGAATTACTGCAAACAGAGGCCCTAAGGCCAAGTAACAACCCATTCTCATCTCCAATACTACTAGTTCGCAAAGCCGATGGTAGTTGGCGACTATGTGTCGACTACCGTGCCCAAAACAAACACACGGTGCAAAACAAGTTTGCCATACCCGTGATTGACGAACTACTTGATGAATTACATGGGTCCACGGTATTTTCTAAGTTGGATTTGAGGTCTGGTTTTCACCAAATACATGTGGTCAAGGAAGACATCACCAAAACAGCCTTTAAGACACATGAAGGTCACTATGAATTCCTCGTGATGCCATTTTATTTCATCAACGCCCCTTCTACCTTCCAAGGGTTTTTGAATGAGATCTTTAAGCCATTTTTGAGGAGGTTTGTCCTTGTATTTTTTGATGATATTCTCATTTACAGCAAGTGTTGGGCAAACCACTTACAACATTTGACCAAGGTATTGGGAATTTTGCAAAATAACCAGCTATATGCCAAGATGTTGAAATATCAGTTTAGGGTAGAGGAAATCGAGTACTTGGGACAAGTGATTACTGCTGGGGAAGTCAAGGCCAACTACTCTAAGGTGTAAGCAATGTTAGAGTGGACTAGACCAAAGAATCATAAGTCATTACATTAATTTGGCCTTAACTGGATATTACCATAAATTTATTAAGTACTGCGGTGCCATTGCTGCCCCCTTACCCAATTGTTGGAAAAGAATACTTTAAACTGGTCACGGGAAGCTGAAAATGCTTTTCAAGCTTTGGAAGAGGCTGTTACACAACCACCAATTCTGAAACTTCCGGATTTTTCTAAGTCGTTCATGGTAGAATGTGATGCTAGCGGCAAAGGTGTGGGGGCTGTTTTAATGCAGTCCAATCAACTAACTGCCTTTATAAGTAAGGCTATAAATGGAAGGGAATTGTTGCTCTCTATGTATGAAAAAGAATTTTTGGCATTGGTCACCATTGTCCAAAAATGGCGACCATATCTGTTGGGGCATTCATTTACCATTAAGACAGACCAACAAGCACTTAAGTTCCTCTTAGAGCAAAAAGTGGGGACACCAGCCTAACAAAGGTGGTTGACTAAACTTTTGGGATATGATTTTAATATTGTTTATAAAAAAGGGAAAGAAAATAAGGCAACCGATGCCTTATCCCATCAAGGTGAAGATATTGAAGAGGAGGAAGCTGTAATAGCACGATTTCTTTCCCAAACTCAGATTGGGTGGAAGACCTCAAAAATAGTTACACTTAGTCTGAGGAGATACAAGGCCTAATTTCCCAACTGTGAAGTAACCTAATTTAGCTTAAGGGCTACCAGTTTCAGCAAGGGGTGTTTGCAAAGAAAGGCTGAATTTTTATTGTCCCAAATTATGAGTTTAAAGCCATAGTTTTACTCTACATCCATGAAGACCTAGTAGCAGGACACTCCGGCTACTTCAAGATATACCAATGAGCAAAAAAAAAAATTTGTTTGGATCGAGATAAAGAAAGACATCAAAAAATTGGTCAGGGAATGCAACACTTGTCAGCAAGTGAAATACAAAATCACATGTCCACCGGGGCTACCAAAGCCACTACCTATTCCGAAGCCAGCATGGACTAACCTATCAATGGATTTCATAGAGGGTTTACCAAAGTCCAAAGGGTTCAATGTCATTTTGGTCGTGGTGGACCGCTTTACTAAGTCGGGACATTTTTATACCTTTATCTTACCCCCATATTGCCCTAAAGTGGCAAAATTGTTTGTTTAATGTTTTCAGGTTGCACAGAATTTCGAGAAAAATTGTATCAGACCGAGATCCTATCTTTCTCAGCTCATTTTGGAAGACATGTTTACATTGTAGGGCTCAACCCTTCAGTACAGCTCAGCCCTTTAGTACAGCTCAGCCTATCACCCTTTAAGTGAGGGCCAAATCGGCACAATGGCTATCACTAGCGGAATGGTGGTATAATACCTCCTATCATTCAACTACCAAGACCACTCATTTTCAAGCACTGTCTGGGTACCCCCCACCCCCACCACTGGCATACATTCCAAGCACCTCAACAAATCACTCAGTGGACCAAGCACTTACAAATAGGTAGGAAGTTCTTCAATTACTCAAACAGAATTTAAAGGCATCTCAACATCAAATGAAACATTTTGCAGATCAACGAAGAACTGAACGATCATTTGAGGAGGGTGATTGTCTATACTTACGTTTGCAACCATACCGACGGAAGTCACTAATGGGACAAGAAATATGAAATTAGCCCCATGTTTTTAAGAACCATTCAACATCCTGCAGCGGGTCAAATGGGTAGCCTACAAGCTCGATTTGCCAAGATCAAGCCGCATCCATCCTACTTTCCGTGTCTCCCTTCTTAAGAGGAAAGTAGCAACTCGGATCCAACCATTATCGACACTCCCATCTGTAGATACCAACGGTGAAATACTCCTAGAACCTGAGCAAATAGTGGATTGAAGGTTTAAGAAACATGGAAACCGACCAGTAACTAAAGTACTCATCAAATAAACTGGTGCATCTGAGGAAGTGAATACCTGGGAATTATTGTGGAAGCTCGGTAGTAGTATCCGCACCTTGTGGACAAGGTACTCTAATAGGGGGAGCTTGTTAGGAGGCCAACAGGGACTAAGGACTCACGACGGCACAAGGGGTTGGCTGAAACCCTAGATTTGCAATGAACTTTGATGAGACCAAAGAACAAGATGAAAGTACACGAGACTTAGCAACTGAAGAAGAACTCGGCACTCAGAACTGAAGAGAAGCTTTGATACCTCTAAACGCTGCATTGAGATTAAGTGAAGGCTAATGGGTCGCGAGCATGCAAGGCATTACTGGGCCACATCCTGGGCGTGTGAGTGGGAGAGACCCACACAACGAGCTGAGTTAGAAGCCTTTAAGTTGCTACTATGCATTTCATCAATTGGATGAAGCGCACCATTTTAGTTCTAAAGCAAGGCCATGTCCCCATGTTTATTTATGTAATTTCCTACTTTTTAGACCTAATGCATTTTCATCAAAGTAGAACCCGCAGTCTTTAACATTATTCTAGAATATTTTGGGACCATTTTTTAGGGTTTGTAAGGAGTTGGATTGCCTCAAACAATCCTTGATTTTCTTATGCTAATCGTGTGATTTAGTTCATCCATTATGTGATTTACTTTACCTACTATTAATTACATCAGTTTCATTGTTCATTACACATTTTTACTATAATCGAATCTCAATCTTACAAGAAAACCCATTTCAAGACCCACATAAAACCCATTACCTAGTAGCCCTTAACAAATGGGCTTCGAGCTCAAGGTTGTGAGACCAAAATACTATCGTGTATCCCATGTGAACGAGTCTAGGTTTAATTTGGTGTGGTCTTTAAGGTGGCAATACATGAGTGAAAGTTTGTTAGTAAGAGAATAGTGAACCGACCACTCCAAAGTGTGCCTCCTTTGATAATATTGCTAGTAAAACAAAAATAACGTGCTCTTTATATATGTTAAGTAAAGTTTGCCTCTGATGTGTACATGATTGTTGAGTATAAATATAAATATTATTTTCTAGCTAACATTCGGACGGATGGATCCATAATTAATTATATTCTCCAAGTTGGAGCAATCTTAGGCTACCATGCACTAGATATAAAGAAACTAGGCTACCCACATCTGCCAAATGTGGGTAACGGGGCCATTTGGGCCCCGAACTAGTGGCGTAATTGGTCCAATTTGCTTCAGTATTACTTGTTACCCTCCTAAATTGGTATTTCCAGTTTAACCAGTTCGGTCCAATTTTTCGATTTTAATAAAATGTTAATTTATCAAAAGGAATATGTTGAGAATTTATTAAGCCAAAAAATGTAATTAATATACTAGATATGTTTTATACTTAAAGAATATGATCAAATAAATTTACATGCTTAAGATTAAGGTTTAATATTATTAATTATAATATAACATTCTTTTATATATATTATAATTTATATTACATGTAAAATTATATATCATATAAATTATATTATATACAGGTCCAGTCCCAAAAAGTGTAGAACCGATTCAAGATCAAATTTGACCGAGTTTTAAAAGAAATGAGCCAATTTTGGACCGGGCCAATCTAATACTAGATTGTATCTACCAGTGCGGTTCGGTCAGATTTTTCATTTTATTTTTACACCCCTACCCCCAGGAAGGACAAAGGGCGAGTTGGGCCAAACTCCCACCAGCATTTCTCATGCCTTGCATTTATACAAATTGTAATGTTAGTTTTGTGTTCACAAGATTTTATTATCTTAGCTTCTTATATAAAGCTTGGCTTAGAAGCCCAAGGCACTGTAATGAAGTGAATACATCTCTAATGAATTTTTAAAAACTTTATTATTAGTTTTTAAATTTGTATGTATTTACAAATTTTAATTTTTAGTTTAAAATATGTGATAATTTGGGTCCTGAAAATATTTTTGGACCTATAAATAGTTTTTAGATCCAATAAGCTATTCGTAGCATTGGAGTGGGCAGGGGCAGGGCGGATGAGGTGTCCAACCCCACCTCCTGCCCCCAGGAGGTGGGATGCGGGGTCCAAACCCTTCCTAATCCCTACATGGGTGGGGGCAAAGTGCAAGGAAGGGTTCACCTTGCCCTATACCATGTGAGTAACACCCCGAACTAATGTTTTAAAGCAACATATATAACATTATCTCAAATATTAGATACAATTTCAGAATGTGAAAGCCTCACCGTGTATTCATTTTGAAAAAGAATAAATCCAACTATAGAAAATGTCTTTTTTATATGAATCCCAAATTTGTCCATTTTTTCAAAGAAAGTGCCAAAACTTTCACACTCGTATAAGAGTATAAAAATAATTTCTATATAACATTTTCATGTGTAAAATAGCACACACACACACACACACACACACACACACATATATAAAGAAATTCGAGAAAAAAATAAAGGTATTCATGAGTTGTTGATTCTTTATTATTAATAGCCATGCTATGCTTGTAGATAACATTTACAGTAATTAATGTTGCACGTTTCAAGCCTTAATCATAATACAAATATTGATAATTTGCAAAGCCACCATCCCCGAAAGTAATGCCTAAACCTAACCTTTGTTTTCAAACCCATCGTTTGGATAGCTTACCCTATTGATTTAGGAAAATGAACCCACATGGTCGAGCTTGTGATCAATCAGAATGATCATGAGCTGGATGATCATCATGTGCGTGCAAGTTTTGTATGGTAGATTACGACCCATATAAAGGTAGCCTTTGAGGAATGCCCTTTCTTTTTCTTGAATTAGAATTATTATGAGGTTGTGAAGGCTTGCTTTGGTACATTACTTTGTTTTGTAGGTTATTGCCTTCGTGCAATTGTTAATTTTGATCATCTAACTTTACTGACAATCTGTCACTTGCATTGGGCTATTCACAGTAAAGGAGTGAAGCTGATAAAGAAAGCCATGGGCTTGGGCCTTGGGCCCCGAGGGATGTGCTCTTTTATTGCTTTATTTCATTAATATGTTTTATGTTGATTATGTTGTGTTTTGATTTCCAAAGGTCTTGCACGACCAATTTGTTATTATGGTCTATTTTAACCTTTTTGGACTATAGTTAGAATGCCATCAATTGGCTAGTTGTCTATAGAAACTATTAGAATGGTTTTTATTTAAAGCATGACACACTCTTGTAAAGAGGTATGTGAAGAATATTATTGAATACACTTTCTAGAATTCTCTCTTTTCTCTCTCACGATTTCTGGAGGTTCTCTTCTCTAAGGAGCTATTCTACAAGTTTTTTCCTATTTTACTTCTTCGTTGTTACAATTAGTATTCGAGATTTCAATCTCTAAACTGTGACCATGGCCAAGGGAACAAGGATGAGTCAGCCGCAAGAAGGGTTGGCCAACCTTACCAAATCCATAGACTCGTTGTTCAAGATAATGGAGACTGGGCTAACCATTTCTTTGCCTATTATAATACCTTACCACACCATAAATTGAGATTGAGTTGAGGGGATGGAATGGGATGATTTTGCTCATGCCCTTATCACTAGATTTGGACCTAGTTTCTATGACAACCCTATGGAATCCTTGACTAGGCTGAAACAAGGAGAGACTGAAGAGGATTATAAGTCTAAGTTTGAGGCACTCTTAAATAGACTAAGGGGATTGCCAGGATCCTATAAGCTTAGTTGCTTTTCAAGTGGACTAAGGGATGATATTAGGCTGCCTGTGAGGATGGTTAAACTTGATAATCTCTTGATTGCCTATAATTTAGCAAAGATTCAGGTGGAGCATTTGGGAATTACTAAAAGGAGTTAGAAGAGCATCTTACCTCTGCCTGACCTAATAGTATCAAGATGCCCAATTGTTTCCCACCATATAGCCCCAAAAGGACCTTCTAAAGCCCTAGTTCTTGTCCAAAAAAGTAGCCAATCCTAAATGAAAGAGATAAGGGATAAAGATCTCTACTAATACTATGATTCTAAATGGAGTCTTGGCCATAAGTGTTCTAACCCTAATTGTTTCTTATTGAGGAAGTTGAGGATGATAACTCTATTGAGTTTGAACAATCCAATGAGGAAACAAAAAAAAAAAAAAGAATAACATATTGTAGTTGGGTGATAGTCAACCCGAGACATCCCTTCATGCTTTGGTGGGATCCCAAAATCCTATGACTATGAGGATTAAATTTATGGGCAGGATGAGAAACCAAGTTATAGTGGTGCTGATAGATTCTATTAGCACCCATAACTATTTAGATCCTTCCACGGTGAGTAAGGGTAATATTCCAATGCTAGTTAAGGAAAGGGTAAGGGTCAGATTGACCAAAGGAAGTGAACTATTTAGTGAAGGTAGGTGCCCAAACTTGAAGTTTAAATTGCAGAATGTGAAATTTGAAATTGAGGTAGAAATTCAGTCCTAGCAGGCTGTGACATGGTCTTAGGGGTCTAGTGGCTTAGAGAGTTAGGTCTATTCTCTAGAACTTCAAAGACTTGACTATGGGCTTTAAATAAGGGGAAAGGGAAGTGCTCCTTAAGGGTCTTAGTCCCTCATTGACTATAGAGCAAGGGAGCTTGCACAAAGAAAATAAACTGGAGAAAAAGAGGATTTGGGTTCAATTCATTGAAACTAGAAAAAGTCTAGAATCAATAGGGATTCCAGAACTGTCAGGAAATTACTAGATGAGTTCTCTGATGTGTTTGGTGAACCACAAGGCCTACCACCCAACAGAACACATGACCATGCCATTCCCTTATTACCTAATACACTAATTGTTTTAGTAAAACCCTATAGATATCCCTACTTCCAAAAAAATGAAAATGAAAAGATTGTAAGTGATTTACTTAAAATTAGGGTAACACAACCAGGCCAAAGCCCATTTGCCTCCCCTGTATTACTGGTCAGAAAAGCAAATAAGTCTTAGAGGATGTCTAGACTACATGGCCTTAAACAAGGTGACAATTAAAGATAGATACCCAGTCCCTGTAGTAGAGGAGTTGTTTGATGAGTTCAAGGAGCCAAATTCTTCTCTAAGTTGGATTTGAGATCTGGTTACCACCAGATTAGAGTGAGAAGTGAGGATGTGCCTAAAATTGTCTTTAGGACAAATGACGGGTACCATGAAATCTTATTAATGCTCCATCTACATTTCAAAGCCTAATGAATGAGATTTTTAGGCCTCATTTAAGAAGATTTATCCTAGTCTTCTTTGATGAAATTCTGGTATACAGTAGAACTGTTGAGGAACACTTACAGCATATAAGGGTGATAATAGAGACCTTGAGACATCATCAGTTACCAACTAAGGCATCAAAGTGCAGCTTTTCTTATGCTTAGGTGGTTAATTTAGGTCGTCTAATATCTGCTGATGGTATTAGAGCTAATCCAGATAGAATTATGGTCATGGAGGATTGGCCACTGCCCAAATCTTTAAGAGCACTCAGGGGGTTCTTAGTCCTCATTGGGTGCTATAGGAAATTTATAAGGCATTATAAGAGTATTGCTAGGCCATTAACTAGGCTATTGAGAAAGAATAAGTTTGAGTGGACCCTTGAAGCAAAAAAGGCATTTATAAAATTGAAAGAGGCAGTTGCTAAACTCCCTATATTAGTCATACCAGACTTCATTCAACCCTTTGGGATTGAGTGTGATGCCTCAAGTAAAGCAGTTGGACTAGTGTTAATGCAAGAAAGTAGGCTTATTGCCTGTTTCAACCAAGCTTTGAAGGGCATAATTTTATCATGGTCAACCTATGAGAAAGAACTCTATGCCCTAGTGGTAGCTATATAGAAATGAAGTTCCTATCTACTTGGATAGGTTTTCTCTATTACAATAGGCCATCAAAGTTTAAGTTTCTGCTCAAGTAGAAAATTGGGACTCGCTTACAGCGGAAATGAGTGTCCAAATTGTTTGGGTATGATGTAAAGGTGGAGTATAAGAAGGAGTTGAGAAGAAAGACGTGGGCATCACATACAACATTATCTATTCCTACAGCTAAATGGTGGGAAGAGGTTAAGGATGGGTATAAGTAGGATCCTTATGCATCCAATTTAATGAAGCAGGCTATTATGTGTATGTTACCTCAGCATTCTTCTAAAAGGAATGGTTTACTTTACTATAAAGGGAGGTTGTTAGTGGCTAAGCAGAAGTAAGCTAGAAGGTTTTGCAAACATTACACAATGGACCCTTAGGAGGGTATTCTTATCACAAAACCCTCCATAGGGTCAAGAAGGAATCTATTGGCCTGGACTGAGAAATGAGTTGAGGGAATTCATAAAAAACTGTGAGGTGTGTCACAAAGTAAAGGAAGATCAGGCTATGCCTAATGGGCTCTTACAACCTCTCCCTATTCCCTCCCAACCATGGTTGCACATTATAATGGATTTTGTTGAGGGTTTTGCCTAAATCCCAAGGGTTTGATAGCATATGGGTACTTATGGATCGTTTAACTATATATTCCCATTTTACCCCTCTCACTCACCCTTTCTCAGACAAAATAGTAGCCCAATTGTTTGTGAGGCAAATCATAAGGCTCTATAGGATGCCTTAGTCAATTATTTTAGATAAAGGCAATGTGTTCACCAGCCAATTTTGGCAAGAGATTTTCAAGATTCAAGGAATTCAATTGGCACTCAAAACCTCATACCACCGTCTAACAAATGGCCAAAGTGGGTGGTTAATAATGCCTAGAAAACTACCTGAGATGTTTGTGAAAAAGAAACCTAAGGCTTGGGCCTACTAGATACCCTTAGCAAAGTGGTGGTATAATATGACACACACTCTTACACACCTTACTCCATTTGAGGACCTTTATTGCTATGCCCCACCAAGATTGTACCCTACTCTCTTGGTACCACAAAGGTAGCAGTTATAGATGAAGAGCTCAGATCCATTTTGCACTTACTGAAATATAACCTACAAAGGGCCCAGGACAAAATGAAGAAGTATGTTGACCTTCAGAGGAAAGAACAATAGTTCAAGATAGGGGAATGGGTCTACTTGAGACTCCAACCCTACAGACAACACTCAGTGGCTAGTCGACAGAGTCTCAAGTTGTCCCCGACGTTCTATGGACCCTATCAAAAAGGTTGCTTACAAACTAGCTCTACCACCATCCTCATCTATACACCCAATATTGAATATTTCACAAATTAAAAGAAAATTAGGGCAAAGCACAGAAACTCAACCTACTCTACCA